>CAHIKZ030003892.1:1627500-1692500 GCA_903632075.3 Acanthosepion pharaonis
TCTATCTATCTATCTATCTATCTATTCCAGCCGTATAATTTATTTATTTAACTGTATATATTCAGTGTGTGCAAATGTACTCAGTGTTGGGAACTGAAAAAAGACACATTTAAAAAAAGGATTATGTTAGAGAAAGTTAGAAAAGACAAAAAGACACACACACACACACACACACACACACACACACACACACACATATATATATATATATATATATATATATATATATATGCAGTTTGCTGTATTTATCTGAGAAGATATAAGGTAAAAAAATTATAGATAGAGTGTGTGGCAGTTGCACATCATAAGTGATCATCAGACCAAGTGACCAAAAAGCGTTGATTTCTATGACCGCATTCTATCTATCTATCTATCTATCTATCTATCTATCTATCTATCTATCTATCTATCTATCTATCTAAACACAAATACGCGAGAAGTCTGCTAAACCAATGAAAAACAAACAATACAAAAATAACAGAATTTTCTTTCTTATCCATATTTCAATTTCTGATGAAGCT
This sequence comes from Acanthosepion pharaonis, assembly GCA_903632075.3. Lineage (NCBI taxonomy): Eukaryota > Metazoa > Mollusca > Cephalopoda > Sepiida > Sepiidae > Acanthosepion > Acanthosepion pharaonis. Next base: position 1,628,022 of record CAHIKZ030003892.1, read on the forward strand.
TGAATAAAATCAGAACGCTAAATTCATAAAAAATCCTTATCGACCCCCATATATATATATATATTTATAGTGTGTGTATGTGTATGTGTGTGTGATCAGTAATTGAATTTTAAACTAGAGAATGAAGTGAATCTGACATCTTTTCGACTGAGGTATGTTAATATATTTACAGGCAATGGCATTTCATTTTGTCTGTCGTTTCATCTTTGAACGCAATGTTTATTTACATTGAATAAACGCTCGTACGCACACACGCACACACGCACACACAGAGTCACATACACGCACGCGCAGTTACTTTATAAAAAACGTATCTGGATGTACGCCTGCTTGCACACCGGCTGGAAAATGTAACTTAAAATTGAATAGACAAACCTTGTCAGTCAAATTCAAATAAAACATGTTTGAATGTATATGTACTATCTTAGAATACTATATATATATATATATATATATATATATATATATATATATATATATATATATATATATATGTATGTATATATGTATATATGTGTGTGTAGTGTGTATAAAATCTATCTTGAGATAAAAGATCGAGAGTTGCCTGGAATGTAACGCTTATGAGAAAATCACGGTTTATAGAAAATGTCTTTTTTAAACAGGAGCGACAAAATATATCTGTTCACGCTTACACACACACACATATATATATTCATATATATATATATATATATATATATATATATATATATATATATAAGTATTTGTTACTTAATTATATAACTTTCTGTACACGTAACTTATTTTCATCCCTCAGTAGCTACACACACGCACACACACACACACACACATATATATATATATATATATATATATATATATATATATATATATATATATATATATATATATATATATATAGAGATGAGATAGATAGATAGATAGATAGATAGATAGATAGATAGATAGATAGATAGATAGATATTTTACCTGTGTGTGCGCATATATACAATAGATTTTTGTAGCAGGATTGGCAGATTGATTGATTTACAAATTGTCAAGGATAGATGAAAATGAAGCGAATCCTAAATGTGAATTAAAATGTTTTTTAATAATGCTTTAGTCTCACACTTCATTAATGTTTTTGCCACATTTTTTATCATTAATGTTATTACTCATTAGTTTACTTAATATAAGATAATATAAATGTACTTTGTATTAATGCGACAATTACTTGCTAAATAAAAATATGAAGCATGTAGATTTTTAAGAAGTCATTTACTCTCTTATAGAGTTCCCACAATTTTAAAGCTTTCTAATCGGATTGAATTGTACAACTGCAGGAGAAATGGGATTAAAATAATAAAAGACTCCATTTTGACAGTTTCTCAACAGATTAGAATTTGTCTTTCTTTTTTTTAAATTTTCATTTTGTTCCCTAGTTTCTTTATTTTCTAAGAATTGTGATTTCTCTTATTTTTTATCCAGTTGATGATTTGTAATCAACTTCTAATTAAGTAACAATAGATTTAGTCACATATCTGTAAATATATTTATATCAAGAAATTTAGAGTCTATGAACATTTCACTTTATGTATATCTGTATCCCTATTTCACTTTATGAATATAAGAATAATTGTACGTATATTTCTTAATATTTCTACATTAAAAATACGAAGTAAACTTTGTATGCCAACGCGTTTCATTCCTTGAAAAACATTTATCAACACAACGAAACATTTTGGTATAAAAATGATTTATTTTTATACCAAAATGTTACATATTCTTTGATACATATTGCATCCGCACATATACATGCATTTACATATAGACAAATACACACACACACACACACACACACACACACATATATATATATATATATATATATATATATATATATATATATGTATAGTGCTGGTATTAATAAAACAGTGCTTGATATAATGCAACAGAACTATTAAGTATATATTAATAAATATACAAAGTATCCCTCATCGGTAATATAACTCAGAGTTTCATGCACAAATCAATCTTCAGGTACTGTGTATAGACTGACAGTATTGTAATGTAAATCTTAATTTTTAAATTACGTATCGATCAGTCTCTCTTTCTGTATATATATACATTATCCCTCAGTGGGATAAGATATATATATATATATATATATATATATATATATATATATATATATATTCGCTTAAAGATGGAACAAAGCTTAGTACTTTAATTCAATTTAATTCAAATAATTATATTGAAGTTTTCGACACTTGTTTTGAAACATGAGAACTCTTATGTAGCGTTGGAATCATATTTTTCAATAAATAATTATATTTATGCTCTACTTTTGTATCGAGCATTATTTTTTAAAAATAATCACAAAAATACTAAAGAACTTTGGGTTATTTACCTAACGAGTTCTTTCCTATTTTCTATATATTTATTATATTTTATATTTTTACACACACACACACACACACACACACACACACACACACATATACATATATATATAATCTTGTCAGTCGAAATATTATAAATTAAATTCATTAATTCTGTATTTTTTATGCTTTGAATAAAAAAGTAAAAATTAGTAGATATTGGCTTCGAACAATCTTCACGAGCGATGTGCTTTCTTTCATGAGGGTAATTGAATTTTGTTTTTGTTGACGTGAAATTCCTTCGTATCTGGGAAGGCTAAAACACGTCACGCTACACCTTGTTTTGCGTTATGTAAAGAAGACACATGTTCGAACCCACCCAAAGTTAGCTTTTAATTTGCCAATGATTTGCGAAAATTCAAGACAGACGAATATTATATTGCTTAAAAAAACAGGGACGTCAAACTAAACTCATGTATTCAATAAAAATAAAACATTTTTGATAAGAAACACACACACACATATACATGCATAGAAATATATATATATATATATATATATATATATATATATATATATATATATAATATATATTTATATATATATATAAATATATATATATATATATATATATATATATTTAAAGATTTTATTGTGGTACAAAATTTATCATTTATGAACAAAATTCATGTTGTTTTACAATTAAAAATTAAAAAAAAAAAAAAACGAGCTATTAACCGGTTTTCGAACCTCGCTGAACAGAGCTAAATCGAGGTTAATAAATATAGAATTATCGATTTTATTAGCTCTGTTTGCGAAGTTCGAAACTAGTTAGCAAGTTTTGATTTTTTTTTCCTTTTAATTGTTAACATAAGTAGTAAGAAATACAAATTTTGCCTATTTAATGGAGGTTATATATACATATATATATATATATATATATATATATATATATATATATATAACAGAGCATGCATTGAAATATGAGTATATTTATTTAAAATGACTTTAAACAAATAAATTGTATATATATATATATATATATATATATATATATATATGTATATGGTATGAGTGTATGGGCATACGAAGAATGTTTGTGGGAGGGAGAAAGAGAGGGGTAGGTTGGGCTAGAGATAGAATCAGTTCACTTAATGTTAAGTGGTTTGTGTTTTCTCCACTTCTGGGTAATTTGAAATATGAATAATTACAATAGGCCCATCTCAGTATTTATTAACTCTCAACAAGTCAATTAAGAAAAGCATATTTATTGCAAACCAGTTGATTATAATTGCCCTGTAATCGACCTATGTACGCCAGGTTTCGATCCTCATCACACACAGTAAGTTTGGTTTGGTAATCTTAATATAATAATGCAGCTTACTGCAGATAGTAATGACTTCAACTCATTCTGAAACAGAAGTTTCATTTGAGTGATGCTGAAAAGTTGTAGGCCTGATACACTTCTTAAAATGTAACTGATAAGATCTTCTAGAAAAGCGAAACTATCTCAGAGCTCCAGTGGATGTTTATACACACACACACACACACACATATATATATATATATATATATATATATATATATATATATATATATATATATAATATGTGGTGCAGTCAATTTATATTACAATGAATCATTCATACAAATTTAGATTAGTAAAGTCAATGATATAAAATGGCGAAATCCCTTTGCAAAAAAAATTTAAAGTTGCATTAACCTACAAATCATTCGATTAATGTCATGATCCTTGTTTTTAAAAACTAAAAACTGTATAAGGTCTTTCTTTAATACGCAAGTATTTCAACTCTACATTCAGTCATCTTCAGGCATGGAAATTATTTTGTTTTTTGGTAAAATTCAGGTAGCATCCGAGACAAAAAAATTTTATGCGAATCGAAATATGTTTTCTTTGAAATGTGTTATTGTTAATGCTAAGGTTGAATTTTTTGAAAATTTAAGAGAGTGCCTTTTTTTTTACTAATATCTCAAATTGCCACATTAGTAAAATAGCGCTCTCTCTTAAATTTTGAAAAAATTCAACCTTTAGCGTTGCAACTAAAATACATACATACATACATATATATATATATATATATATATATATATATATATATATATATAAAACATTAGGCAGCATATGATTTACATACAAAGAAATAATCACACACAGAATTAATCAGAAGTATTAATGCGATTATTGGCGACATCCATCGCTAGAAAACATAATATATGCATTAAAATCCTGTTCATCCATAGTGCGAGTTTTGATCCTTGTCGAAAAACTTGTTGTCTGTAGTTTTTCAGTTTATTTGATGTTAAAATGCTAGTACTTACGAATAGTCTTCTATTCATCATCAGGCATGTGTTTTTTTTCCTTTTCTGATTAATTCTATGTGTGATTATTTCTTTGTATATATATATATATATATATATATATATATATATATATATATATATATATATATATCAGATAAATTATATAGTTTTAATGTATGCTATATTTATGGGTTAAAGTGCTCAATATCAGGGATAGAGCGTATGTATATATAAAAAGTGGATATTGAAATAAATCAACACCCAGGGACGATAATCTCTTTCATGCTTCTTACAAATCGTTGCCGGAAGATTGCTTATAAGCATGAAACAGACTGCTCCGTTGGGTGCTGACTTAAGTGTCCACTTCATATACATACATACATATATATATATATATATATATATATATATATATATATATATATATATATATATATATATATATATATATATATATATATATATATATATATGGGTCTTTCTTGAATTGTGCACTGTCGGTCATTGGCATCTTTATTCACAGAATAATTACGTAAAATTCGCGTTTCTTTCAACTTAGGGAAATCTCCGGCTAATTCAAAATCAGTCTGGTTTCGATACTTGCTTGAAGCAATCGGATTTCTATGCATACTGTTCAGATGCGAAACTGTCTGCTGTGTGGGTGACAGTATATATATATATATATATATATATATATATATATATATATATATATATATATAAAGAAATATAGTATTAAGATATGCTATATTTATGGGGTAAAATAATAGCTATAATTAGTTATAAAAGAAATAACTATAGCTACATTACCTGACCTAAACAAATTACTTAATATACGATCAGAATTCATCTCAAAATGCAGACACGGAAACCAATTTTTACTACGTTACTGAAAAATCGAAACCTGAAAAGAACAAATAAAAATAAATAGGCAAAAAGAAGTAAAATAAATTAATCCGAATAAATAAATAAAATATATAGTAAGCAAACAAAACAATCCCGCCAAAATAACCATTGAAATAGACTATTCACATTGCACTAATGTCCCGTATATATATATAACCGGGAAAAAAACAACACAATGGCCTAATGATTGCGGTTAGAATAAAACTGTCTGTCGCCTCTGAGCGTTAACTTCAATGTCCATTTCTCTATTTACATACTCTGATATTGAGCATTTTATCCCATATATGTAGCATACCTTAAAACTATATGTCTCCATTCATATATATATATATAATATATATATATATATATATATATATATATATATATATATATATATATATATGTGTGTGTGTGTTTTGAGATGAGTTCTGATCGTTTACTTATCAATTTTTTTTTTTTTTTTGTCTGGTAAGGTAATTATGGATATATCTTCCTCAAGCAGAGTTTGCAGTTTTGGATTGGTTGTTTTCCATTATATATATATATATATATATATATATAGAGAGAGAGAGAGAGAGAGAGACAGCACTGAGCGGCACAATTTGTTTCAGCATTGAACGCAAGCGAAACAGACTGTCGCCGCGCAGTTTTGCTCCTAATGTTCACTTTCATGTGTTTCATTCTCTGATATTGAGCACTTTTATGCATAAATATATACTATACCATAGATCTATTTTATCATATATATCCATACATATAAATTTTAACACTCCTATATAGATAGAGACATTTCGATTGAGGGAATTATATATGAACACACTAACAACGGAGCCAGTACCTATGTTTTTTTTTATCATTTGTATATATCTTAATGTAAAAAGTGTATTATATATATATATATATATATATATATATATATATATATACCTATTATTTATATATGCGCAGCACTGATTGGAAAGCCCTATATATATATATATATTTAATGATATTTCTATTTTGAAATATTTTTTAAATAAAATATGGTCTACGTTGTATTGAGGACTTTCTTTAAAAAGTAAATGCTAAACCACTGTGTATTCTAAATCCTTCGTTTTTTCTCTTCATTTGTACACAAACTCTCTCTCTCTCTCACACACAAACTCTCTCTCTCTCACACACAAACTCTCTCTCTCACACAAACTCTCTCTCTCTCTCTCACACACACACACACACACACACACACACACACACACACACATATATATATATATATATATATGTAAAAGTGAACAATCATCAAGCCACCTGATGTTGCTTGGTGATTGCGTTTACCATGAAACAGTCTATCGCCTCTGAATGTTTTCAATGTTCACTTTTATTTAGCTACTTTTTATCTCTGATGTTGATCCTTTATCACATAAATATATATCTTTAAAATATATTTCTTCATATATATATATATATATATATATATATATATATATATGAAGAAATATATTTTAATAAATATATTTATGTATATATATATATATATATATATATATATATGTGTGTGTGTGTGTGTCTGTGCGTGTCTGTGTGTGTCTCGTCTCAAAGTCTAATGTATAAGTGTTGAAATTGTGCTGACTGTTGTTACCTTCTTCTTATGTTACTATATTTTTCTTTTTATAAAATATCTCTTCATTATTTATATTCTTATTAGTATTGACTGTAAATATGCAAAGTTCATACACTTTATATTCTTAGAGTTTTTTTTTCTAAAAGGAATACTTCTTTATTTCCTTTCTCGTGAAAAGGTGATTTTAAAACTTCCATACTTAATAGTTATAGGGTTAATGTCAATCGGTGCGTGTGACGTAACTCTTACCATCAAAGAGAATGGATCATCGTTAAAATGAGAGTTCGAATTTCGGCTCGCTCTGCTTGTATTCCTTTCGCACTCAGCCACTGTGAACAATTATGAATGCCCTCACTTTGTACTATTTTCCATCGACAGACATCTTGACAAAATATCTGATGATTGATATGCCATGATGGTTGACATAAGAGAATGGATTAATGTGGACTTGGGTAAAACGGTCTCCCACGAATAAATTATATTGCCAGATATTGTTAACGCTAATGGGGATAAAAATTGTTAACAGATTTCACCACGATTTTAGTTTATGAATATTCTTTATTTAGTAGCGTCTTTGTTACATTTACATTCTTATAATATATTTCTTTGTGCGTTTTACTATAAAACTGTTTATTAGAAAGTATCGGAATTTAAAATCTAACAAGATATGCGTGTATGCCAATTGAAATTATGACTATCCCTTTCTTAAAATAATGAAAATGATTTTGATGTAAATAATTAAAATATATAAGTTTTTAATTAATATATTTGCGTAGACTGATATTTTTATTCAACATCACATCAAAATTTCATAAGTTTGCACTAAGAAATGCTGTCCACATATAAATAGTATTCAACGAAGCTTTAACTACTACATATATATATATATATATATATATATATATATATAAGTGAATATTGAAGTCAACACTTAGAGGCGACAGGCTGTTTCATACTAAACGCAATCGTCAGGCCACGAGTCCTCTTTTTTCTCTGCTATTTATGCATATATATATATATATATATATATATATATATATATATATATATATATATATAGTAGAATTTTTTCGTTATTGGGAACTCCGAGAACGTATTGATATCCGATGTGTGTGGCTTCAGCAGGATGGGGCGACGGCCCCTACGCAGACCATCAATTGATGTACTTCGAACTCTCTTCAGTGACCGCCTCATCCCCAGGTTTTCTGACACTCCCCTGGCCTCCACAGTCCATGTGCGATTATTTCGTAGGGAGAAACCTCAAGATTCGTTTTTATGAGCATAAGCTCCGGAAATTGGACGATTTGAATGAAACTATTTGCATAGAAGTCGCTAAAATATACAGATCAATGCTGTAACGATTGGAGGCCAACTTCCCAGGAATGAATCAAGGAAAATGGAATTCACATGAGCGATGTTTTTTCCACAAGCTGTAGTTAATGATGTTGTGAATTTTTCTAAAACGTTCTTTCTCTCTGCCTCGCGCTATATATATATAAATAGCTGGTCCTTGCGAGAGAAAATACTTTACAAGTTAAAATACCCGCTTCTTGCGAGAGAAAACACGTTACGAAAAAAATACCTTTTTCTTGCGAGAGAAAATACATTGCGAGAGAAAATACCGGGCCCTTGTGAGCAAAAGTATCTTACAAGAGAAAATACCTGGTCCTTGTCTGAGAAAATACCTGGTCCTTGCGTGAGAAAATACATGCTGCTTGCAAGAGATTATACCTTGCAAGAGAAAAAGGTCCTTGTGAAATAAAATATCTTACGAGAAAAAAATACCTGTTCCTTGCGAGATAAAATACCTTACGTGAGACAATACCTGGTCTTTGCGAGATAAAATACCTTACGAATGGAAATACATGGTGCTGGCGAAAGAAAACACCGTACGAGAGAAAATACCTGCTCTTTGCGAGAGAACTGAACAAAATTGTGAAAAGAAAATATAAAAAAAAATATTTCCTATATTATTGTCGCACTTGGAACCCATTGGCTTGGAAAAGAAAAACTGAAACAATCCAAATTAAAAGTTTGAAATAAGCAAGAATAATAAGGAAAATAATATAGTAATAATGAGTCTTGTTTTTACATGAAACCCTACGAATTGTAGTGTGAATAGTTAATAATAATAATAATAATAATAATAATAATAATAATAACGGAACCTTTGAGTCCAATTCAGTTTTGTAGCTTGTGCGCGTTCTAAAGAATGTGCGAGAAATTTAAATACATTTTTCGGTCCCGATCTACAGTGAGAACCATAAAAAAACGGTGCCTCCTTATTGATATGGCAGTCCCTGCTGACTGTAATGTATCTTTGAAGATATTCAAAAAGCTGTCAAAATACAAGGACCTTGAAATAGAAATCTCGAAAATGTGGCATATGGGAACATCAACAATCCCTATTGTAGTTGGAGCCCTAGGACTGGTTGGAAAAGATTGCAGTAGACTAATTGAAGGGATTCTTGGAAGTCCATGCCTCAAGGAGATACAAAAATTGTTCTGACAAGTACAGCCCCACACTTTACGAAGGGCTTTATCTATATAATTTTTTTTGTCAGTGGAAAGTGTCATGATGCCATTTCTAACCTTAGGTCCCTGGGCGGGACCCGAAAAAGAACTATTAAACGCCAAGCGCCAAAGAAAATAATAAAATAATAAAAAAATAATAATAATAATAATAATAATAATAATAATTTCAGCTCAGAACAAATGCATCAGAACAATCATGTGAAATTAAAAACAAAAAATAATGTTGAAAAAAATGCAAAAGTAATCTACAACAAGGATTACATGGGCAGATAATCAACAACTTAGGCTATTTCGAAAACATAGATTCGGATTATGAAATTCAGTCTGATTCGAACATTCAAAGAGAAGATTGATTCTGGTTGTTATTTTCGAAAAAAAGAAAATCTTTCAACTGACATTTTTTTAATGGACTTCGCCCCAAGCAAGGCAGTAAAGTCACAGAGACGTAAGAGGTCACTGGGTGCAGAAGAGTTAGAAGCAAGAACACTGTTAAGGATCGAGAACAGGGGGAAAGTAATCAGGAGAACAGTAGATAGCAATTGACATTGCATTTAAATTTATGCAGATTAAAGTTGGTTGGAAAGCATGGAACGAGAAGGGAATTCCACAAGCAAGAAGTGCGAGAAAACAAACTCTTAGTATAGAAATTACGATTATATCTAGCCAGCTCAACTGTACATTGGTGATAACTCGTCGCCAGTCTAGTCCTGCACTTAAATTCGAAGAGAATAGCGAAGTATTTATCTGATGATTAATAGACAGCAGTTTAGTTTTGGAAGCGTTAAAATTAACAAGTCATTCTTTGACGTTATCAAACTGATCAGACTTACTATCAAGATATGAGTAAATGGTTATGCCATCAATGGAGATACCAAGTTGAGAGCAGATGCCATCGGGAAGGTCATCGATGAAAGTCAAGAACAAAGTAGGATCAAAGATGAAAACCTGGGAGACATTTGCATTAGTACGAAATGAAGTGGGAAAATGGCCGTTCAGGATTACTTTCATTTCACGATCCGACAGGAAAGATGAGATAATTTCAAAAATCTGTCCAGAGACACTTGTAGAGAAGACCTGCATTCCAAACACTATCGAAAGATTTCGAGATGTCCAAAGCTACTGCTCGGACTTCACTATTTTTATCTAGAGCTTGACAGCGTCTTTCCGCAATTATCGTCAGTACATCGACAGTTGACCTGGAAAAACGAAAACCATATTGCCTGTTTGAAAAAAGGCCCTGAAATATGAAATGCTTAACTGATTCAGCATTGATTAGGGTGTCTGGAGTTACTGCTAATAGGCCGGCAGAGTTCTTAAAAACTGGAACAACAGATAAGGACCTCCAGCAGGCAGGAAATCAAGAGTCAGCGAGGTACTTATTGTACGGTGTAGTGCGAATAGGATCCAGTTCGGGAGCACATTTCTTAATGACTATTACAGGGATACCATCAGGTTCACATGCTTTGTGGCGATCCATGATGATAGAGATGATAGCAGGAACTATAGAAGGGGTCATATGCATATCACTCAAACGAAACTCAGTTCTAGGTGGGAAGTTAGGCAGGGATACTCCAGATACGTTAAGAGTAGAGTTTGAGGAGAATTTACGAGCGAAAGATTCAGCTTTAACAGAAGATGTTAAAGCCTCAAATTGATTGAAGGGAGGAGTAGGAATAGAGAGTTAGTTTCCTAGAGGGTTCGTTTGCATTTATTACGAGCAGTAACGAATAGGCGCCTGTTGTGACTGGAGATGTGCTAGTATAGCCGAAAGTAGTGGTTCCTGTGGGCTGCGACGACAGAGCATGCTGGTGTGAAACTGAGATCTCACCTGGTGTTTTCCGAGAAGTATTTAAAGTGAAAACCTCAATGCCACAATTCTCGATTTAATGTTTGAAAATATTAGTCCAGGGTGGCATAACGAAGAAAATCACGGAGGGAGTACCAATCAGCATGCTGGTATCGGAATGAGGTCTTATAAATAGGAGGTTCCTGATTAACAGATGATTGAAATAGAATATCAATAGATACTAGAGTGATCCGAGATTCCAAGAGAGCAGTGTTGCGTAGCTCGTCAAGAGCGAGGAGATAATGTGAGGAATAAATCAAGTAGAGAAGCCTGTTATTCGGGTAAGCTAGAAAAACAGCTACGGAAATCCACGATTTTGAAACCCAATATTTGTCTTGTTTATGATTAAATTTGATAGAGTATTATTATTATTATTATTATTATTATTATTATTAGATTTTATTTCGATATCAACATCTGCTGCCTTGCGTCCTATTAAATTACAGTAATTATTTTCAGTATTCCAGGATACTTAGTATTCTAGCTTTTATTCATAACACCGTCATCTGGATTCTTCTTTGGATTATCTATTCCACCAATCTCTTTGCAAGATTCTTTGCGACAGTTCTAGGCATTCCAGTAATGATGGATACAATTTTACGTTCTTTCTCAAGGCCCATGTTTTTTTTCCAATTTTTTACTTTCTGTTTGAATTTGCCATCTGCTAAAATAGCGATATATTTTTTTTCCTTTTTTATTTAGTATTATTGATAATATTTATCAACAAACGAACGTACATCGATGTCTTCAACAGTGTTGTTAATTCTAATATTAAAAGCAAAAGCAGTAATATTAATGATTTGTATTTTGATTCTTCTTCTTCTATATAATAAATGCGAATGTCAGTGTGTCATTGTATCACACTTTTTCAAATTCACGCCTAGAGGCTGAAGCCCAACATATACCATTTTGGAATCAGACCGACTCCGTAGATAAATTAAAATAATTTCGGGCCAGATCCGGACAAGCAATCCTGAAATTTTGGATTCCCAAGTTTTCATTACTGAGATTGCTTTCAGCGAATTTTTACGTGATTTTTGCGACAAAATTTTTTGTACGATAACAATTTTTATAAGTTGGAATTAAATTTGCGAATAATCGAATTTAATTGCGAAATCAAGCAAAAGTCACCTGTGAAATAAAAATAATTGTTTGTTCGAAAAGTAAGGACCTACGTACATCACATTTCTTTAAATTAAGTGGCGACAGAAGAATTATCGTTGAACTTTTAAAATATTAATGCAATACTTAAATGCAGCGATCAATTTTGAGTTCTTCTGTAGTTTATCGTTGCCTGTCGCGTCTACTACTCCCTACTTATTGCGATGAAGGCTTTTAAGGTAGTATTATTCAAAATGGGCAGCTTTTATCTAGTATCATAATATTTTTTCTACTTATTTTCGGGTGTTATTTGCTGGTTTTGCACACAATGGATAGTACGCTAAATTTCGCGTCTTTAGGTATTGAGCATTTCTCGGGTTGTGACTAGCTAACCGGCATGCAAAACACATTAAAACACATTAAATATGTTTTTAACCAACGGATAAAATTGTCTGACACTGTTCCTAATGCTACGATTGCAATAATCATGATCTTGACCATTTCGGCAATTCTCACATCCTCTTTTATTTTGTAACTTAAGTCTACGTAGTTCTCACTTTTCTGTCTTTCTTTATCGATTCTGCTGTAAATATGGTAACGATCTTGTTTTTGATAAGAGCAACTCTATCCGTGTGTGAATGTTCAATTACGTTTATATCCGACAGAATCATTACTTTCTTCTTCTTCTTCTTCTTCTTCTTATTATTATTATTATTATTGTTGTTGTTGTTGTTATTATTATTATTATTATTATTATTATTATTTCCTTTGGTTTCTGGTGTATACTCATTTCTTTCCGGGTCCCAACCAGAGACCGAATGTCAGAAATGGCATCATGACATTTTCCACTGAGCATTTAAAAAGTATAAAATCACACACATTTTACATAAATAAAGCCCTTCGTAAGGTATGAGCTGTACTAATGTGTACATTTTTTGTATTTCTTTGAGGAATTGGCTACCAGGAATCCTTTCAATAATTCTATCAGACCTATTATAATTACGATGTCTGGGCGATTTATTATTATTATCACCATTATTATTATTATTATTATTATTATTATTATATTTCCATTTCTGCAATGGTCGAACTACCTACCAAGTCTGCGGGAAGATCTAAGGCAGGTAGTGGTTTGATGTTATGGCTACATTTCATGATTTGTTTTTCTAACTCCCATAACCTCATTAGCGTAACATGGACAAAATTCTTCTTAGTTTGTGGGCTATACTCTTCAAGACAATTTTTTTTCAATGTGTTGTATTTTTTTAACATTACAAGCGCACCTACTATGACAGGTTCACTCTGTACCATTCTTGTTTTCAATTTCCACATTTTTTTCTATTTCGATTTCCAGGTATTTTTACTTCGATAGTTTTTCAAATTCCTTGACTGCTATATTACAGTTAGCTAGGCAAGCCATATCAATTAGTAGGCTAGTTTTTTCTTTTCGGTTTTTGACATTTATGTCCGGCCTATTTGCTTCAATCTTCCACTCTGTAAAGATGGTGTAATCCCATAGCATTGTAATGTCTTCTATTTCTATAACCTGTGCTGGGTTATGCTTATACCAGTGTTTATAAAGATCTTTTCCAAAGTGTTTGTACATTGTACAGTGACGATTTTTATATTCATTTGGCGCAAGTACAGAACATCCTGAGATTAGATGGTCTATGGTTTCTTGATATTTGTCGCAGAACCTGCATTTTGGATACACATTATTATGTATGATATTTGCCTGAAAATTTCTAGTAAAAAGACTAGTCTTGCGCTGTAAGAATAAAGCCTTCCGTTTCAGCCTTTAATCCAGATGCTCGTAATCATCGATGAGAGTTAACTTTATCAACATCGGCTTTATTTGCATTTTCTGGATATTGGCCATTCTGATGTTTGTCTTGCCAGCGTTGTTTCATCTGTTCAAGAACCAGAGGGGTGACAAGGCTATTAATGGTCATAATTCTCTCCTGAGAATTCAGTTCTTAATATCAGTCGCACCCTTTTATAGTACTCTTTTCACACTATTTCTTTCATTTATTCATGGTGAATTCCTTCACTCCCATTTTACCGAGGTACTTATAAGCTTCTCGCTCTAAATCTTTGATTGTTACCCCAGATTCTACGCCAATAGATAAGTTGTCGTATTGATCCTCGTAAAATTGTGGCTTTATCACAATTATCCAAACCGAATTCATCACTGAAAGATTTTCCTGTTTTCAGGAGACCCTCCTGCTCACTGTCATTTCTAGCATACAAGTTTAAGTCATCCATTTTCTTTTGAGATATCTTATAGCCATATTCCGTCCTGAAAATTCGTTGGTTAATGCTATTAGTGATATACAAAATAGTAAGGGAGACAAAGAGTTACCTTGAAATATTCCTCTGTCGATGTTTATTTCACCAGACTTATAGACTCCATTTATATTATTGAAGTGTTGTTTTCCATATCGATATAATTTGATGAAGTTGATGACGACGAGTGAACTCATCTATATATTTAAAGACGTTAAGATCAAGGAATGGGGTACATTATCGACTCCGTTACAGTAATTTATCCAGGCACTAGTGAGATGTTTCTTTGTATTGAAGCAGTTTTTCAAGATCATCTTAATAACAAGTAATTAGAGTTTACATCCATAAGAGCCATGCTTGCACCCTTTTTGTTTAAGAGGTAGTATGTTATGTTTTCTATGAAGGAATGCATTATCATTATTATTATTGCCTTTGATTTCTGGTGGATACTTATTTCTTTTCAGGTCCCAAACACATACTTCTGAGATTTTCATTTCTAGATTCTTCTATTTTGATATTTATTATTATTATTATTATTATTATTATTATTATTATTATTATTATTATTGTGGTTGTTTTCTTTCATTTGATTTCTGGTCTGTACATATTTCATTCAGGGTCCCACCCAGAGACCTAAAGATAGAAATGGCATCATGACATTTTCCACTGACTCAAAAAAAAAAAAGAATAAAATAAAAATAAAATAAAATAAATAAATAAATAATATTATACATTGATAAAGCCCTTCGTAAGATTTGGGCTGTACTTGTGAGAAAAATCTTTTATATTTTTTTAAAGCATGGGCTTCCAGGGATCCTTTCAATTAGTCTACTGGAATCTTTTTTAGGGCTCCAACCACAACAGGGGTGTTAATGTTCCTATGTGCCACATTTTTGAGATTTCGAAAAATATTTTGACAGCTTTTTGAAGAAAAGATACATTGCAGTCTGCAGGTACTGCCATATCATTAAGGAGGCACCTTTTTGTGTGCGGTTTCTAATAACAATAAATAAAATAAGCTTTCATTTGTTCTGTAAATAAGAATTGTAACAGGTTCTATCTCCGTAACGGGATGTGGGTGGTGTTTATACCAATTTCTTTTAGTTTCCTTTCCGTAGAAGTTGCATATTTTCCAGTGCAGATATTGGCCCACTCTGTCATGCCGGGTTTTATATTAAGTGGATGCCAATACCGTGTAACCTGATACAAGATGATCGATTGTTTCTGGGTAATTATCATTTTTTTGGGATAATACAATATTTTTTAGTACGTGCGATTGATAATTTCTAGTTAATAAGCACTGATCCAGTGCAGCAAGGATAAAATCAGTCTTTCTGGCTTTTAAGCCTGCACTACGTAGCCACTGATTTGAGGGCTGTCTACAACTGATAAGTTGGGTTTGATCTTCATTATTATTATTATCATTATTATTATTATTATCATCATCATTCGATTTCCTATGGACACACTTTTTAAGGCAGGTCGTGGTGTGTTGTTATGGCCACATTTCATGTTAATTTTTTTTTTTTTTTTATCTCCGATGAAGCTGGCGTTACATAGACAAAGTTCTCCTTAGTGTGTGTGCTGTACTTAATAAGACAATTTTTTGGGGTTTCAGATTCTTTCAATGTGTTGTTTTGTTCCATTTTTTTATAATTCCAAGTGCACCTATTACCACTGGTATTATTCTTGTTTTCAATTTCACATTTTTTCTATTTCAATTTCCAGGTCTTTGTATTTTGATAGTTTTTCAAATTCCTTGGTTGCTATGTTACAATCCGCTGGACAAGCCATATCAATTAGTAAAAGATTTTTTTTCTTTCTGGTTTTTGACAATAATGTCCGGCCTATTTGCTTCAATTTTTCTGTCTGTGTGGATGGTATAATCCCATAGAATGGTGACATCTTCTATTTCTGTAACCGGCGCTGGCCGCATACCAGTGTTTGCTTACACATTTTCCAAAGTGTTTGCACATTGTCCAGTGTACAATACTCTATCGTGACGATTTTTATATTCATTTGGGGCAAGTATAGAACATCCTGAGATTAGATGGTCTATTGTTTCTTGGTATTTGTCACAGAACCTGCATTTTGATCCACATTATTATGTAATCCCCCTGAAAATTTAGTGAAAAACTGGTCTTGGTTCAAGAATCTCCGATTTTAACAGATGCTCGGATGAGTGTGTTTATTTTGTTTGGATATTGGCCCAGAGGTTTTTCAGCGTTGTTTCATCTGTTTCCTTTCGTTTTCATATCTTTTGCTGCAATAGTTGGTTCTTGGCTTCTGTTTTGATTTACTACAGAATCCTAAATGTAAATGTTGTTTGTATTTACCTTCTTTTATTATTGAATATTTTTTTTCTTTCTGTTTTCATGTTGCACTAATTTTATCATCCAGTCATTTGTTGTAAGTTAGTAAGCCAATAGTTGTTGTCTTGTATGACAATTTAGCTGAATAAGACCTCTTCCACCTTCTTTACGGGTTTTATATTCAGCCTTTGGATGATGCATCTTAACTTAGAAAGAACCTTGTTTTGAAATCCATTTGTCTGAACCTGAGTCCAGTTCAAGATGTTGAAACAATTGGACCACTGGGATCGTTATTAATTGTTTCTGAGAATTCAATTCAGTTTTTAATACCAGTCGTACCTTCTATAGTACTTTTTACGACTATTTCTTTCATTTTCTTACAATATTATAAGCTTCTCCTTGTTCTAAATCTTTTATTGTTACAGCAGGGTCTAAACTATAGCGATTCGTAAACTGTCTTTAGTTGAAATAATGTCTTCACTGAATCCATTTTACAGTTTGCAGAAGACCTTCAGCTCATTGTCATAAAACCTTCCATGTAAAATAGATTTTATTTTCTTTTGAGCTATTTTGCCTGCATTCTGTCTTACTGGTTAATGCCACTGATTGATGTTTATTTCGTCAGACTTATAGGTGATTGAGGTAAAGTGTAGTTTTCCTACAACATTGTTTGATGAAATTATGATAACGGGGATTTGTACATACTTAAAGACTTTAAGATCTTCGAATGCTTTACGATAATTCCAGGCAATACTAAGATTTTTTTCCATTAGTTTTTCCAGGATCATTATTTATTGGTCTTTTATTATTATTATTATTATTATTATCATTATTATTATTATTCAGGAGAATAAATGAAAGACCTGAGAATAAAATAAAATATATTAGTTTTTATTATCTTATATTCTTTATATAAGCAGTAAATTGTAGTCACTGATGTGAGTAAATGACTTCCAATCTATTCGTATTTTCCTGAGGAAAGATAATCAAATTTCTCGCGATGGTTTCTAATTCTTCTATATGAAGGTATGTACCACATACCTGGCTCTACGATGCTTAACTTCGGTGATCGAACGAGAACCGGTGTTTCAGCGTGATTTAACCGTAAGCGTAGAGCCAGGTCAGTACTTAGATGGGGGACCGCTTGGGAACACCTGGTACTGTAAGCCCCCAAGGTCCAACCCTTACCTCACAGTCGTTAACGGTAGTGTCAGAGCTATGCCGCCCGGAACTTCGTTCCTGGTAGGGCCACCCAAGGCGGACAGGTCTGACACACACGCCGGCTAACAAAGGGCTCTGGTGAAAATCAAGGAGCGTCTGCATCGGTAACCGGCGGCTTCTGGTCGTTCCTGTTTCTGCGTCTGTGGGAACCCCGCGGCAAGCAAGAACGTTATCCGAGTAGGCCTGGTACCCCTACTTCTGTAATTTATCCCAAGAATCTTCTCATAACAGGAAGAAGCCGGCTCAATCCGCCCAGGGTGAATGCCGCATCAGTACAGTACAGTACAGTACAGTACCACATAACTTCTATGATTACCGAGCCACATATTGCCTGCTCTGGGTGTAGGGCCTTCAATTTTCTCTATTTTTTCGCTATTATTATTTGATGGTTATAATTTGGTTCATTATCCGGAACCTTTGGATGTCCGGTGCGTTGTATAGAATAACCACATACCAGTTTGTCTTTTGTATTAAATTCTTTTCCTATTGATTTTTGCTAGACGAAAGCAAAACTCCCAGGATGATGTCAGCTGTGTTCATTAATGAGTGTAAATATTTTGGTCGGTCGTAACAAAATAATTTGATCAAGGCCTTCCTGAAGACATTCAAAATTCGAGCAAGTTTTTTTTTTAGAAGGCGATCTCTGCCTCCATATTTTGAATTCACCCTCTTTCAACTCGACCTTTTCACGTGCTTTTCTTAAAATTAGTTACTTCTTTCTTTTCGTAGATATTTCATTTCTTTTTCTTGTTCTGCTTGTTTCATTCTTTTCTTTCCCTAGAGTAATTTCTTTTCTTCATTCTATCCGATTTTTAATTCATTTTTTTATTTCCACATTTATTCATCCTTATTTCATTCAATTCATTCAATTTATCTTCTAATTTTCTTCTTTTTTTTTTGTTCAGGTTTCATTAATTGTCTATTCTTCTTCAAACCCATTTTCTTTTTTTTTAAAAAAAACAAACAAAAGTCTTTCTTTTCTCTCATGTTTATATTCTTCCCTCCTTCATCTTTTATTATAATATTTCATACAGCCAGATGCTTTTTACTGACCAAATCTGTCGACAATTTTATTGTATTTTACAAGACAATCAAGGCCGTCCAAATACAAACGCTGATAACACTTTACTAAAATCAGCTCGAATAGTGAGAACGCTGAAATAATCTGGAATAATGGAGAGATATTTAATATCCAGTGAAAGCCACCAGTTACTCCAGCCGTGAAAAGTTAATGCGTACAAATATAGTAATTCAAAATTCCAATTATCCCATGAAAACGTAGGAGGTTGGTAAACCATACTTGATTCTATATGTCATTTCCTGGTGCAATGACCTTTACTTGGCAAACTGAATTCTCTCTTGCAGATTAAAAGACAACAAATTACGTAGTTCTAGTAGCAAAAAGAAATAATTCCTAATCTGATATATTGGGTGATGTAGAGTCATGCCTTTTCAATGATATTATTACGATATGAAGACAAAAATCCATGGCTGGATATTGAGCGCATTTTATTTTCCCTGTAGTTGACGGTTAGATAACACCTTTTTCCCAGTCATAATCTTGACAAACAAACAAACAAATACACACACACACACATACACACAAAACACACTGACATATATCTATATATATATATTTTCGATATCTATCTATCTATCTATATCTATCTATATATATATATATATATATATATATATATATATATATATATATATATATACATACAGTGGGGAGGAACAAATATTCGTACGCATACAAATTTTTAATTTATTGTATTTCCAACTAAAGAATAAATATACTTTTCATATAATTGACTGTACACAGATGCATAATAACTATATATTCATAGAAAACACAAAAATTTGACTTAATAGAAATAAATCTCATTTATCCATTTTAATAGGCGGAAAAAGTATTCGTACAATGCAAATTTCAGATTGTAAAACATTTGAATTGCTTTAATACTCTAGATTATTCAAGTGGAATATTCTAGAATGTTCCAGTAATGTTATCAGTAGTTATTTTGAGCGCATAAATATAAACAGAACATTTTGTAATTGATATATTGCAAAAAGGTTTCATTATGGCAAGAGGTAAAGAATTGACAAATTCGCAAAAAGAACTGACTGTTAAACTCTGGAAAAGTTACAGGCAAATATTCTATTTACTATTATTAGTTCATTCATTGCAATGTATTAAAAAAAGTTTGATTTATGGGAGCTAATATGACCCTCTCACAAAGCCAGTTTGAATCCATGAAATGGTGTTTAATGTTTGAAGAAACTGGGTTAATCAATCTTGGATACTTTAGACTGAAACTTCACAACAATTTGGGAGTTAAATATCTCTATTTTGGTCCATTTTAATTGTTTCATTGCCAATCTACAACAGAAAAGCAAAAAATCTTCATGCTTCAAGCTCACCTGTGATTCTAACTCTCATGTTTGTTTTCAGGCTGAGTCTTTGAACATGGCTCCAGATGTAAGTCTCTTTTAGGAAAGCATTGATTTCATCATCTGGAGTTCCTCTTGCAATGACTGGTAATGTTTGTCTAAAATCAGCAGAGTAATACTTTCCATAATTTGCAAAGTTTATCTATTGTCTTTGTTTTTTGTGTGTTTTGTTCAGAGCCTCAAACGCTCATTTGTATGCAATGCTACATTTAATCTCAGACATTGAAGCTTGTCTTCTTAAGTAGACTAGCGAAGTTGGTTAGCGACTTCATTGTATTTTGAATCCAGTGGAAGTTTGAAAGTGCTGTGTAATGCAAGAACGTAGCAGTAATTTCAGAAGACTCTACTTCTACAGCGACTTTTCTTTGGAGTCTCAGTTCCGATAAAAGATAGTTACAAATATTTACCAGTAGCTCCAGGTGCATCCAAGAAGAAAATTCCTACATTGTTGTTGCTGATGTCAGCAAGCACCTACTGATAAAGTTGCTGTAGATCTTGGTTCAATAGGGACTCATTGTTTTGAAGACATTGCCGCAGTTCTTCCATGTTGCATCCTATTTCTGTGAAAATTTCTCTGTTGGTTTGTCCAATATTTCTGTTTGGATTTGGCAGACCTAAATTGCAGAGATGTCTTTGAGCCACGTTAAAAACTTTGTCTTCAATTTCACAGTGAGCTAAATTTTCAATCTGTGGATTCAATTCCAATCCTGGATGAGCAAGAAGAGATTTTTAAAAGTAAGAGAGTTGTGTCTCTTTAATTGAAAAAAAAGTGACACACATATTTTAGCATTTATTATATAGAAGATGAGATATATAGATGATAGAGAATTGTGTCACTTTTTGTATTATATATATATATATATATATATATATATATATATATATATATATATATAAACCTAGTGAGCCAGGCAAACCTACCCAGGTTTCACCTAAACGGATCGTCAGGGAAAGCCGGCTTTCCCTGACGATCCGTTTAGGTAAAACTGGGTAAGTGTGTCTGGCTCACTAGCTTTATCTAGGTCTGCTCTAGGTATTGAGCTCTTTTGTTAGTTAGTGGTTTACTCGTGTCGGGTTTTTTTTTTCTTTGGGCTTTGAACCTGTATCTGTACGATTTTTTCTTTGGGTTTTGAACCTGTATCTGTGCGATTTTTTTTCGACAGACTTTCATGTTTCTAGCTCTTTCTTTTTTAAAACCTTTTTTCTTTCGAGATTGATTTTATTATTGGCAAATCAAAAATTCGAAGGTTTTTCGAAACGAGTATAGTTACCTATATATATATATATAGATAGATAGATAGATAGATAGATAGATAGATAGATATAGATAGATAGATAAATAGATAGATATAGATATGGGAATAATATGAGTACAATTTGTCTTTTTAGCTGATTTGATGTTACCTTCTGCATACTGACTCCAGATTAAGCTATTTAATTTTTCTTGTGTTCGTAAAAATTAAATAAAAACGTTAATCGCATTAATTGTCAGACAGCTTTCACGAAACACACACACACACACACACACACACACACACACACACACATATATATATATATATATATATATATATATATATATATATATATATATATATTGAGGGAAACTAAAATTGCAACACTGTGAATGACGATGTTGATTTTGACCTGTATACACCATGCGAGAATTTAATTTTGAAATCTTCGGCCTATTTTTCTCTCGTAGCAATCACAATTATTCCACGTTTTTGAGTTTAATGCATTCTGCGAAAAAGTCGGTTGCAAATAGGTTTCATGTCTCATTGACAAGGACATGCTCCTTTAATTAGACACGCGTTTGAAAGAAGTTATATTCTTGGTTAGGTGATCATTTCAGATAATTTAGATGTGA
The DNA here is from genome assembly GCA_903632075.3 of Acanthosepion pharaonis. Taxonomy (NCBI): domain Eukaryota; kingdom Metazoa; phylum Mollusca; class Cephalopoda; order Sepiida; family Sepiidae; genus Acanthosepion; species Acanthosepion pharaonis. Next base: position 1,650,799 of record CAHIKZ030003892.1, read on the forward strand.
AATGATCTTTTAAATGATATTTTCTAAAAGCGTAAAATAGATTACCTCTTTTCTTCCCAGTGATTATTAACAAGACTCTATGTGGTATTCTTAGAATTCGGCCCATTTCAGAATATACATCGCTAAAAATGACTCCCTCTATTTAGGTGATACCTTATTAATATATCTGGACAAATCTATAATATTAAATCTCATAAACTAATCAAAATAAAGTCTGCAACTGAATTCACATATGAAAAAGAAACAAGGAAAAACTTAACTTTTCTTGATATTCTGCTAATTCGAAATGATACCCGATTTAAAATCGGACGTCTACCGTAAATAAACAATTAAAAATCAGCTCATAATATTTTACTCACATTACAAGAATAAGATAAAATGTGGAATACTTAGAGTTTTATTATTTAATAGCATTTTCCAGCCACAAATGTTTACTTGATGAAGAAAAGTGTATTGAATATATGTGTAACATGTACTATTTACATGGTTCGGACTGATATCCTCATCTTCATTGCCATATTCACAACGTTTCGGCCGTTGTACGCGACAGCCTTCTTCAGGTGATTGGAATTTCGAACCGAACCCTTTATTTCATCTACTGGGGTAGATTGTTCTAGTTTCACGTGCCATGCCTCATCCTGATATCTCGGTTATTTCCTTTAACTCAACTGTCCAAGCTTTGGTTCACCACTGCTGTAGCCTGGTACTGAACTCACAATTATATCGCCGATGGAATCAAAGATATTCCATGGATAATATAATATTTACTTGTCCAATATACAGGAAGTGTTGAACATTAATATTTCGCCGCCAATATTTACATAATTTCTAATTTAGTTATTGTAAATCAATGATATATTCCCAAAATGGCAGCAGTTGAAAGTAGAAAGCTGCAAAATTAGGTCGGATTTGGAAATTCCATCAAATCAAACAGTGAAGGACAGGAGTCCACAAATTTAAATTGAAAGAAATTAAAAGTCAGAACAAATAAAATAATAATAATAATAATAATAATAATAATAATAATAATAATAATAATGAAAAGGCTGATGATAGGAATGAAAAGAAAAAGAAGAACCAAAAAAGAAAGAAAACTATTTGGCATTAATTATTCAATTATATTTACAATTTCGTATATTAATCATTAATATTCTTTATTATTTATTATAATGTTCATTATCAATTTATTATTATTATTATTATTATTATTAGTAGTAGTAGTAGTAGTAGTAGTAATAATAATAATAATTGATTATTTTTCGGTCTTTATAGATAGATAGATAGATAGATAGATATCGATAAATATATATATAGATATATGTCTGTGTGTTTTGCGTGTATGTGTGTGTGTAAATAATATTAATGAAGTAAATTAACAAATGCGTAATAGAATTGAATATTCCTTTTCGGAGCAAAATGCATTAAAAAAGTCTTTTTTTTTCAAGATCTTAAAATGCGAATCTTTCAACAAAAATTGTGCTAACTACTTTTGCGGGTAGATTAATGGAATGCAAATAACAGAAGAAATGTGAATTTTCTAAAGCGGGAAACCGTCGCTAAAATAGATATTTTTATACATTTCTATCTGGTGAATGCATTTGTGTTCCGCTGTTGCCTAGAAACCGTAAAACGCATATTGTTAGTTTATCTGTTTAGAATTTTCAGATCAATAAGGAAAGATATTAATACATAAAACACAAGGAAAATACGTAAAAGTAAACAAATTGAAATTATGTTTATTTTGCCGATTAATTCAATTACATAAAAAATAAAAGCTTATAAAGTAAATGTTGAGTCGTCTATGATATTTTGTGGGTGATCATGGCTCTGCATAATTTCTTGTCCTTTGTAGCACTTAGTAAATCTTTTTTTTTTCTTTTTTGCTATATCTACTAATCCCTGTTCTACTAATCCCTGTTCTGCTAATCATTTATGCAAACTTTTTAGGTTATGTTCTTTTTTCTTTTGTCCTGTAACTGCCAGATTCTCTAAACCATCTTACCTCATTATGGTTTCTAGAAAGTCCAACTGTCTTTTTCTGATATGAAGTATAAGTGTCCTTTTTTTCCCATTTTCCCGAATACTTCCTAGTCACTTCTTCGTATCTGAGGAGATTGTCCAACATTAATTACCATACAGGAGGATACAGGAGGATTGATATTACATAACAGTTCAATACCCTTTTCTTTGTTTCACACGAAATTTTCCTATTTTTTAATACTTTGCTTAGTTTTTTGAAGACATCTTTCTTTCGCCCAATATCTCCTCTGATTGTGCTGACACATTTTCCGTACTCTGTTAAAAAGCTTCCTAGAAATTTAATTTTTGGTGTTTCCGAATTGGTGCCTACCAAATCTTCAAACTGTTGTTCATTTTTAATCACTTCCATTCCTTTTCTTATTTTCATAATTGTTTCCATCCTTTATAATTTTCGCAATATAATTCTCTTCCAAAAATATATATTTCTGAAACTTTATTTGAAAAATATTAGTTGATTTAAAGTATAATTAATTGGATTTGAAACAAATATCATTTGCTGATATGAATTTTTAGAGACAGTAGCCATGGTTACGTCTTTGACAGATTGATTGTTCTTCTCCGAAGACGCTATTTGTAAAAAAATTAAGAAAAAAGAGGCTTTTTCATATAATCTTTAAGTAGTAAGTAATATTTAAAATTATGGAAAATAGTCTCCGTAATTTAATTTTAGGAATGTCTTTAAATGTATTATAGTCATCGCTCTTATTTTCTGATAATGTCGTGTATGTTCGCCTATAATTTCAAAAAATGACATGTTTATATACATAAAAATTCAAAATTCTTTTAAAAATACTTGTTTTTTTAGACTGGTATTTAGCTTTGCCATTTATGATTAGTAAATATAGTTTTCACTTCATAATGATATAATCTAAAAGGCTGAAATTAGTAGAGGATTTTAAAAGATTTAAATCTTAATAATTTTTTCTTATTAACATTTTAAAAAATGTAAAAATTTCTTGTAAAATGTAAAAAAGTACTTTGATCAAGTCTTTCTAAACAAAAAGATAATCAAAAATAATTTCGTTCATTTGTGAATAAATCCCAAATATTTAATTAAAATCCAACAATTATTCTTTTTTTTTCAGGAATTTCCAAACAATGTGTATTTTTGCCGCAAAAAGACGTTAAAAAAATTTCGAATGCACTAGAAAGGATTACAAATTTAATACAATAATCAATAAATACTTTGGTCTTTCTCCTTAATAAAATATAAATATTTTGACGATAAAACTTAGTCTTAGTCTAGTTTGGAGCCTTTTTCATCATGGTATACTCATTTTTTAGCGAAAAAGTGGACAACTAATTTAGAGTGATTGACATTTATAAGAGGCAGCCGATTCAAATACTGGTTTATGACTTTGCATACAAAATAGTGACATCCAAGCCGAAGTACGGGAGATTCTTATATACGTTCGTCGCATGAAATTAGATCATATCGTGTTCCACTTCAAATCAGTTAACGTCCATTATCACGCAATCCAAATATTCCGAGTTAAAGCAACAATGGTTTTTTACTGATAGTGATACAATCAGCAGAACAATCCTGATCATTCTGTTCTTTCTTTACAGTCTGTTCATATAGTGACGAAAGATGAAACTGCAAGACATGGCTTTAACACTTGCATTAACATGGCTTTAACACTTGCATTAACATGGCTTTAACACTTGCATGCACAATGATTGTTCAGATGACATGGAATGTAACGTGTATAATGAATCAATTGCGAAGTTTGCAGATAAAAAATTTGGTTTATTATGTCGTGCTAAACAATTTTTCTCGCTAGAATCTATCTTATTTATAAGTCTACCATTCTTTCTTGCTTTGAATATTATTGCTATATTTAATTTGGTGATCTGGTGATATTTAGAGAGTCTTGATGAAATCCCAAAATTATCTGCAATGTTATTTGTACTGACTTGGTGTCTCGGCTTCAGTCTCTTCCCACCTCCGTAATGTTGCTTCTCTGTGCATTTTCTATAAATATTTCCATGATAATTCTTCTTTCCTCTCTGGTACCTATACATTATGATTTTAAGCGCTGTTCTAGATTGGCGGCAGGGTCTCATGTTACAATTGGAAAGGTTAGATGTAACCGTAAGTTCTATGCTAACAGTTTCTTCTCTCGCACTTCTTGCTTGTGGAACTCTCTTCCCAATCAAGCTTGATCAATTGTTATCTTCTGTCTTCTTAATTCTTGTTCTTTTATTGACCTCTCTCCTTAATAGTAGTTTTTCTCAGTAACCTCTTGTGTTCTATTGGATTTATTGCCGTACTTGTGGTTAAATAATTAAAACAAAGTGCTATACTATCCTGTCATAGATGACGCAACAGAGCAAGAGTTGTAGGCGCACTAAAAAAATTGGGTGTCATCCCATTATGTCATATATAGGTTCAATGTGGATGAGCTTTGGAGGTCGTGTCTGCCAAATCATTTGTCGTACATATTGCAGGGAATGTAGAGTAGCACGGGTACCAAGTGAGCAGGAATTATCCAACTTACGAAGCCACTAAAAATTAAAAAGACTGTTGAGGCATGAGCGTAATTCTAGCTAAACACAAGCGTGCCTGTCGTTTTAGTGGAAGCAAACTATTTTCCCTTGTCAGCGTTCAGACATTCATAAAGACATATTTGTCCTGATCTGTGATATAGACGCAAACAGAACAATTTTACAAACAGTCGATTTTCGCAAGCGTCTATACTACTTGGTCGTCCGGTTCTTGGTTTATGACGAATAGAATTTTCCTTTGACAATTGTTTTTCCACATGGAAATTTCACCACATCTTCTCTAAATGACCATCTGTTTTCTCACCAAGTGTTTTACTTCAAATTGATTATCATTGCATAACACTTGCAGACATTGGATTATTTCACTACACAAAACATTATCACAGCATGTGTCCCAGTCTAATGCTATGCACTGTTATGAATGCTAGTATATTACAAGTGGATGTGCAGGTGGTGTTTTGGTAGCGTCTCGGAATAAGAAATCGGAAAGCCGAGTTTGAATTCCAGTCGGTTTCGTTACATTCATATACACGCAATTATTATTTGGAAAAGTCTGAATCCATTTTCTCTCCATTTTCTCTCCTCAGCTATGGGTTAAATACTCAAACTTTTATCCAGAAAAAAATCATTATTTTACAAAACTGTTAATGCAATATCCCTTTGCAAAAATTTTCCTTACAGTGCAAAATATTTCTCTGACTTTAAATAACACACAAGCTAAGAGTTTATAATCTGTCAAAAATAAAAGCAAAAAAAAAAAAAACAAATCAAAAGATCAAGATGACTGAAATCTGAAAATTTTATAGAATATTAAGTATCACCGAGCATGCGCATAGAGCACGCTGGTCAAAATCGGCATCGTTTTTTAGAGTGTTGCAATTTTATTCAGTGTACATATAATTTTAAATTTCTTTCTTTCTTTCTTTCTTTCTTTCTTTCTTTCTTTCTTTCGTAGCTTCCTTCCTTTTTATTGCTTTTCTCCTTTCTTTATTTTTTGTCTTTCTTTCATCCTTCCTTTTTTCTTTCTTTCCTTCTCATTCATTTATTTTACGCACATATGTTCCCTATTTGAATCTTTCTTTAATAATGTTTTTTGCTCTCGTTTACTTAGATATTGGGCACGGTCTGATGTTTCTGTCTGTGAAAGTCCGTTCCGTAATCGTGCCTCTGAGATGGCGCGCCAAATCCGACCGATTTTACATTCCTCGATCTATCTTTTTGTCATATTTTTTACTTGCTTCAGTACCTCTAAGCAACTCTGAACACATACAAAATCCCATGCACACTCACACACGTACAGACACTGACAGAAATATCAGCAGTAGAGCACAATCCTGTACACACACACACACACACACACACACACACACATATATATATATATATATATATATATATATATATGAGGGGCTGCAGATAAGTTTTGTCCCAACCAAGATGTTCTTTTCCAAAGTAAGCAAAAAACAAGTTTTGGTCATCTGTGCATATTTTGGGCATGGATCGGACCGAGTTTGTTTGACAACCAATCCATATAAACACACACACAACACACACACACACAAACGCATATATATATACATATATATATATATATATATATATATATATATATATATATATATATATATATGCGTCTGTACGTGTTTCTCTGGAAATATACCCGAAGGGATATCAAATAAAACTTTTTCCGGGATGAGTTGTCATTTTATTGTAATCAAAGCTGATTAGAAAACAGTTAAACTTGTCTATGAAAGGAAATTATTTATAAAAATGATTATTAAAATCCTGCTCATATTTTTTTTATAAAAGTTTTTTCTGATTATTTTCAGGATAATAGCAGATTTCGCTTCCAATGTATGTATGTATGCATATATGAATGTATTTATGTATGTATGCATGAATGCATCCTTTGTACTCTTCAATCTATGGATACACCTTGGTTTGAAAGTCCCTCCATTCTAAAGTTAAAGAAAATACTTTCTTGAAGAAAAAAAAAGAAAAGAAAATCAGCTGGTAAATTGAGTTCAACATTTCTAGCAAGGGTCTGGAATTTAGCTTGGTCATTATCTTAATCTGTTCCCGTACTTCTGGGTAACGATTACAAATTCCACACCTTAAGTGCCCTGATATTTGGGTGTAGATAGATAGATAGATAGATAGATAGATAGATAGATAGATAGATAGATCTGATTCTGGTACATAATTACCATAGTAAAACACAGTGCGAATATTTAGCGCATAATCTAAAAGCCGTTCAGCCGTGCCTGTAACCATATTTCTATGCCTGTCTAAGTCACATTTTTGTATTCAAAGTTGTATGAATGTCCTTCTTTTGCCTGGTTAGTGGCTTTCAAAAACTTATTTAATATCAATTTGTCTTTAGGCCAAAAATAAATTAACCTCAGAAAACTGAAAGTGGTGCGTATTTCCATCGGTACCAGATATTGTTAATCTAGTATGCGTTTAAATCAGCATTTATAAACCTGATTACAATTATGAAAGAATCTTAGCGTCAATTTCTTCTAATTAGCTTTGTGTTTGGTATGTCTCTTCTGTGCGTTTGTGCATTTTTATCTTCTTAAATATATCCGGATATGCGTGTGCTTTCCTTCATGCATTTGCCTGTTTGTTAACAGAGGTTGAATGTGTAGTGTCATTCGCATGAAAATGCAGGCGCGCAGAAGAAACTTTAAAATATCGTGTATTTGAGCTTTATTTTTCTCAAAGCCAGTGGATAGATACAAAATTCTGAGCGAGTGCATTTAAATGAAAAAAAAATCCTTCCTTCTACATAAATGAGGTTATGTGAGTCTTGAATTTTATAGGTGAGTACACAAACAAAACTGTCTGAAACCATTTAAATACCTGAATGCCTCATCTCACCGTAAGCTAATGTTTAACATGTTAATCTAGCAGACAATTATAGCGAGTCCGATTCGATTGTGGCGTTGCTTTAAATATTATAAACAAATGTGTAAAATAAAAATGAAATTTTGAATCTATCATCAGGAAATCACTCACTGAAAATTTAAAATAACCCCTACGATTTTAAGAGACAAATGAAAAGATAAAATAAAATAATAGATTCTCAAATATATATATATATATATATATAGAGAGAGAGAGAGAGAGAGAGAGAGAGAGAGAGGAGGGGGAGAGAGAGTCAGACAGACAGAGACAGACACATATTATTTTCATCTATCTTATTATCATTCTCTCACACATACGCATAGATACACACATATATATATATAAGAAGAATTAACTAGTGATTTATCTTCATAAATATGTCGGGCCACGTAGTGTGCTCGCCATGGTTCGCCTATAAATCTGATAGCTCAAAACTACTTGGAAGTGAAAAGCTTTGTTTATTCTCTTGTAAAAATTTTCATAAAATAATATTTGGACCAACGTGTTCATTTGCTGAAAATATCGCCCAACACCGTTTGACCAAGTCTATGATATACTATGCGAGCGTGCGAGAATAAAAGTGACGGAGAATGATAAAGAGAGAGAAAGAGAGAGAGAGCTAGAGTGTAACAGAGAGAAAGCGACGTGCATTGTGCCATGACAGTAACGGGCATGGAAACCATAAACCATGAAAGAATTACCGGTTGAGAAATTTTTATAATCATTTGTTTTTAATTGCCTTGAGAAAAGCAAGAAACCACTTCCCTCTGACTTTTTATACTATCATCGACTATAACTTGACAAAACACCGTCTCATTACTGTGGCCCTACTGATAAAGAAAAGCAGAGTGAATGAATAATTGGGTCAATTAATCCACTATATCTAATGAAACAAAAGTAATACATATTTAATTTTTGACAGTGTCTATAAAGAGTGCATTAATATTTTCATATATGTTTTAGATATCCTATTTGTAATAAACAGATACAAGATTTTACCATAAAATTAAAGTTCAAACTAGCTTTCTCACAAAAACAATAAAATGATAGAATTGAGCTTTTTTTATTCTTTGATGGGATGATTTCACAAGATGTAAAAAAACAACATCCGAAGACACGCGATAAATATTGGACAACTTATCGATCAACAGACTGATCAATATGTTAAAATTCGATAAACTTATATGCAAATAAATTTTAATGTTGCCTATGTGTAAAAATAGCAATACATGTTTTGTTTTATGGCATTTTATTTAAATTTAGATAGATAGATAGATAGATAGATATGAACAGAATGAGATAGATATGAACAGGCTAAAATAGATAGATAGATAGATATGAACAGAATGAGATAGATATGAACAGGCTAAAATAGATAGATAGATAAATAGATAGATAGATATGATTTGAATGAAATAGATAGATAGATATGAACATGCTAAGATAGATATATAGATATGAATATGCTAAGATAGATAGATAGGTAGGTAGATATGATTAGAATGAGATAGATAGATAGATAGATCTCAATATTTGTTCCCTTTTAACATAACTATAAAAACAAGCACACATTACATCCACCTTATTTTAGTTTCTCCTGCAGAGAGGACATTGAGCACCTGATTTAAACTAGCACCCCTCCAAATCAACAATTTTCACGAGCAGAGGAAAATGGAAAAGAGTTTTAAATTAAACAATTTTACTAAAGCCGAGAATGGTGATGGCTGTTTAAAATTAGTGAACGATCATTTAGCGTCTACAATGCCTTATGACAGCACGAGTAATAAAGGGAGATGACAGTGTCAAAAAATATTATACACCTTTGCTAGAGCTCCCACCACACGATTAATAGATTTTGAGGCCCAAGTCATCAGATTGCTAAGCCTATTGATAAATTCGGCACTGGAAGCAGATCTGTAGCTGATATTTTCCCGCCTGTAGAACTGTAGAAGGAAAACAGATACATGTTCTGTGCGGACTTCGTCAGTTTTTTACTGATGTGACATCTCTACTGTTTCATTTGGTTTATCCGTGCGACGGTCAAGTTCATCGGCCTCATTTTTTGCACAAAATTAACAATATATTCATTTATAAGTGAAGTTGTCCTTGGAGATTATTTTAGATCGCCAGAACACGTTAAAGATCATTTCTAGCCAAATGAAATAATCTCAATCAAAATGCAGAAATATATTGAGAATTCTATGAAGCACTAAAAGCTATTTGAACTCACGAATACTAAAGTCAAAATTCATCACTAAAATTTCTGGAGACTGTTAGAGATTTAGTTTTAGAATTTTATTATCTGTAGTGAAGTCAGATTATTGGCGGTAAATTGGGAAGTGGGAGGGTGACTTAGATGGAATAGATCAGGGGTTGTCAAACTTGCTTAATGCATCAGCCACATACAATAACGATCAGATGTTTGAGAGCTGAATGACATGGACAAAATTTACACAAACGTTTTTGCTACATACACATTAACATTAAACAAACGTTTTAATCCAAAATGCTCTCAATTCCAGTAAATAATTATAAAGCTTGAAATTTTTCTTATTTACCTTTTATATTAACTGGGAACTGTGATGAAAAAAGGAGCTCAACCAACATATTTCTACGAGCGGCATGTTAAAGGTCAAAGGCCGCATATTAAAGATCAAAGAGCCGCATCTGGCGCATGAGCCGCGGTTTTGCCACTCCTGGAATAGATAATACGATGATAAGGGGTGCTTATCACTAGAGGTCACCAGTGGTCAATTTCGGATAAATATTTTTAGACTTAAAGAGTTAAAAGCAAAAATGATGCATTTTTTGTTTTGTTTGCAAATTGTTAAATTTGCAACTCGGAAAAATATTTTCATGTAAAACTTCTTAAATTTTCAAATTAAATCTTGAAAGCTGTTTTAAATGAAAACCTAAATAGCCCCAAATCTTGAAGAAACTGAGTGTGGTTTTTGTGAGTGGAGCATTTTTGTTTCAAAGAATTTTGCTTCAATGAAAGCTGTTGGCAGTGATTTCTATGGCAACTTTCCATTACAAGTCGATGTCGTTCCGTAGTTTCTTGATACATTGCCATTCAATGTCCCAAATCTTTTGTCTTCTACATACATCAACTAAAATTTAGAACACCCAAAACGGTTTTCGGAAATCTCGATCCCCTAAACTTGTCCCTTGGAACTTGTTTAGGTTGCATGAAGCTGCGCTCACATATCATTGGGGCAAATATTCTCATTGGAGTAATCAAAATGGATGATGCGTTCAAGACTTACATTTTGAAATCAAATCACTTCAATTCTCGCTGACGCTCAGCTTTACCATCACTATCAACAAGGTTACGAATTCTCATAATTGATTTCTTATATTTTGTTTTGTTCAAGGTGATTGACACTTTATGATATATTAGTTTTTCTTGGTATATTTTATCTCAATACTTTTTATACACTAGGATAAGTGCTCTGTTCAACGAAATACAGAATGCTAACATTAATTGTGACAGTCAAAATTAAGGGTAGAATCAAAACAAGATTAAACGAGCTGGAGTTATATATACTTTCCTTCAATATCTTCAAAATACAATACATTAAAATTGTGATTATATGACGTCTTGTAGGATGTGATTTAAAGTTTCGCTCTTATTTCTGTGGAGATTATGTTCTAAGTTGTTTACCAGTGAAGATATTGACTCACTCTATCAAGCCGAATTTATATTCAGTGGGTGTTAACACCGGGCGAAATGATAAAAGATGGGCAATTTTTTCTGGATATTTATCGCACAATCTGCATTTGGGGGTCAAAACATTTTTTCAGTATTTGTGCTAGGCAATTTCTAGTCAGCAAGCATTGGTCCTGTGCAGCATGAATAAAACCTACGGTTTTAGCTTTTAATCTTGCACTACGTAAAAACTGATATTTAGGAGGTTTGTCTACACCATCTTGTTTGGGAGGGGCAGAGTATGGACCATGAAGTTGTTTATCTTGCTATCATTTTTGCTTTTGGTACATTGCATTTGCTTTCTTTTGTACGTTCTTTTCGCTACAGTAGATGTATTATGATTTATTTGAAATTCTTCACCCACTTGAAATTCCCTTTTGAATTTGTTGAATTCCTTTATTATTGAATAAAGTTGCTTATTTCTTTCATTTGTTGACACAGATCATCATCCAGTCTTCCGTAGATTCGAATTATCTTTGAAGGCAGATTGTTGTGGTTTTGTATGACAGTTCTAGTTGAACTAATCATCTGCCTCTTCCGGATCTGGACACATACAGCCTTGGGATGATGCATGCCATGGAAGCTGTGTTGCTTTCTCATTTTGACACCCATTCATAGCTATGATCCAATTCAAGATGTTGAAACTGTATTGCACCACAGCGACATTCAAAGTATTTATCGTTGATATTCACTTTTATGAATTCATGTCGGTATTGAACACCAGTCGCACATGCATGTAGTTTTTTTCTTATTTTCTTCTTCATTTGTGTATGCTGCATTCCATTTCTTTCAATGACTCCTAGGTTTTTATAGGCTTCTCCTTGTTTAAGTTCCTTAATCTTTGTGGCAAAATCTCGATCTATTGAGAGTCTTTCTGTAATTCTCCCTTTCTTGAATATTACTTTTGCTTATTTATCAAATCCGAAATGGATACTGATATCATCTCTGAAATATTTTAAAGAATTGATGATACCCTTCAACTCATTATCCGCTTTAGCAAAGAATTTGGTATCATCCATGTAGAATAGATGATTAAACACTTTCTTTTTTTACTTTGTATCCATAGTTATTACTGCTTAGTTCATGCGAAAGCGGGGTTACAGACAAGCCGACCAGAAGGGGTGAGAGGGTGCCTCCTTGAAAAGTTCGCCATCGGATATTCAAACCATTGCCATTGGCAGTACTTTGGTGTGATTTATGTATGTAGTTTTCTACAGTTTCATGTTATATTTAAGAAAATTTATTATCACTGAGAAGACTTTGTACATTTCTGAAGCCTTAAAGATTCAAAAGTGTGACACATTATCAAAGATTTTACGGTAATCCATCCATGTTCTCATTATTATTATTATTAGTTCTTTAAAACACTTTGTTGCGAATTACAGCAATTTATTCACACCTGCATGTGTAATAATCGCTACTGCAAGACATTAAATTTGATGAATGAAATTATGACGTACGTGAATAAGTGAACGGCTGTTAATATTTGTTTCGCTTTAACAAGAATTTGGAAGTCATATAAAATAAAATCTAATAAAAAAGAAAGAAATTACCACATTGCCATGAAGTTTTCGATTGCATGTTCAATTCCCTGTACTTGTATTAAGACCGACTAGAGCCAGGCAGCCTGCAGTCTGTCCGGCTACCAAGAGACAGGAAGAAAAATTATTGCAAATGAGCTTTAATATTTCGTCATATCAGATGACAGGAGATTAGGAAAAGGCGAGATCTTTTAATTACACGCTACATTAACCACATTTTGTCGGGACAGTCTATGGCTCATCTGGCAAACATCTTCGTCTTTTCATGCATCTAATTTCCGAGTCTTGCTCCTGAAAATTAAGCAATTTAGGTAAAATGATTGTAGTATAAATTTAATAATGTGAATCGATTCTTCATGGATTTCAAATGAATATTTGAAATTTTATTGATAGTTTCTCCAATGAAAATAACTATATTAACAGGTGATCGAACACCATGGAGCAGTAACTAACAAGCTAATTTTGCAGAGCTTTCTCGCTTGGTACTCCACACTTGTGGCCTTGCGCCAAGCTAAAATGAATAACTATAGGTAAAGAATACGTTCTTGCTGATTTAGTCCTTATTGCCTTCATTGGTTACGTAGTACATTTAATGACCTATCTCATCAAGGGCATTTTTCCAGTCTTAGAAATGAGAAATCAGTTTTTAATTGACAAATAGTATCGACTGTTCTTTTAGTAGGTTGAAATGACGTCATACCCGTCCTGAGTAGGACAAAAAAATACATCCAACTGCAAGGCCTTTGATCAGGAAGTTTTGAGGAGCGTGGGACCACCTCTTAATTGCTGGTGTCCACCATGACCCGGTGTTGTAGCACCTGTTAGGGTCCCAGCTATGGGTAAATAGTTAACCCTCAAACTGGGGTCAAAACACTATGAAAGTGTACAAATAGGTTTTTATATCAGCAATACATTTTTGTAAATAATTATTACGAGCAATGAATTTTTGAGGAAAAAAATATTACCAGCAATACATTTTTATAAAAAAACATATTGCTAGCAATAAAATCTTCTCGACATTAAATAACTGTTGTGGTAGGATCCACCTAATTTACATAGTGGAGTACCGACCATATAAATATGGTTGGTACCGGGAAGAGAGGGAGGAATCAGGAGATTCAATCCAGAGACTCTGCCCGACTGCGACTAAGTCAACACATTCTCCAGGAACGGTCTTACCAGGAATATACAAAAGACTATATGTAAATATGGTGTACACTTTCTTGTTTCAATACATTTTGTTCTAAGTACATTTTGTGTTGCATTATTATTCCATGCATTAGTCAAGTTTCAACAATAACCCATTGAAGTTGATATACCATAAAAGAAACGAAACCAAACCTGACGTCATGCAATTTTCCAAAGGGACATCGGACAAAATATTGTAAAGATATAATGTCTGCTTTAAATAGGAACTTTTTCGTAAATAAAATTCGCTGGTAGGAAAGGTTGTTTCTGGAGCCTGGAAAAAGCTAAAGTTTGAATACATTCTATCTATTCATTAATTCCAAGCATTGTTTTTATTGGTTGATTTAAATGTTATCATAGTCGCGTTTTGACCACGTATATTCTAACCATCATCAGGGCTTCATTGTTTGGCTGATATAGATAATCTATTGATTACTATTTTCTCTCTGTCATTCCAGTTATTGATCCTTTCTACTAAATCAGTATCTCACGACCTGTACAGTAAGCAGGGGAAAACCGTACAAAACAGCCATAATAAACAAATCAAAAACAGCTGAGATTGATTATGAAAGGCTCCATAAATACACTACTAATGTCCTTCAGAACGTTGTCGTAGTGGCAGTAGGAGTTGGTTATACATGTGTTACTGCCATCTTGTGTTCGTGATTTCACTCTCTGGATCAGATAGTGAAATACTGGTTTAGTAGGTGCGAAAATAACTAGCCTTAAAAGGACAAAATAACACAGTAATCAAAAGATATCCATATCAGCCAAACAATTGACACCTGATAATGTCATGTAGATACTTAGCCGATTGATTAATTTGTTTTTACGGCTTATCCATCCTTTATGGTTTATTTAAATAAGAAACATTTTGGATTGTAAGAATAATTATTTTTGAGAGTGAAGATTACATTATATATATTTTTTAGATAACAAAGATTTTTACAGGTACAAGTTCTACACACAACCCATAGCTGGTAAGGGAAGAGATGGAGGGATATTTTTCCCAAAGGTATTTGGGTGTAAGTGAATAAAACAAATTCAACTGGAATTCCAACTCGGCCCTCCAATTTCGTGTCGCTATCGATTAAACCACCTACGTACGGACTTGACCGAAACATTGTGTCTCTAATAATAAAATCTCCATCAACCAAAATAAGAACAACAGTTCGACATAATCTATCTATATTGAAAATTACTCATCTTCGTGTCCATATTGTTTCTCGTTGGGCACTCGTTATTAAGGCACATCACATTCTTTCTTTACACATTTCGTCAACTCGGTTGAGTAAATACTGACATTCACATTTAAAAGCAGCTAATTGTCAAAACATAAAATGCATTTGTAACTAAACACACGTGTTGCCAAAAACAGCAGCTGTTATACGCTTGTACAATTTGCAAGACTCGATATTCGTGAATGTTAGATTAATATGCTACAGAAGAGATGGTGGACATGTTGAAAGGAAACTTGAGTGTTGAACTCTGATCAAGCACTGAATTCTGGCAAGGAAATGCTTATTTCAGCCTCCACACAATTCAGAAACACTGTAAAACTCTACTGATATTTATGACCTAATATGTATGACCCCCACCAAAAAGAAGGGATACAAATGACTTAAATATCTATGCTGAGCTTTCTTTCAAATCATCTTGACGTAGATTTCGATCTTTCGACAAACAATTATGAATACTTCGATATTTAGAACTATATATATATATATATATATATATATATATATATATATATATATATATATATATATATATATATATATATATGGATTAACCTTAAAGAGCACACGGCTGCAAGTGGGCAATACACACTGATTATAGAACTCACTATAATAATAGCAAAATCCCATTGCTTCAGCAGTTTACTTAAATATAGCAGTAAGATCTGTGAAAATGCACTTGGAATTCTATTATTAACAATTTCGAATGATTATGTAGGATTACGGCATACAATAATATACAATCTGAAGCAGTTTCTCATCTCAACTCTATGATCGCTTGTTACGTTGTATTTTGTGAGATGAGGACTGGCATTGTCATGCAGCAAAACTAAATCAGCCTAGTAAAAATTTCAGGCTCCATGCGTCTTTCAAACGAGTCAATTAATCGTTGCCGTATGTCGATGCTACATAATTTCATAAGATAAATTCCCTTTGACTACTAACACAGATAAGCATCTATTTTCATCTCCAGAGATTTTACTGTTAATAAATATTTTTTATTTTGTGTTGAGCAAAAGAGAAAGAAATACAGTCTTACTGTTGATTGATTTTCTCTTTCAAATCAAATCAAGATTCTTGCCTTTAGATTTTTCACCTTAACCTTGTAAAGGATGCTCTAAATTTGACGTGTGTGAACCACACATCGTTGAGTTTGCTTCTAAAATTTTCCTATCATCGATAAAAAGTTGCGAGTCATTTTAATACAATTTAATATTGACGGCAAAAACAGCGCATCAAGTGAAAATAGGACTCATTACAATAATTGTAAAGAGTAACACAAACCTTCTAACTATCGCACTACAGAAGATGCTCTATATAATCAGAAGCTAAGATCAACTTCGTTTGACGCAAAGACATAATATTGATACTATTGATACTAAATACTAAAGATCACCAACAGCTTACGAAGGTAGCTAATATTGCTAAGAAGCGCAGGATGACATTTTAATGGTGATTAATATCTGGATTTATAATTTTTAAATCCTTCAATTTCATTGGCCCTCTACCAGACAAAGCTACATTTAATAAATATCAAGCTGTTGTATTGTCCCCTTCTCTTCTGGGGAGGTCTTTTGGTTGGCGGGGTCGATTCCATAAAGAAGCAACATTCTTCTCTCTCGGCCGTCTTGTTCTGTTCTTGAGTCGAAATGTTTTTGGGTTCGGAGGTAAAATGAGCACTTCCACAAAAGGAATTTTTACTTACTACTTTATTAACCACTTCGACGTGTATATTTTTAACTAACCATTTTGGTCTTTCTACCACCCCCATTGGGGCGCAAGTTCCTCGACACACGAAATAATCACGTCTGATCTCTTTCATGTGTAAAACTTAACTCCACGAATATACATTCTAACACTAACATTCCCACGTTCGGTTCAGCCAATCAAAATCGAGATCCCTATTTGTCTACTAGCTGACTTCAAGGTTAGCCTTAGAATATCTGATCCAAAATAATGCTAATAAAAAATAATAGTCTGAAACTATTAGTTAACATTCCTTACCTAAACAAAAAATTAATTTATGAATTTTATTTCAACTAAATTATATTTAACAAATCGCTGTTCTGATTTTGTACGTGAAATTACAGGTGAAATCGTTGTTACTTTCTGTTCTCCTGTCTAAGCAAACATACTTTCCGATTGGTTCTCGAATTTATATTTTCATGCTAAGTCGTTTGCCAGTTATTTAAAGCTAAACTTTCTCCTCAAAATAAGCCTAGCTTTTCCACCTTCAAATGAATTTTGACGTAAATGAAGACACAAATATTGTCAATCATTTTGTATGCATATTTTAGAAAACAAATAAAAGAAGAAGAAAATGAATTGCGGAGACGAAATGTGTCCATTGCTTCTTTCATATTTATTTTGAAAGACACTTTGATTGAATAAACCTGATACTCATTTAGCGTTTCACTTGTTCCCGCTAATTACTCTGCATTCTAAATCTCGTTAACGACTGGCGCCATCTTTTCAAAATCACGTGTAACGTCTCGTTTTTGTGTTTGGCCCAGGCTAGATCCAAAGATGCCTATGTCGACGGGCAATAAAAAAAAATTGCTAAGGTTTTTTCAGTACTCACTGTCTCACATGTCCCGTTTTCCAAATCACCGCACCACACACTCACACGCCAAGGAGATTATTTAACTCGTTTGGCGCCAAAATGTATATTAACATCGTAGGTCAATAAATAAATAAATAAAATCTACAAGGAAAGATGTACCAACGACAATTATTTAAGAAATCCCATTTTATCCAACACGAAATATGCAAAATGCACTTATATATGGTTTCTTGACTATATCCTTTTTCTTCTTTTATGGGTAGTGCCCCTTGAGGTGATCATGGCGCTCTACAATTTCCTGCCCTTTGTGACTCTGTCTTTTTGCTATCTCTCCAAATCCCTGTTCTCATAAGATCATTAGGTAGGTTATGCGATGTTTTCCTCTGTCTATCGTGCCTTCAATAATTCTTGTGAGTATCAAATTTTCGAAGCCCTCTTTTCTCGTTTTAACCACCAAGTAAAACTTTCTACAGTCTCTTTCTCATGTTAAGTATAAACGTCCTTTTTGTTCTCATTTTCTGTAAAACTCTCTTGTTCACAAATTAATCCCTGTTATCCTCATCATCCTTCTGTAGAATTATATTTATTTTGCTTCAAGATTCCGCTTCATCCATGAAGAGTTTGTCCAGCATTCACTGACATATATGAGGATCAGTATAACGTAATATTTATATACTCTTTTCTTTGTTTCTAACGAAATTCTCCTATTTCTTAATACTTCACTTAGCTTCTGGAAGAACATTTTCGCTATTTCAATGCGCTTTCCGTTATCAGTGGTGCATTTTCCGTCCTCTGGTCAAACAAAGACATTCTTTCGTATTGTCCTTTTCATTTGCTTTCCTTCAATACTTTCATGGAAGCCATACAGTTTCCTTTCTGTGTCTGCACTTAATACACATTTTTATATCTAATGTTTTTATTATCTAATCTTTTTAAAACTGTTAATTACTGATATCTATAAAATATGCTGTACAATAACATATCAGGTGAATTGGAAAGCGGAAGATTGTGTTACGCCAATCTTCGGGGTGGTAAAAGCGTGTCAGCTTTACAATGTAGTCTCCGAATTCTGTGATAAAAAACTATCTATCTATCTATCTATCTATCTATCTATCTATCTATCTATCTATTCATATATATATATATTAATAATTATATATATATATATACATATATATATATATATATTGATAATTATACATCTATCTATATCTATCTATCTATCTATCTATATATCTATCTATATATATATATATTAATATTGAATATAGATTTATCTATCTACCTATCTATATATAACTGTATATATATTAATAAATATACATCTATATCTTTTTATATATATATATATATATATATATATATATATATATATATATATATATATATATATTAATAATAAATATAAATTTATCTATGTCTCTCTCTCTGTATATATATATATATATATATATATATATATATATATATATATATATATATATATATACATCTATTCAAATCTGCTTTTAAATGTATCCACATATATGAATGCATTTTTTCCTTTCCTGATACACACATAAAATATACGTTATTTACATTATTCGGACTATTGTCTTCATCTTTGTTACCATATTTATAAATATGATAAATATGGCAAAAAAGATGAGGACAATAGTCCGAATAATGTAAATAGTATACATAATACCTCATCTCAGAAATATATATAGATAAAATATACGCACACGCATACACACAGGCATATATGAATTATATGTGTATATGTGAGAGAGAGACATCTATAACTATAATTCTCAAAATGTGCGTGTGTATGTATGTGTGTGTGTGTGTGATCGGATGTTGTCTATGTATTTCCACAGTTTTCATCCGATTTAGATTTTCTTTGATAGATGATTCTTCAGTGCCAGTTTTGTGACAAATTGTTAGCGACAATGGCTCTCCACTACTTCCTGTCCATTATAACTTTCAGCAGTGTTTTACTATTTACTATCTATTCTTGATTATATATCTTTCATAAAAACTTTAATAAAAATAAATAGCTTAAATTATTACAATAATATTAATTATTATTAGTCAGTTCCCCATTCAAATTGTTACCCACCCTCATTTAGGGATGTGCCTCAGCAGTATAACACGTCATAGACCCTGTCAATAACGTGTAATATTGCTAGTAATGAAATATTTTACAGGCAGGGTTCATTATTGTAGGTCAAGCATAATTAGAGCTGTAACAGTTTTTTCGCATCTACCTATTTCTCTCCCTCTTTCTCTCTCCATCTCTCTCTCCATATATATATATATATATATATATATATATATATATATATATAGGTACTTCCACAGATTCGCTAAAAATGAGCATATGAAAAGATGCCGCAATCTTAATAAAACAAAGTTTTATCAAAATTTTTATGTTATTATTAAGAGGAAAGAGCAAAGGATATTTTTTATAATCCTTTTTAGAACTTTCGAAATTTTGGATAATTTTTTTTCTTGCGTCAGCAGTCGCTGGTAACTAAGATTAGTATAGCAAATTGTAGAAACTTTTTTGCAGTTAAAAACATATATATTTGGAAATTCTAGCGAAAATCAAATAATTATCTGGTTTAAATGAAATTTTCATGGATTTTTCATAAATGGATTAAATTATTTTAGGAATGTTTGAATTTAGAAAATCTTGGTAAAATTATTTTTTTGCATATGTTACACCAACTTAATTTTATGAAAGTTTGAGAAATTAATTTTTGTAATGCTTAAAATATATATACGAAGAAACCTGGGAGAATTCAAATCATCATTTTTTTTGTTTCATAAAACAAGGTCTCGAGTTACCGAAAATCTGCTCTGAATCATAAAATAAAAATGTAATAAGAATAATACATTATTTAATATATATTATGAACACAATTGTTTTAAGAAAAACTTTTTTCGAATAAATTTAACAAGAATTGCCTACATTTTTTTAAAATTGTAATTAGAATACTTTATAAAGTTTTAAATATTTTATATTTCTGTATTAATTTGTACCTGTTAGATGATATTTCTATTAAGTAAAAACTATATTTATTAATCATAAATAGAAACGCTTACTGGAATTCTTCGACCCACAAAATTTTTAATTTTTTTATGTGTATAAACTTGGCGAATTTTGTAAATACGGACGTCCATACACGACATTATCAGAAAATAAGAGCGCTAGCTATAGTAAATTTAAAACCAAAGAAATAAAAATTTCAATAAAACAGAAAATTACGGAGAATATTTTCCCACATTTTTGAGATTACGGGGTAGTTAAAATTATATATAAAAAAAAAGGCACTCACATATTCCTCAGGTAATATTTACAGACATTTTCACCGTAGTAAAAAATTAGATAAAATTCCGTCTGTCAGTCAAGCTGTCAACACGTTAAACAAAAATCTACTTCTATGTTAAAACTAAAAGTAAGTAATATTTGTTTCAAGTCAGATTAATTAAACTTTAAATCAGCTAATATTCAGTAAATCAAGTTGAAGTAGCGTATATTTTATTTTTGAAAGATTTTTTTAATAATGAGAATTCCATTGTGCTGACAGATTACTACAAATGGCGCTAATATCAGCAATTTTTAGCGCTTTCAATACAAAACCTATTTGCAGTCAATTGAAATTAGTTTTGAAATACAGCAAATATTTTGCTTAATAGAAATTTTAAATTTAATCTATTAGCGTGAAATTAAAATTAAAGTAAAAGCTTCAAGTGAGATATTACATTTTTCTAAATTCATTTTAAGCCTTAGGTTTTAAATCAAACATTTCTATACAGTTATCTAAATATATATGACGCTGTAATAAAAAAAATTCCGATTCTCTTTCAAAAATGTTTGGTGAGATTTGGGGAATTGTGTTGGTCCCAGAACTTTTCAGCAATCAACCGTTCAAATACACACACACACACACACACACACACGCGCGCGCGCTTACATATATATATATATATATATATATATATATATATATATATATATATATATATATATAACTAGACTCGTTTCGAAAAACCCTCGAATTTTTGATTTGCTAATCAAATCAATCTCGAGGGAAAAAAGGTTTTAAAAAAAAGAAAGAGCTAAAAACATGAACTTCTGCCGACAAAAAAAATCGCACAGATGCAGGTCTGAAGCCCAAAGAAAAAACCCGATACGAGTAACAACTAACTAACAAAAGAGCTCAATACAACCGTAGAGCAGACCTAGATACTCCTAGTGAGCCAGACAAACCTACCTAGGTTTCACCTAAACGGATCGTCAGGAAAGTTTGACAACCTTTCGATCCGTTTAGGTGAAACCTAGGTAGGTTTGTCTAACTCACTAGGTGTATATATATATATATATATATATATATATATATATATGTATGTCTATATATATATATATGCCCACTCGTATTCGAGTCTACTAGTGTGGCTATCTAATTCCTATTGCAGACGATGGCTCAGGCGCGTTTTCGTGTTTGTTCAACACCCTCAGAGCCCAACCGTGGTTCATACTGCAACAATGCTGAGCAGACCTTAGTTACAGTTTCTGGGAGAGAAACGTATTATTTAGAGGGATCAGCAATCTAAACAAGGTCAACACGCTCAAACCTTCGGTCACGATGACTTGTGACTTCGTTCTAGCACAGCCATCTACGCCCACCAAATGTTCCATCTACCTAAATTCACTCACAATGCTTGGCTCAACCCGTGGTATGGTTTTCAGTCACTTTGCAAATGTCTCGCAACCTGGGAACGCCTTATCCAGAGCATCTATATGCGTACTTTAAATATTTATATAGGTTAGTAAACATATAAAATAATTTCAATAACATGTGTTGATTATGCTTAATATTAATTGCTTAAACTAAGTTGTCAACTTTTACTTGATCCAAGAAAAATTGTCAAAACTACTCAAAACTGTTGCATCGAAGCAATTCAGAAATTTTTACCTTTTTTTTTGACAGTAGGGTTCACACAGTTCAAAGTAGAGGGTTACGTTAAGTGACAGTTAATACGAATAGGAAAAGAAGGTAATGGTAAACTCTAGGGTAAAAATTGTAGTGATCGGGGAAACATCATCTTGGGTGTCTGTTCTACAAGGCAGTGGTTCATGGGGGAAAACTGTTCAAGTGCAACTTACTTCTCGCCGATCAGTTACGGACTATATGTGAGTGGCTTGCCATAATGTACGCGGCATGGCGGGTCCTAGCCATAAGGGTAAGAACTAGCGGAACCAAGTAATGTAGATCGCCCTCGCACTTTCCATGGAAGTAGCAATAGAACAGTGCGAGGCTCGCAAAATCCCGCCTGTAAGAGAGAGGTTGGTGAATGGAAAATAACTCGTTACTCACAAGGACTCTATCAAGATTGGAAAGTGAGGACTGGGCAACTCCCGTCTAAATATAACAACAGTACCCCATTTTCGACCTGACCGAGCTCTTATAAAGGTAGCGGATAGGATAAGGAGTAAGTTACTTACTAGAGCCTTACAAAGAGCCGACCATTTTATCTGCATCTTTAGCGATGTACGATGTTGAGGTTAGGGTGTGAGTTTGAAGCCCAATGAAGGCATGGTGCCTCTCTGAGAGGACATCCGTTCATCGTGACTGGCAGTAGTTCGGGGTCCGATCAGCGGTGATGGAATGTTTGCTTTTCGAGGCATTGAATGTAACCAGTCACTTCTTCCCCACATATCGAAAGAGATTGCCAGTCTCTGATCGTCAAGAGTTTTAGAGATGCGCCTCTATATCTTCGTATCATCGGCATAGATGTTTACAAATAATCTGAGTATATACTTAGGAAAATCAAAGAGGGTTGGTAGGAGAAGTAACACCTGGGGAACGCCTGCGTTGATTGTCAGGGCTGCAGAAGACTGGCCGTTAATAACTAAGTTCAAACATCTACCTGTTAGAAAGGATTTTATAATTGATAAGGTCCTTCCAGTGATTCCATAGCAGGAGAACTAGTGTAGCAAATCTTTGTGCAACACCTTGTCAAAGGCTTTCGAAATATCTAATGCTATGATCCTCGAGATGTGTTTTTGTCGTCAAGAGCGTCACTAATTCTGTGTGTAATAGCAGTTAGGGCCTCAGCAGTGGATGAGGCCGATCGAAATCCGTATTGCACGTCACACAAGATGTTCATATTTAGTTGATCGACTATTTTCTTTTTAATTATAGCCTCAAAAATTTTACCGGTAATACTGAGGAGACTGATGGTTCTATACTAGGAGGGTGAAGATCGCTCGCCGGCGTTATGAAAGACCTGGCATACGTTTCCACAGGCTTGGGAAGGAAATTTTCCTTCAAGCCGTGGTTGCATATATTCAATAGGATCGAGAATAATTCCGGTTTTTCTTAAGCTTAAGGCTTTTCATAAGTCTAGATATTTCATGTGCTGAAATCAAGTTATTTCTGAGACTGTACCCAGTGAGACGTGGAAAGTTGGGAAGGGGATGACCTTTGTAATCTAACATTGAGTATGAGACAAAGATTGAGTCGAAGAACTTCGCCTTGTCTGTAAAGGAAAATATGACCTCGGGGTCATTTATAATAGTGGGCACATCCGCTTTTCCTCTCTTCATAATTTGGTTTGTGATCTTCCAGAATTTGCGAGATCAAATTTGTTACTTTTCACCCTTGGACAGCTTGCGCCAAGCTTCGCTTAGCGTATTTCTGAACACACTTGCCATGATTGCTGGCAGTTCTGAAAGCAGTAATTGCAAGATTACATCGTTTCTTGCGTTATATATTGAAGCAGTGGTTCCAGTTAACTATGGCTGCAGTGCATTCAGTGGGGAAACAGGGCTGACTGTTTGATTTTTATTGGAATTTTTTTGAGAATAAAACTCTCCATTCCAGAAAGGATCCATTTCGTGACGAAAGCAATAGTTTTGGAGGAAGAGTGCTTGAAGAAGTTTGAGAGTGGAGCTTCCGTCATATAGGATCGAAAGCTGACCGTAGCGAAAAATCGTCTTATGAAACTAAATCAGCGGCTGTCATTAAGTTGGCATCAATCTGGACACTTAATAGGGAATGATCTGACGTGCTTATTGCCTTTATCAGGGCAAGATGTTAGAAAAAGGTCGAGGAGGTTCGCCTGTTGTCCTGTCACGTCCGGGACACGGGTGGTTTCTTCGATGTTCTGGGTTAGTTTGTATGTGATGAAGAAATTTCTGGAATATCTGCCTTATTTATCGGTTATGTTTTAGTGAAGTAACCCTACATTGTGGTGGATACTGAAGCCATCGCAGATATTAACGCTAACTCATTATCTTGAGGGTGATATAAAGCAAAGAAGAATACGTTACTATACGCGAAAGCACATATACGGGAGATCAGGGTCCTTGATTTTTTGTGTCCCTTCCATAAGGATCCCTGCCAGTGATGTAAGCTCCGAGTGGTCGATTTAGATGGTCATGTTTTGTTAAAATGGGTAAGTAGCCCTGGATTATGAGCTCCTGTAGTGTGATTGAAGCAGTGGTACCTGTTTCCGACAGAAAGAGGCAGTTTGGTTTGGTTTGGAGTGAAGAAGATGGGGTTACACTTCTGGAAACTTAGAACGTAAACTCCTCATAGGAGATTATATATCTGGTGTCTACATCTTTTTTTTTTGTTTTTGAGATTGACTTACTTTTATTCATTTTCAATTTAATCGATTTCATGTGATATTGATTGGCAGTGAGAGAAAAACACGCACAAGAGATACATGCATAAATAACATGGGTTGAATCTCCCGTCTTGTTGTATTAAAGAAATATAAAACTTCAAATGAAATTCCATTTTTTCCATATTTTATAAAGAAAATACCCGCAGGGTGAACATAGATTATCTCAGAAACTTAAAAGAGGGATTGCTTCCCAAATACACAATATATATATATATATATATATATATATATATATATATATATATATATATGTGTGTGTGTGTGTGTGTGTGTGTGTGTGTGTGTGTGTCCCTATTCGTGGTTTCTCGTCGATTCCATTTCCATCGCTTGGCCAGTGCTACTTTTCAGAAACTGCTTACATAGAAGATGCGATGGATAAATATTTGCCATTTTATATTTTTTAATTTCGCGCATGTGCGATGTTGTTTTTTTTATTATTTTGTCGACTGCAGAGTAAAGTAGGGTCAGTTGGGCACCGTCTGTGAGAAAATGAGCACCATATCGTAATTCACACCGCCAAAGTTTTGGAAACGACATGCTGTACTGCTTGGCATTCGCGCCGGAAGCTCCAGTACGAACATTTACGAGTGTTTGGGTGTCAATCTGTAGACAGGGCAGACAATTTGGAAAGAGTTGGATAAGTTTAATAGTGATGGCGAAGGTTTTTGAAGTGATCACGTTATGCCTCTATTCAGTTTCCCACAGGCCGTCAAAATGAACACGGAAGCCTACATTGAGGCGGTAATGATGCCCTGGACCAAGAAAATGGCTGCAGGAAGACCCTATGTCTGGCAACAGGCGTTTTCACTATGCCACACAAACAGGAGAACCCAGTCATGGCTGTCAGAAATTTTCTGCGATCACATCACCTCTTACATCTGGCCACCTAACTCTCTAGTGTCCAGCCCTTTTGATTATTATGTGTGGAGAGCGAAAAACCAACAAAACCTTGTGACACCAAAGATGAACTGAAGGCAAAGATTAGAGCACATATTCACCAACTTAAAGGAGACCGTCCAGATTCCGATATCGTCTGGCGGTCATGGTTGAAGCCAATGGCGATTTTATTGAATAAATTTACTCATTAGTATTTCAAGATAATTTTTGAGTCATTTTGGTAAATATATCTATTAAAATGAGATGTCAACGTTATTTTCATATTTATGTCATTTTGACGACAATTTATCGATCGCACCCTGTAAACATTGCGGTCGATCCTTACGGGGGTGTTCCACACTTTCGGCCTTGTCCCACAGCTAAGGTTACTAAATTATTATATAGACGTTACGGCACTTCCGGTTCATGTGAAGTCTTGTAAAAATAAGTTTCTGTTCGCAGTTTGGCTGGAAATATCAGTGTTGACCCTAAATTGACCTGTAACGACCTCTATTGAAGACCAGCGTCAACAATCCACTGTTTATCTAGAACTCAGTCAAGAACGCCCACGGGCTCACAATCATTGACGTTACTGTGATAGATTAAAATCCAACTTAACAATCCAACATTTTAAAAATACTATTGAAATCTTCAAATTGTTTTAATGAAAATTCTTGTACATATTTCATCAGTAACTTTATTTATTACCAGTTTTTCTTTTTTAATAAAATGCCGGGAATATCTTTCATAAAAATCTATAATTTATAAACTCTAAGCAATCGTCAGTTTCTTTACAATGAATCGGAAACATTTTAAAGATAATTTAAGAAGGAAGAAATAAATTATGTACATTATTAATAATAAATAATGTACATAATACCTCATCTCAGAAATATAGATAGACTCTGAAATAAATTATATTCTGAATAAAATGTTTACCTGAATAAACCGTAAACTTGTCTTACAGAAGAAATCTGAAACATATGATTACATCACAATTATTGCAACTATTTTATTAATTAAATTCTACCTCAACTTTTTATAGAATGAAAATATATTCATAATACTGACTGAAAATGACAATGATAGTTTATAATTACCTAAACTTAGCATTTAAAGTACGCAAAGTTTTGGTTAAATAAAGTGTATTTCGAATAAACCATACTGATATACCTACACACTATTGTGCGTGTGTGCATGTATGTGCATGCGTGCACCTGCGTGTGTATTTTTCATTTATTAAAGATTGAGAAGAAAAAGAAATAGACATTTTTTTATTAGTAATTGCATTAATTTTGGTATAGAGAGAAGGCATTTTTTATAAAATAAAAAGCTTATTGAAATTTTCTCATTGGCAACTAGTTAATCCGATTTCACTTGGCTAAGGAAATTTATCAAAGTTAACAACCTTTTAAGGCTTTGAAACTTTATCCTTACGACCAAATCTAAACACAGTATCAGAGCAAATAAGTGAAATATGAATAAAACATAATTATGCGCCTTTTAACATCGAGACTGTGAAAGTTTTTATCGCTTCAGTCGCGGCTCATTTGCTTTAACATAAATTTACCAATGCCAGTTTGTTTTTCTTTTTTTTTTTTTTTTTGGTTTTTGTTAGCCTTGAATATTTAAACTGTCACCTACAGAGATGAATCAGAGACACCCGTTGCATTTTATATTTTAGCACAAGATTATTTTACCTACATATTCAAACGGATATTTAATAAGACAATCAGTTCTTCGCCTTACAAAGTGAGTTTTCTTCTGGAGAATTCACATGTATAATATTCAGTTTATGTCGTTAATATTTTTTACTACTGAATTAAGTGCATTGTCAAAGGAGATTATTTTTAAAATAAATATTTTTTTTGATAATAAATGTAACTAGATCCTTTAATAAATGTTTCGAAATCCCTCCATCAACAAATAAATTATTTTGTAGCATTTTTTTTTATTTTCACAAAACCGTAAAAATCTCAACGAAAAAGAGAGAAAAAAAAGAGAGAAACCCGTTGTAATAAAGGTAACAACGATAAGAATATTTATCCAAATGACTGATAGAAAAAAGGTTAATGTTTCATTTTATAATCTCCGCCTGCATATAAGTTGAATGTCAAATTTCTTGTGTGCGAATTCGACAGAATTTTTATAGCAGTCGAAAGTGCAAATTGTGCAACAATCAAAGAAGGTTTGCGCTTTTGCATGGTGCATTCAGCGAAGCAGGATTTTATTTTAGTAATGTATCATATTATTGAGATTTTTATCTGGCTTTCGACTTGTGCGTTTTTCCTAACCAACCACTCACCACGCAGTGTCCTTGATTTCTTGGATGGCTGGCGTAGATATGTTTCTTTCCCAGAGTCCGTTTCATTTCAGTTGCTCAAAAGATTAATAAGATTTCCCCGAAGACGAAACTTTGCGTTTAGAAATCAGGAAGAATTTCGACAGGCGTTCAATGGAAAAATATTATGGCGCCTCTTCTTAATGCTTTTTTAACATTTTTCTTTTTGTCTCATCTTTTTTGTTTTTGTTTTATTTCTACTCTATTACACAGCTTAGTAGGAAATTATACTTTCTTTCTTCATCTCTTTCGACTTCTTCTATATTTTTCCTTTTCCTTTCTGTCTCCCACTCGCTTGCCTTTTATTGGTTTCTTCAGTCCTTTACAAGTATTTCAGTTTTGAACTACTTCACCTCCTTTTATATTTTACATCTTCGCCTTCCATTATATACTAGCAGTGTCGCTTTTTCTTTTGCATCTATAGTTTAAGTTCTCTGGCATTTTTAACAGTTCTTTTAAGTTTATCCTTCTTTTCCTTTCTTGTTTTGGATCGGCTAAAATGTGTTCTTCCCTTGTTTCAACATTTTCAAATTGTTAACATTTTTATTTCATATCTTTACATTCTTCTTCTTTTTTTTTCTTCTTTTTCTTCTTCATTTTCTTTTTCTTTTTCTTCTTCTTATTTTTGTTCTACTTTTTCTTCTTTTATCTCGATCTCTTATAACGTCTCTTTCTTCGCTGTTTCTTCTCAATGTGTTCACTTCTTACTTCTCCTCTCCTCCTTCTAATCACCTACTTCCTTTTCTCATTCTCGTTGTCCTTCTCCCTTCTTTTCACCCTCCTTCTATTTCCTCTTCTTTTATTTTTTTTATTATCTTTTCTGTATTTTGCATACATATTTGCTATATTTTTATTTTTCCTTCGTTTTTTTTTTTTTTTTTTTGCCATATGCTTTTTAAAACATTCCATTTTTGAAGATGTTTTTTTGAGTTTTTTGTCGTTGGTGTTGTTCTTTCCCAACTTTTCATCATTGCCACTGCCATGAAGGCCTACTTCTTTCTTCCCTTTCTCATTGTTCTTACCCATTTTCCCATCCCCTACCCAACTAGTAATAATAACGATAATAAAACAACCCTTCTCCTAGTATTGCTATGAATAATAATAATAATAATGCTTGCTAACTAGAAAGTACCAAGTACACATACTAAACATATTATGTTAAATAGAGTAGCTTCTAGATAGATGCGGCCAGCGTCTATCAGAGACTGTCTAAGTGGAATAGCTTACCTGACATAAAGGTATTTCTAACTGAACCCCATCTGTAGCATTAAACGCTGCTTTGATCAGAACCTTTCACCATACCGTACATATTTGACTGTGATGCATTATACCCTTCTAAAACCGGGTGCCATGATGGATACATTGGGCTTCGTGTATTTATATCCCAACATCACTTTGGTGGCATGCACTTGTCACACCCAATAATAACAACAATGATAACAATAACCTTTTGCATTCATCTATGGAAATGAATGAGTAATTCACAAACCGGAATCTGTTCTGAAATATATTTTAACAAAATCATGTGAGTTTTTCTGTTTACGTATACGCAGCAAAGTCTCCCCTTTCATTGTGTGCCAACCTATATCAAAATTACGCAACCAGTTCTCGATATATTCAAAATGGCTGGATATATTTCGAACAGACATCGTACTTAAAAAGAACAAGAATATTTTTAAAAAAATAACAATAATGGTAGCATCCATTCAATAAAATGTATATTTGCATAAAATATTATGGAGATATTAATACTGTATACTTTGTAATTAAATAATAACTGTGCTTGTTCCCCCTTCGTTAGTTACTATGCACGACCGTTACGTATTGCCAATACATAATAAACAAGGGACTATTCCGTTTTGATCGATTGGAAAAATGAGAAAAGACACTACTTGCTTTCAGTGAGAAAATGAATCAATGAAAGAAAGAAAGAGAAGAAGATAGAAGTGTTTAACTGCTGTTTCAGTGGAATGAAAAAGTTGTCAATTTCAAATCTTTTCATTTGTACCCCCTTATTTCTTAAAATAACGACCATCATTCATATTCATTATTGTTATTAAAATATTTTTTCTAAAGTTGTTAGGTTCAAATATTTAATGATGTGATATTTTGTTACAGAACTTACCATGAGCTTATTCAATCATTAAATTAAGAATTAAGAGTCAACAGAAAATTCAATTATTTCTAGTATTAATAATTTTATGATGGAATGCTATTATGCATCTTAATAATCTATATAACTCATCCGTTACAACTAATACTGCGACCAAAATATTATGAATTAACTAAGAGACTAATATTAATTGTTGTAGTTGCGTTATTATGAAACAGTTCCATTGTATTTATTAATGCTTTTGACGGGCAATTATTTCAGATTAATTACGTCCGTTTCTTTTCATCAGACTGTCTCACTGCCGTCCTTGATAAAGCTATTAATACTACTGGTATATATAAGTAAAAGCTCAAGCATGGTGGTCCCAGGTATTCAGGATAAATAACGAATAAGTCAAAATGATTAGATTTGCTACCTCGCTTGATTGGTTCACATAGATCAAATAGTTGGTCACCTCTCGTACATAGACATCTGAGGCTAGTTCGAATCTCGCCGGTGGGGGGGTCATTCTTTATTTACGATCAATGTTGTTTCCTAATTTAAAGTGGATGAGTTAGAAACTCGAGAAAATGTTGACACCGTTTTAGACTAAGGACGTGTTGGTGTCTGCATATTCTTAAAAGATGCTGAAAATCTGAACCAAATTGTCATTAATCGATTCCAATTGACGATCCCTAAATGTCTCATGTGAGCGTAAATTATATAAAAAACAAACGCAGCTTAAACCGGATGAAGAATTGTAGTTGCTTTCTTCTAGTTAAACAAATAATATCAGTAAAAACCAGATGCTGGTTAAAAGAATAAACGACACTCGGGTTTAGGATCAGAAAAGAGTATCTATGCGAGGAAAAGAGAATCTAGCAAATGAGAATCATGGCGATAACACCGGGCAATAAAATAAAGACAACAGACAGTAAAAGAAATGAAATAACGTGAAATCATGGCTCGGAAAGTGAAAATATAGAAGATGAAGGTTTTGGTAAATTCCATAATACTTAGAACACTTACCAAAATAAAAGAATTTAGAATGGTTCAAAAATTCGGAGAGTGAAACTATCTAATCCATTTAATTTCTTGGCTGAGTGAGATTACTGTTAAATATTTTGGAGATCTGCAGAGATTTGTTGTCACTTGAAAATTGCAAGACATTTGGTATGAACAAATAATTGTATAAATAATAATAATAATAATAATAATAATAATAATAATAATAATAATAATAATAATAATACTAGTTTGCTTTTTCATATTTTCTTCCACCATATCATCACGGCAGGAATCAGCTATATTTACTCTATGGTTTCCATTAAAATCGTTTCCATTATCTTCTTATTTCATGCAAATAAGGGACAGAGTCGTGAAATGCTTCTGACAGTCAGGGTAGAAAAAGGAAAGAAGAAAACATGGAAATGCCTGTATTTTCAATGAAGATTTTGAGTATTTTCCTGCTTTTCACCAAAGTTGGATGGAGGCCTTTTAGAAAGAAAGAAAGAAAGAAAGAAAGAAAGAAAGAAAGAAGTGGAAGTTGAAATTATGACCATCAAGAGGGAACGGTGTTGCAGCTTCCACTATTGCCCCATAAAATATAGGGAACACGTAAGGGCGGTGATGTTGATTGTGATGGCTATGGGAGGGCTTTTCCTTTGTCCCTTTCTTTCACACTCCATTTCCAGACCCTGTCACCTCGTTCTTCCAAAATGATTGATGACTGCGCCTTGCTAAATATATTAAGATTAAAACACCCATTTCTGCGATTTTGTTTCACTTTTCTGCTATTGCGCTTTCTTTCTTTCTTTCTTTCTTTCTTTCTTTCTTTCTTTCTTTCTTCATCTCTTCCGTTCACACTTAGCATTTTCTTTCTTTCTTTCTTTCTTTCTTTCTTTCATTAAATATTTTCTCTGTCACTAGTTATTTTCTTTCTTTTACTTTCACATTCTTTTCTCTCATTTTTAGCTTCAGTTTATCATTCTTTATTTCTTTCAAAAATTTATTTACTCTTTCGATTCTTTCTTTCTTTAATTTTTCCATTTTCATTTAGCATTCTAATTTTTTTTTTTATCTTTGTGTGTTTGTTTGTTTGTTTGTTTCTTTCTTTCTTTCTTTCTTTATTTCTTGTAGTTTTCCATTTTCATTTAGTATTCCAATTTCTTTTTTTATCTTTGTTTGTTTGTTTGTTTCTTTTAGTTTTACATTTTCTCAGTCATTCTATCTTTCTTTTACTTTTACGCTTTCCTTTCTTTTATTCTTTGTTTGTTTCTTTCTTTATTTTAGTTACTCTAAATATTTTTTTCTGTCACTATTTTCTTTCTTTTCTTTTCTATCATTTTCAGCTTCAATTTGCACTTTTCCTTCTCTCTTTCTCTATTTCTGTCAACGGATTATTTACCTTTTCTATCATTCATTCATTCTTTCTTCCTTTTAGTTTTCTATTTCTTTTTCTTTCTCTCTGTTTACATTATCTTTCTTTTTTGACAACATTTTCCTCTGAATAATCACATTTTTCTTTATTTTACTATCATATCAGAGAGACTTACTTCTGAAATCATTAGTCAAGCTTAGTCAACATTAGTTTTCCCAATTTAGTAAAAATGGCGGAAATGTTGCTATTGTTGAATATTCATATCAACAAATTATTAAAGAAAACATGGCTACGAGCTGCATGACTCATACATTTTTCTTTTTTCCTGAATAACTGGATTATTTCAATAAAAATCGATCAGGTATTTATTTTGCTGATGGTGTGAAATAAATGGAAATATTATGTGATTAATATTCTCTAATGGTGAGACTTTATTAGGATGGGGAATGTTTCACGGGATTACTTTTATTCACTCTATATTAAAATAAGATTTTTTATACTTTTTTTGCAAACCATAATTGTGAAAGTTTCTTCAGACACATACGCACTCAGACACACATATATTTGTATCTGAGGAACATAGAACATCTTGGAAATTTTACTAGTTTTTCATTTGACAAGGATAAGTTATCGAATCATAACCTTTGAAAGAGAAAATCATAATTAGCTAATCGTTATTCCATTTATTAGTCAGACTAGCGGTTTCATGTGTTCTTTAAAAAAAAAAAAACTTTATTTTCGTCAGCATGTTTTCAGAGGTTCATCTCTTTTACATTTGGTTGTATTGAAATTTATCGATAATCTTTTACGAATTTTAGTCTTTTGTTTCAACTTATCGCGGTCACTCCAATTAAATGAAATCGAATATACGAACAAAAAATTGCTTATGTCTAAGAATTATTCTTCTTGAATCAAATCAAAGAATTAACATACTTAATTAAGATAAAAAAGAAATTATCAAACACTCTGAGAGTACATACCTCAGTCAAAAATGAATTGAAGTAAGTTCTTAGATGCAATATGTGGCAAGTTTTGATGTTTTCTAGACGTTTTTAATAAATAAAATATGAATCAATCGAAAAAAGAAATCAGTGATACATTCCAAATTGGAATTGTTTCTGGGAGCATCCACCCACTAAAATTTAATTCTTATAAATTGAAAATTTTTTTTCAGATATGGTTTTGACAAACAAACATGCATTAACACGTAACTTCAGTCCAACTTTATTGGCAGAGTTTATCAAGAAAATGTTGCTACAAAGTTTATCCAAAAATTACCGGTTGTAAGGCAGGATAACACATTTACCCAAGGGTCGGAATAAAAACAAAAATAGGAAGGCAAATAATTCTTGAAATAATGACACCTTTTCGTCTTAGATTTTCTGTCAACACCAAAACAAAAAAGTATTATTGGCTGAATCTCCTAAAATCAATTTTTAAGTCAAAAGCGAAGATATTTGCAAAATCTTATATTTATTGAATTAAAAATGAAACATTATAGCAGCACAAAAATAATAAATAAAATTCTTAAAAACACGATGATAGGTATTTGTTCTTAATTGACAAATAAATATGTTTCTGTTCATATTTAGATACTTATGTATATGCTATTAATACAGGAACACAATATCTTATCCAAAAATCTAAAGATGGACAATTACAAAAAACGAACATTTTTCCATGGATTTCATCGTCATACCAATACGCGACCCACAACTCGAATTTTCTTCTGATGTGCAACGTCTTGGAGAAGGACAAAGGAACGAATCATTTCGAGGGAGATTTAACTCAACCCACAACACACATTTCTGCCTTTGAATCCAATATGCCTGTTGCTAACCTGATATTTGAGGGGTTTTTTTGTTGGGGGGATTTTTCTTCTTTTCTTTTTGGACGTGGGGGATTATTCATGAATACAATGAAAATTGCAGGTAAAAAAAAAGAAAAGAAACGTAGATATCTGCAGAAAAGCTGCAGCCACGTTACTAATAATCAACTTAATTATTTTTCATATATTTGATCTCCACATTCTGAAAAATATTTTGGTTCCAAGTATTATTTCGGATAATTAAATTAGCTAGTTCCTCAAATATTCTAATTAAAAAATAAGTCACATACAAACGGTCTTCCCATGACTAACTTCTAATTTATTACCATTACAAAAAAATCGCATCAATAGCAGAAGATTTGTTCAATCGAAAAAATGGATTTTCTCACCTTTTCTATGTCATGTTATATCTAATTCTGTATATAATTATATGTAAAATCAATGTACTAGTTGAACTCACTGAGTCTGAAAATATTGAAAATTGGTGACCCATTCCCATTAAAATGTAACAATAATACTAAATACTACAATCTTAACCTATGGTCTAGGGTCAATCATAAGCACCTTCAATTTTTATGATGGAAAATTGGACACCTGAAATAAAAAGCTATTGATCATGTCACTGTTAATTTTATGGTCGTTTTTGTTCAGTAATCGAAAGCTGAAAGAATAGAACAAATCTGATGTAAGTATTATTTCAATATTTTATGCAGAATAGGAAACATTTGCATTAAATATGTTAGAATTGTCTAAACAGATTTACTATAAAAATATCATGATTTTTTGAGGCCCTAAAGTGATGTTTATTTAAAAAATAATGCCACATTCATTTCATCTATCTTTTGATAGCATAAACAGTCACTAAACAAATATAGGAATGAACGGCGAATTATTTGTACATATATTTTCTCAATTACCTTGTATATTTTTCACTAAAGAAAGTTCAAATAATGGTCATAGGGCAAAAGATTGTTTTAACTTAGCAGCCATTACTGGAAGGGAGAGAGAAGAGATATTCGGAACTAGTAACAGAGGAAGAAAGAAGAAGAAACATTGATGGGGTTGGTGAAGGAATTTCGAAAAGCATCTGGGGATACGATGAAAAAGGCAAGCAATCTGGACAGTTTCAATAGAAGAGAAACAAGGAAGTTTCCTTATATTTGTTTCCTTTTTTTAATTTATTTTATTTGTTTTTATTTTGTCGCATTGTTTATACTTGATTTTATTTAATTATCTATTTTTGAATGTGTAAGTGTATATTTTGGCTTGTAACCACCTTTTAGTTGCTGACTAAAATTGGGACTAAAAGGTGAATTATTTGTACGTATATTTTCCCAAATATCGAGTATATTTTTCACGAAAAAGGTTCAAATAATTGTCATCTGAGAAAAGATTGTTTTAGCATAGCAGTCGTCTACGGGGAGAGAGAGAGGATATATTTGGAAATAGCTGTAAAAAAAAGTGTTAAGTTGAGCAGTTACTTATCTGTTCGATTTTATTTTGATAGTAGATATCGGAAATTATACTAAAATAAAAACAATAGAATATAATCTACTAACTTTTCTCAATTGCATCCCTACCGAAATACATGTCAACCCCAAAACTAGAACCTCTTCGTTTCCTTTCTAATTTTATTTATGGTAATTCTTATTGCTATTATATATTGGAGAGTTGGGTTTAGTTGAAGAATGGAAAAAGGAAGTGAAAAAAAAGGCAATATGTGCATCGAAAGAGGAAAAAAAATGTCATTTTAACCAGTATTAGCTTGAATACAGACCAGACTCATCTTAGTTAAAGAACTACCCGGTTCATACTCCTCCATATTCTTTTTTAACAAGATCGAGGTTTATCATTTGTTTCCTATTTAGGACTGTGTTCTGGTTTCCTTTTTCTAAATTCTTCTCGTTCCCTTTCATTCCCAGTAGAACATTGTGTTTCAATGGCATTATCACTTTGCTTGGGGTGAAATTAAATTCTTATCTTTCTCTTTCCCACCCAGTAGCCATGGCGTCATAATGGCGTTATCGCTTTGTTTGGGGTGAATTGATAAAAAAAATGTGTACTTGCAAGATTTTGTTTGTTTGTTTTGTTAGAATTAAGTTTATGTTTTATCCGTTAATATATTGTTATGACTATTTAAAAAGCTTTGTACGATACACTGAAGAAATTTGTGCATCGTGTCGGTTTGTTATTTTCAAATCAGCCTCTTCAAATTAATCAAATTAAAAAGGGTCTGCGGTTTCTATATCAAAAGATGATTATGATGACCGCCAAATGACGATACATTTATTTTGTAAGTTTTTTTTTTCATTATAAATATAAATAAAAATAATAATAATAACAATAATGTGTCATTATATAACCGGAGTGAGGGATGATCCTGACTGGGCAAAAGCAATTTGCTGTGGTGTGACATTTTAGTTATGAAAATGACAAATAGAAATCGAATCATCTTAATAAAGATTGGATAAAAGTTAAATATATCATTATTTATATATTTATATTTACAAAGAGACAAACCCAATTGAAAAAAAATAAGAGTTGACTTGCCCATCTGATTTGCCCTGCGATAGGAAAGAAATCAGACATCACTGCACGTGTCTCTTTGTTCATTTCGTTTGTCGTTTTCCGTACGCTCAGCTTGTTCTTACACGTGCAAGTTCAAGCATTGGTCCCAGCATCAGCCCCACCATTGTCCGAATAGAGTGCTGTGGAGTCATTTTTTCTTTGTGTTTCATTCCAGCTTTTCTTACAATTCAAGCATACTCTGTTTAGTTTCTTTCATTGTGTTTCACTTATTCGATTCGAATATTTCTTTGTACTTTCATTACTTCTATGTATTTCATTCTACCTTATCTTTCGGATGAAGTATTTCTTTTTAGTTGCTTTTTTCTTTCTTTATCTTTCATTCCAAATTTTCTTTGGATTTTTCGTTCTTTCTTTTCTTGTTTTCATACATATCTTCCGGTAAATGATACGTTTTTCAATGTCTGTCATTATTTCCTTATGTTCCATTCTAACTTCATTTTCGATTCAAATCTTTCTTTTTCTTAATTTCTATTTTTTTTTTCATTCTTTTTTTCCTTCTGTCTTCGTGTTTCATTCAAACTTTTATTTCAATTTATTTATTCCTGTCTTAATTTTGTACTTTTTTCCTTATGGTTGATCCATTCAAGCATTACGATTCGAATATTCTGTTTTATTCTTCATTTTTTTTTTTTAATTTTCTACTTTTTCTTATTTTCATTCCAATTTCTCTTTATTAAAAGATTCCGTTTTAATTTCTTTCTGAATTTCGTTGAGTTTTATTCAAACTGCAATTTCAAATCAAACGTTCATTTTTTTTCTGTTCATTTTTCATCGTTTTTAATTCATTGACTCAGACATTTCTTTCTAGTTTATTTAGCTCTTAGTTTTTTATTCTAACTTTCGATAAAAAACATTATTATCATTCTTTTTCTTTTGAACTTTCCATTTCATTCGTTCAGGCCTTCTGATTAAAACATGTTTTAATTTCTTTTCTTTTCTTTCTTTTTTCTTTCTTAGCATTTCATTCTCACTTTCAATCCAAACATCTTTGTTTTATATTTTTACTGCCTTTCCATCACTCATGTCTTCATATATAAAATTCCCTTTAATTTCCTTCTCTGCTTATACTTTAATCCAACATCTCCTTCGATTCAAATATTTTTAGTTGTTTTTTTGAATTTTCTTTATTTCTCTATATTTCAATCAGTCGTGTATTTCGTTTGAAACGTTACTTCTTTAGTCTTTTCTTTGTCTTTCATTCTAATGTCGCTTTAGGTGATTTTTGCTTCATTCATTGATGTTTTATAATTAAAACATTTGCTTTAATTTCTTTTCTCTTTTTATTTTTTCGTGTTTTATTTCAACTTCGCTTTCAATTCTTATACACTGTTTTTCAGTTATTTCTTTTTCCTAACTTTTTTACTTAATTCATTCATGCATGTCTTTCTAACCAAACATTTCACTTTAGCTTCTTTCTTTCTTGCTTTCTTTCTTTCTTTCTTTTTCTTTGCTTGTATTCTATTTAATCTTTTCTTTTGATTCATTTGTGTTACTATCTTTGTATTTCATTCATACATTTCATATTGTTTTGAATTTTTCTTGCTTACTTTCGCTGTGATATGTCTTGCCCAACCCTTCCTTCCTTCCTTCCTTCCTTCCTTCCTTCCTTCCTTCCTTCCTTCCTTCCTCATTTCATTCTTTCTCCCCTCCATTTCTTCTTCCGTTCTTTCCTCATCTCGTCCCTTCCTTATTCACTCCCTCTTCCCCTTCCTTCTTTTTTCTGTCGGTTATTCTAACTTTGCAGATATCTCAGTTTCCTCTGCTCATTTTTTAACTTTGTCTCACTGTCAACGTCCATGTCACACTGTTCAAATCTCTACGCGTTCGTATAAAAAAATGCAATACAATCCAGCAATCTAAGATTGTTTCATGGTAACAGTGTTAGCAAGATGATTACTTTAAATTCTATCTTTCAATCTCCCTCAAGTAACGTTAGATTATTGTTGATGAAGAGAATTTTGAAATCAAGGCATATAACTCTTTCGTTCTTGGTTCTGTGTCAATAATAGAAAAGATAGTTGTTGAACTCAGATAACTTTTGATCCAGTTAATAGTCAATGATTATCAGTTGAGGATTAAACTCATTAAAATTGAGTTGCATGTTAACCACCGAATTGCAACAATAACGTTTGTCTATTTTCTAGTAGAAGTTTAAAAAATGACTCGTCTTCGTGAAATTATAATTAAAACATCCAGGGTTCCATCAACTTATCTTCTAACAGTAACCATCGAATAGGAACAAAAAAAAATGATCAGTTATCTCTGCATTTATTTTTGAGTTATTCTGGACAACACTTTTCTTACACATTTTGGTGTCTTATATTGGAAAAAAAAACACTATCAATATTCCATGACTTATTCAAAATTGTATCTTCCTTGTTATTTTAGTCACTATAAATTGATGCTTGGGCTCTCCAGCCTTCCCCAGTTATGTTACATTTATTGTAAAATGATTAGAAACATCACCTTATTAAACATTAATAACATTATGCGTCCTTCACTAAAAGGCCTTCTCTCTCTCTCTCTCTCTCTCTCTCTCTCTGTCTCTCTCTCTCTCTCTCTCTCTATATATATATATATATATATATATATGCGTGAGTGTGTGTTTGTGTGTGCGTGCGAGGAGTAGGGGGAAATTCAATACACTAAGAAGCAGCAAAATAAAATTTTAAGTAATAACTGATATATAAATATAGAAGCTAAGAAGACCTAAACCTGATCAAGAAATGATTCCAGAATAAACGCTAATATCTTTTTCTATTTACTGATATTTCACCAAATGCTAGGCCCAAGAGCCACTCAAGGTAGATTGTTACTGATGAAGATTGTCAGGGATGGTGAAGTAAGAGAGTATTATGACGACGAATAGGACAGATATCGGTTGAGGTCAAGATTGTACTTGTCAGGGAAGCATTCTATCGGGAGATTGTTCCACAAAGTAGCAGTTCTAGGAAAGAAACAATTTGAATGGAACTTGCTTTTTATCAAAGGAACACGAAGAGAATGAGGATAGCTTGTCACTATAAACATGACCCATGCTGTGTCTTAGCCGTGAGAATCCGAGATGGTGATACTAATGAATGTAACTCTTCCGAACATCTGCCATACGAATAGATATACTAGTAAAACCATGGTGACGTTTTATCTGTGGGATAAGGGTTGAAGAGTGAAGGTTAATCTAACACCCGAAAGGCCGTGTATGCGCTTTTGTACTCTGTCGATGTTGAACAGTGAGGACTGGACAGTACCAGCCCAAATATAGTAGCAACCTTCACCGTACATAGCACATATCTTTTTTGTTGCTTGCGTGGCAAAAATGCAGCAAGCAACAAAAAGCATCAGCGTGGTAACCACCAAGCCGAGCCAGGCCGGGCCGGGCCAGGCGCTCTCGAAATGCGAAATACACACGCACACGCACACACACACACACACACACACATACATACATATATATATATATATATATATATATATATATATATATATATATATATATATGTGTGTGTGTGTGTGTGTAGAGAGAGAGAGAGAAAATGAATGGTCCCCAAATATCTATAGCACCCATTTAGCAAACAATAATGGAAGTTGTTCTAATATAATTTCTCGTGGTATGTTATTGTTAGTATTCTAATTTCTCTTTCAGATGTATCGAGGGCATTAACAAAGTAACTGCAGTCAGACACAGCAAATGAAAAGCTGCGATTTTTGTTGACTTTTTTTATTTACATTTTTGTCAAGAAAGATTATAGTTTTTTCTAAATTCGCTGTAGGTTTCTCTTAGTGCTTTGGCTACGAGTTGGATTCTTTTTGTGTACTTATGTCCACCTTTTATACGTTCAGCCTTAAGTAAGCTTCTTTGTCAGGGGTTGTGATACGTTCGTCGTCGTTGTAGTTTTCTGTATAGAATTTCAATTTCCGAGGTTTGTTTTGCTGCCAAAAGTAGAGAAGTGATGGAAGTCATCAGAAAAGGAGTATTATTTTAGAAGAACAAAATTTACATTATCGAAACTAAAAATGATTCACGATTAACATCTGAACGCTTGATTTTTAACTTTATTTCTGCAAAATATAGATTTTATCCAATTTCAGGTCCGTTTTTTATTTTAATTTTATTTATAACTTTTCAAGGCTGTCGTATCCCAAATTATTTTTGTATTAATTTAATTGGGGTTAAACTGAAATAGTCCTGGCGTAAAAGATTCATAAGTCATGACAA
>CAHIKZ030003892.1:1697500-1707500 GCA_903632075.3 Acanthosepion pharaonis
ACAACAATTATAGAATGCTGATTTTCCAGAAATATTCCATTATTAAAATGTAATATTTATGACCGTATTTGCCCATTGTTGTGTCTACGTCATGACAACCCGATAAAACAACCATCCAAATCAACCACTTGGTTCGTGCGAAAATATAAGACCTAGTCTTCCATGCAAGCTAAAAGCTATCACTTCTCACTTGATCTGTCGACATTTCATCACATCTCATGAATTCATATAGCTGAGTGTTATCGTGTCATTCTTTGACTGGGAAAACTTTTGAATTAAAAATGGCTTGCCGGAACTAGATATAAATCCATAAAACCGAAGGATTTTTTTATATGGAGATATCAGCCAAGTCATATATTTTGTTTTGCTCGCGAGGGAAGAATGATGGATTCATTACAGAAATTATTAGAGTAAATGAAAGTTTGATACCATTTTATGATGAAAACCATCGCCCACTCTCTTTTATAGTTGAGCTAAGATTGTATAAGTAAAAAGAATGAGTATTTTACGTGAGTCTGTTATCACAGAATGAGAGTAGGCTAGAGATATGATTATCTCTATATCTCTGTATTATACCCAAATAAAAACCAGATGTACAAAAAAATCGTTTCAAATTAACAATCTCGGTCT
Organism: Acanthosepion pharaonis; assembly: GCA_903632075.3. Taxonomy (NCBI): domain Eukaryota; kingdom Metazoa; phylum Mollusca; class Cephalopoda; order Sepiida; family Sepiidae; genus Acanthosepion; species Acanthosepion pharaonis. The sequence goes on from CAHIKZ030003892.1 coordinate 1,698,131, forward strand.
ATATTTCTAAGATGAGGTATTATAATTAATTAAATTATTTGGACTGTTGTCCTCATTTTTATTAACGTATACACGATATTTCGGCCTTTATAAGCTCCGGCATTCTTCAGGTGATTGGAATTTCGAACTGAACCCCCTTATTTCGTCCAGCGAGATATACTGTTCTCGGATGTCTCAGTTATCTCCCTTTAACTCAACTCTCCAAGATTTTGTTCAACACTGCCGTAGCTAAGTATTGAACTCACAACTCTTTGGGTCAAGTCATTGGATCGAATCAACGCTTTTATCCATGTGTCCTTGGAGATATCAGTGTATGAATGTTTGGGACTTATAAAATCAGTGTCATTAATCATATTTTCCAGTTTATCATTTTCTTTTCTGTGGTCAGACGGACTCTCCTTGAATTGAAGGGAAGTCTTTGTACCAAACCTCAAAGGATGAGTAGTAAGTCTCCGCCTTGGTGTAGGAATGGCAGATGGTTCGAATTCGTGACAGCTTCTGCTTGGTCTATTCTAATTGACTCCATATTTTGATTAGAATCCACATCATCAAAGCCAATCCTATGGCGTAGATAACACCTTCATACTCTGGCCACACCAGGAAGATGTCTTTCTACTACTGGACTATGTGAAAGCAATAAGATCATCGATACAGTTTACAATATATATAGAGAGAGTATACGACAAGAAACTCGCCTTCTTGGATGTACTAATAACTCGAACAGAACATAGGTTCAAATACCACTAGCCTACATTCAATGGGCAACTCGCACCACCCATATAGTGTAAAGAAAGGGATCGTCCACTGCTTACAACATCAAGCAAAAGTCATAAGTAGTGACCCGGAGGTATATGGTCAAGAAATGGTCAGTATAAGCAGTATCCTACAAAGTAATAACTACCCCGGGTACATGGCAGCGGCACTGACAAACTAGGATAGAAGGGTACCAGAGGATAACAACACTCGCAAAACTGCTTCGGTCTGCCTATCCTATGTGAAGGGATTATCGGAAAAAATACAATAGATCTGTAGTCCATATAACATCAGGACTACCTTCAAAAGTGAACTGGGATTTTTTTTTTTACTGTACTTGCGCTTTTAGCTAAGGGATGTTAAACGGATGTCATAGAATTGAAGACGCCTTTGCGATGATGTCCAACAAAGAAAAATAAAATAGGAACTATATTCAAGGCTTTCTTTTCTGATTTTCCCACGAGAACACGTACAAAACGATTTTACATTTCATGTGAAATCATACTCGCGAATAAAGATTAAGAAAAATTGAATAAAACACGATTTTCGCGAAAGCGGGTTCAAACGCGACGAAAAATTGTCATAATGTATTAGTCTAATGAATATATATAAACATCTAGTATAGTATAAAAAATTCCGAGAACTTGATAACCCCAAATAAATTCCTTAACTTACAGCCGTTTCTATTATATACTTCGAAGTAGCTGTCTTATATATGTACACGGCGATCTCCTTTCTGTTCTTGTCCACAAAGGATAGAATTAAATTCCGTACTATAATAAGTTTTTTCACTCTCTTGAATTTCATAGAACTCAAAATTCATCGTCTAAATACACATTGATATAACACCTAATTATAAACCATTTACTTCATACGGGAGAATCTATTATTTTTCTATTAATACAACAATTGTTGCTTGTAGACGTTATCCTATCCGTTCTGTATTTGCATTAATTAAGTCGTTATCAACGTGCCTAAAGATTTGCAAAATTTCAAAAGCTTTTAATTTGTTACAAAGACTTGGTACATCTTAGCTTCATATATATATCTTTCTACAGATGCAAAATGCAAGATATTTTTTATTGCCAGACAGGCATTCTTTAGCGGATTATCTTTTTCAAATATAGAAATATAAAAGGATTACCTTGTTCAAAAATAAAAGTAATGCAGTTACTTAGCTGAAATTACAGCATAATGTTAAAAAAGACTTTCATTTTGCACATGTTAAAATAATGATACTCAAAAGGGAATCGCTTGCCTCGTTTTAAGTTTAGTTTCCACCATTTTTACTTTCACTCTAGTTAAATGAAATCGTAAAATCTTCCTTGTTTGTTTATCTAGTCATCAAACATCTTTCACATTTTTCGATAATACAGGCAATGAACAAATAATATAAATTTGTCAATTATTAAATCATACCAATTTTGCCCTAATTTGCATCAGGTTATCGCTATTGAGTGTTATTACAGGTTATCATTCATGTAATATCATCAGCTCTTCTATGGGTGGTAAGATAGAGGATGTTTTTATAATCGATATCATTGTAGCAAATATTACACACATTGTTGCAACCAGGGTAAATAGGCATAGAGAAATAGGATGGTGGTAAAATGATCTGGTCCCGAATATAATTCCAAAAATAATTGTGATATTTTATTGTTTCGTCATTGTTATATCCTAGCCTGTTGAAACGAATGAAAATAAAAAAGCAAGTATATTTTAAAACATAATAAAACTGCTTTTCTTCATTTACTCTCTAAGAACAGCAAAGTTTTGTTCGGGTTAAAACCATAAATTTCACATGCGTGTCAGCTTATCACAATGTTTAGTTCAGAAGTGCCGCGCTCGGCTTCCAAGAGAATTGTATTTTGAGTTATCTTTACTTTATAGGGGAAAAATTAGCTTCCTTTAACAATCAGATCTGTGGAAGTTGGTCGGGCCTTTCCAGTTCTTCCTCTTCTATCAGTACATCTACTGGTATAACATTCTGTATTAACATATGATTCAGAGTTTGTAATCAGCTTAAAAGTACTCCAGTGAAATAATAGTTTGTTTTATCTCTACTAAATTTGAAAAAAAAAGATATTCGTTCTGAAATATCTCTGAAATAATTTACAGTTTCCATTGAATATTATCGATGAGGTTTTGCATCTGTTTGTTTTGAAGTGTGAATGTCTGTTGAAGAGTCTGTCTCATTGTAATCTGTCTTCAGTCATGCAGATAACAGTTATTCCATCGAGTCGAATTGAAGAATGGCATCTTTCCAGATGTTCAGCCTCGCAAAGGTCTGTTGATTCTAGTCTTGTCTTTCCTTATCTATCTATCTATCTATCTATCTCACTCGCACGCATATATATATATATATATATATATATATATATATATATATATATATATGTGTGTGTGTTTGGTATTGAGCGCTCGAAAAATATTGCCTATTTTTAATAACAAAGGATTTAATAGGAGGAGCACACAAAGCATACCAAAATGAATAGAGAAATCTCAAAATTCCCAAACTATTCAGCGAAAGACTCCTTTGAAAGATGACATCTACAGTCGCCTGATAAAAGCTTATAGACTGCATTCCTAGCGATCAACGAGCTGCATTTTCTACATATGATCAATGGAGAACCGCTCTCATCTAGAAACCTTCTACGTGGGCTCAAACAGATTAGGGTTGTAGAGAGGATGTGGTAAGGTTGTCCCACTATGCGCTGTGATCACTTATGTGGTCTTTAAGTGGCAATGAGACCTTGACTTTTCAAAGATGCAAACACACTTTACTCATTATGAAAAATAGCCTAGCTCAAAGAACACTTGTTCTAAGTTTTGACAATATGCTCACGTGGCAGCCTGAATTGATAGGGATGCTTTTCGCTTTTGTGATTCCGTTCTCGTCCCTAAACCCAGTCACAATAACTTTACTTGTGTGGCGTACCTCTTAAACGACTACTTCTTTACTTTTGTTCATATTACGGAGTTCAGCTCATATCCTTTGGCTATCCAATATAGGTTACAATGCTGCTATCCATCTTGTACAACTCCTGAAGATTTTTGATAGTAGCCATCATCTGTTCCTTCATGGAGTTATTTAACACTCTTGAAAACCACTTGTGACAAACCTTCTATTAAATAAGAAATTGCACTAAAATGCAGACACTGTCATGGCTAATCTGCAGACACTTACGGAAATTTGCAATATTGATTATTCTGTCATCGTCTTTGGTGGAACTCGTTACTGAGTATTCGGTGTGCTCATTGACATTTCCTTCTGTGTGAAATGAATGTTCGAGTTGATGAGATGTCCGCAGCTATCGCATGTTAGGAGAAATATTCAGGGGATAGAGTTATCTGGCTTTTCTTTGGAATCTCTTTTTGTCTCTTCTATTTGTTTTCTGGTCTTTCCTAGATATGTTTTTTCGTGGATTGTTCGTCTCGAATTAGTTTTCTTTTGTTGTTTCCTTCTCCCAATTAACCGGATCGATTGCTATCGCCATCAAGGTATTTTCGTGCTGATTCTTGTATCGACAACGTGGGGCTTGCCGAATTTCCATTTCATGGAATCTTCCAAACGTGCGGATGTCTCTTCTATAGAGTATCCAGGTTTCACAGGCATACAGAAATGTTGGGATTACAAAAGCTCAGTATACCATGTGTTTGATGGTTGTGTTAACCCAGGATTGCCGAAGACTCTTTTGAATAGCTTCCTGTGTGCTGTTTCAGTAGTCTTGCTTATTCTGCAGTTGTTATAAAACACTTTAGTCTTATCCTCATTCAGAGAAGTAGCTTGGCACTGGAGACGTGGGAATGTCACTAAGAGATTCTACTTTCTCTGCTATTAACTCTGCTTGCATCAAGTGATAATTATCTTTCTTGAAGCTTTCATTTTAGCTTTAATTGAACGCTAAAGGATTAAATTAACTATTTCCAGTAAGTAAAATATTCTGGTATTTCGAACAGAAATGTTATTGAATCGAATCGATTTTCCTGTTTTTTCAGTAACATTGTCAAAGTCGTTCATTTTTTTTTAGACATTTGTAAACAATAGTTAGTCCTTGGCTTAAACATTTTGCAAAAATAATATATACTTTTCTGAAACTTTATTTGAGGACTGTTTTGAGAATTATTAGCTGATTTAAAGTATAATTAATCTGACTTGAGGCAAATATTATTCATTTTAGGTTTAAAATGCCGCAAAAATGATTTTTAACCGTCAGTAACTGTGTTTACGTGTTCGACAAGGTGATGAAAGATATAATGTTGTTCTACAGAGACTTTATCTGTAAAATATCATTTGGGCAATACAGTGATCAAATTTTATGAATGTTAATTTTACATTTACTAGAGTTATCGTTCTTATTTTCTGATAATGTCGTGTATGGCTGCCCATACTTTAAAAAATGAACACGTTTATATACATTATTTTTTAAAAATCTTAGCGTGTGAAGACTGGTATTAAGACTTTTCATTTATAATTAGTAAATATAGTTCTTTACTTAATAATAATATAATCTAAAAGGTGGATATTAATACAGAATTTTAAAAGATTTAAAACTGAATAATTTTTCCTATTATTTTTCTAAAAGCAATTGAAAGCTTTTTTTTAATTAAATATAGTTTTATTGGATTATTTTATTTTACAATTCGGTGCCAGTTTTCGGTAAATGCTGTTTCTGTTTGACAAAAATAAATTAATAAATTAAATTCTACAAGTAGTCTAGCTTTTAACTAATATAAAATGAAAAGGCTGATAGATGATCTTAGAAAAGTTCGACAATACTTGGATTAAAAAAAGACTACAGCCCCTTCCTTGATGAATTTCATGTCAGGATAAAAAAAAAACTGATTATGCAAATCGAAAGAATCAGCATAAAAATAAATAGACATAATATGACGATATCATTCAATCACACACACACACGCAAACACACACACATGCCCAAACACACACACACATACACACATATATATATATATATATACATACATATATATATATATATATAGAGAGAGAGAGAGAGACAGACAGACAGACAGACAGACAGAGAGAACTAATACAAATATAAAGTGTGTCAGATGATCGGTGTTACCTTCAGCATTTCGTTTCGAGAATTTGATAGATTCAAGCAATCCAGAATAAAAATATGACATTATTTAATTAGAAAAGATTTTACTTACTATTATAAACTCTAAGCTTTTAATTAATTTTATAAACTCTAAGCAATCACTCTGTTCATCCGTCAGGGTGATTCTATCTATCTATCTATCTATCTATCTATCTATCTATCTATCTATCTATAAAAGGTAGAATGTGTGTGTGTGTGTGTGTGTGTGTGTGTAACGAATGCACGGCCGCAATTTTCGACGGATTTGCACCAAAATTAGCATGAAGGCCAAGACCGACTTTGCATTTCCCAACTCCAATCGATAGTGGAAATAATCTATTTTTTCATGCTTCTACGGCAGTTTTCATGTAGTTTGCTTCCATTTTTTACTGCTTAGCTGGCTGCCACGAATAGGCAGGAAGATTCTATTGGCCAGCGTGAGAGCCAACAGCTGACTGACACGAATGTTAACTAGCATGCTAGCATGCAAAAAAATAGCTGCATTCGTCACAAGTGGAAAAAATTTAAATCTGCATGGCACTTTACTCCAATTGGCTCATTCGCTTGCTTAAACTCAACGTTGATTCTGATTCCACAGAACTGGGTTGGGTGTGAAAAAGTATTTGTTGTTAACATTCTTTTTTCATTCGGTTTTTCCAGTTACAAGTCCTTTTTTAAAGCTGATCGTTTTGTGTTCATTTTGTTTTGTTATTTTTCGTAACAGATTTAATGTTTAGTATAGAGCTTAGAAAAAATTCGCTGTGTGTGATAGGCAAGAGGTAAGGCATGTAGCAACATCAGCACGGCAAAGGGCACTCCTTTAAAGGCAAGGAAAAGCAAAAATATTTTAAGTTAAGTGATAGCGATTACTGTACGATTTTTGAATCAAGCACGGGCAACGCCGGGCCATGCTGCTAGTCTCTCTCTCTCTCTATATATATATATATATATATATATATATATATATATATATATATATATATATATAATTAACTTCAAAAACTTCGGAGATTTCATTTCAAAAAGCCATGGTAATATTTATTTATTTTATGTGTGTGGTGGAGAGAGAGAATATAGTATATAAATTTCTATATATTAAGCAATGACTCCGTTCATATATATATGGAGAATATCTATCTATCTATCTATCTATCTATCTATATATATATATATATATATATATATATATATATATATATATGGGAGAATATAGTATATAATTTTCTATATATTAGCACTAGATTTTTCATTCTTCAAAAATTCTCTTTTTAAATTACTTTAAAAGAGATTCGCATTTAATTTGAACCGAGAAATTGGTGGCTTTTTGATATTCCAACAGATTTGAAATATTGATGATAATGCTTATTATTCTTTTTTTTCATCATATATGAAGAAATCTTGTCTCTGATATGAACCAACTAGGATCATTCATCATTAAAAAATATTACCATCAAGTAATATCTGAACAAAGGTAATTTTTAATTAAATTCTTTTATTTTTTCTAAAGTAATAATACATAAATACATGCAATATTCATTTTTTGTCTTCCCGCATACTATTTACATCTAGTTATATATTTTCGTGAATATGTGCATTTCTGTTTATATATGTGCGTGCATGTGGACGTTATGTATGTGAACGTTTATAACATTATGTCTCTGTCCATATCTTTTGTGTACGTCTGTAAAATAGGTGTGTGTACTTGTATGCATATAAGTGTTCACCTATGCACAGGTATTTGTGTGTTTGCACATCGCCTCACGGCTACAACTGTTTCGGTCACCCTACGCCAGACACCGGGACCAAAAACACGTCCCCTATTAAATTTCTTTGTATACTCCGTCTACCTCTTCTCGATTTTCCCCCATTATCGACCTGTGTAAAACAGTTACGTGCGAATTTTTCGCATTCTTCATGTGCAAAATGAAAAATAAAAGCAAAGGGTTTGTTTGTAGTCGGTTCACTTCAATATACCAAAGGTTTTTTTTTTTTTTTGTCAAAGTAGGTCGAGTCGGTTTTGATTGCCACGAAAAAAGACAAATGCAGGTTACGTCTTTCATGTTTCGAATGATGTCAACTGGCTGCGTTCGTGTCAATGGAGCCGTATATTATTCTTAAATCTGTCTGTCACGATGTCCCTGAGACTTTCTAGCTTTGTCTGTCTCTCGGCCTGTCTGCCGCCTTGTTGGTTGTTAGTCTTTGTAACTCTGGGAATTAAAGTGCGAAGATGGTTGCACTTGTAGACATTGCTCACTGGTAAACAGCGACACTGAGAGCTGATATTTTCAAGGTTCCATACAAATTGAAACTATTTCGTAGAAATAAAAAAGAAATCTTACTCAAAAAGGAACGCTTTTTCCTGTTATTGGTTGCATTATTTGTACGAAAAGAGTAAATAATTGTCAGATTGATACAAATAGATGATTCTGTAAAATCAATACAAAAAGCGGTTTCGTCCCATATTGAATTTCCAGAATGTATCACAGTACTTTTAGTGGTACAAGTGTATATATATTTATCGTCACTTTGTAGACATATTTAAAAATCAAATAAAAATAGCACATGTAACTATGTTAAATAATGAAATAATCAAGATGTTGTCGTTCCACACTGCTTCAAATATGGACCCCACCCCACATCAATACAGGAAAGAGCGATAAAGGCTCCTGGACTTAAGAAAACCTATTCTTCGGGAAAATAATTTTAGGAGAAATATTTAATACATCTCTGCAGAAAATAGCACTAGCTGCTCGTTCAATGAATAGCAAATATTTTCATATAAGTGTTAATATTACCATTATAATCGATATGATAATATTATACCAAAAATAGCATAATATTATCATTTGATATGTTAGTATTTCGCGTTTCTTTTTTATTAAACCAAACAACAGCTGATGCAATAACAGAATATTAGCAACTGAACATCAAACGAGAAAATTGTATCAAATAATATTCAAATTGAAAGTTGATGTTGTTCAACCCCTTAGACAACATACTGCACAACATTTACTGCATCTTATAGGTTTTCGTAAACGTCGACCAAAAAGGATACCATGGATTCCTAGAGAGATATAACAAAGCAGTGATTGCAGAACTGTGTAGACGCCATGTCATGTCGGATTGCCACTTTTCATCAAGAGAAGGAAGGAAATAGCGACAACGTCTTCGACAGTTTATTTAGTTTTATGGTGTTTTAGCCAAACTTAGTGAACACAAAACAAAGAGGAGGATCACCTATGTTTATTTATTTATTTTTATTTCTCAACTAACAAGTAAGTTTGGATGCGCGTGGGGTGTCATGAAATAACGGCTCGGAATTGGAAATCGTAGAGCCGAGTTCCAATTCTAGTCGGATTCTTTATATTCAATTACCCGCAAATATTACTGGGAAAGGCATGAATCCACATCTTCTCCCTGTCAATTTATGAGTTAATTAGTAGGACTTATATCAGTAAATCATTATTATACCCCAAAATTCTTACAATCTGAAAAATATCCAGCTGCAAAAG
>CAHIKZ030003892.1:1712500-1815000 GCA_903632075.3 Acanthosepion pharaonis
TGACAAACTTTTTTGTGTGACGCGTTTCGGCGCTTAGGACTTCATCAGACTAGGTTTATTTACGTTCACAGCGTTTTTTCATTTGTGCGCATATGTCGTCGTATCAATGGAAAAAAACAAAAAAACTAGTCCGATGAAGTCGAAACGCATTAGAAGAAAAACTTTTACATTTTGCTATACATCATTATTCGAAATCTATTCTTAATATATAAAAAGTTTTATATCGCTATCCAATATATATATATATATATATATATATATATATATATATATATATATATATATAATGTTTCGTCAAAGACGACTGACAAGATATTGCGATGAAGCTTTCTTGCATTCATACAACTGTTTTCTTTGTGTTTTTCTTTCTGGACACAAAGTTTGTAAAAAATATGTCCTCGTCTACTTTTCCTTACAGATGTCAACAATACGAAACTGATACTTGTTAACAATGGTTTTCCTAACTACCTCATCGAGCACCAGATTAAACTATTTCTCCCAAAAGTCACTAATAACGATACTGAACAGACAGACAAAAACAATATCATTAACATCTAGAAAAACAATAACTCTAACATCTTCTACAAAAGCCAAATACACGTTAAGTATAAACAAAATGAATCTTCACTTAGAAATATCATAAAGAAATGCGCTACCCCAGCCAACCCGAACAAGGAAATTAAATTATGTAGTGTAAAAATTTAAAGTGGCTATTCTTAACATCAAAAATAACAATACATCTACAAAATCAATACTACAAAAACCCAACATTATTTTCGAGTTCAAATGCCCGTTAAGGAACTTTGTTTCTGATCAAATCAAACTCATAAATAATTACATCGAACCAATTACTACATGCTTACAAGACGACTTATGCTTCACCTATCCGACTGCAACTCAATTAGAACTCATTTAAATGCACATACAAATTTACCATATTCTATCTGAAACATACTAGTAAAAAATACAAGTAAATATTCTCATCCAAATATCAAATAAAAAAAAGATTAAAAATAATGGAAGCCCTAAGAATAAAAAAGAAAAAGCCAAACTCAGTAAAATTAATTATGAACACAGTCAGAATTTGCTGGCCGTGTTTGGAAACTAAAACATCCTTAATCCTATAACTCTCTCTCTCTCTCTCTATATATATATATATATATATATATATATATATATATATATATATGTATATATATATGTATAACACAACCTACATATTCCGTTAAAATTAAGAAATAAAATCATCCAGGATAATGGCTAAAAGTATGGCCGAAATCTCAGTATATTGTAAGTCATCCTTAACGAAACATGATTCCTAAATATACAATATATATATATATATATATATATATATATAAAGTGTGTGTGTGTGTGTGTGTGCGTGTGCGTGCGTGCGTGTTTTGGGGATCCATAGTGTGTGCGTCCACGTTCCTGAAAACACTGAAAATTAATAAGGTTGATTGTTACTCCCTATGTGTATGAGCAAATATTGCCTAAAACTGTGAAATCAAAGAAATGATTTGTTTTTCCTTTTTAATTTAGCATATGTGTCTCATTATGTACTCAATGATTTTTAGTGGGGAAATCAAATTTGCATCTCCAGATTTAATTCTCATTTTTACAATGACGCTAAGCCTGTACAGGGCCTTTTTTGTGTTAGAGGGTTACAGAGTATGAGCCCCAGTTTATGGACGAGAAAGATAACTGTTAACCTTAGACTTGTACAGCTTAATATTGCACTGATTTGGTAAGCATCCTCTTGGGAGTCGGTTCCGGAAAGAAATAAGTTTAAGAAAAAACTGTTATTTATCTATTCCTATTTTCATAAAGAAAATAAGATAATGCTTAAAAAAGGTTAAATATGATGTTGCTTGTCTTATTTTGTTACTGAGAATGAAGAATTTAATAATAAAGTAGTTTATTTGGTCTTCAGAAATTTAATACAATGAATGGTATTAAACGAGATTGTTTGCTTTTTGTTAGCTTTTAAAAAAGAAAAAAGGAAGGAAGGAAGGAATGAAGAAAGGAAGAAGAAAAGAAAGAAGGCATTGACTATTATTAAAAAGAAGGAAATTTAATGACAAAAAAGGAAGAAGAAGAAGAAGAAGAAGAAGAAGAAGAAGAAATATTGTTTAAAACAAAGCGAAGAAAGGACAAGAACAAGAGTAAAATATGAGCGAAACAAAAGAAATGGCTTTTTCTTTTGAAGGAAAGAAACGAATAAGCAAAGACTGAAAGAAATTTGTTGATGTTTATAGAAAGAAAACCTAAAGCAAAAAGCAGATGAAAAAGAAAACAGTTTGGTGGTAATAGAAAAATAAAATAAAAAACGAAATCCACTAAACGACAAAATTTACATGAGGAAGATGAAATAAAACTCCTTGGCGTTGTATTCGTACTAATACGGACATGTTTATATTGTGTTTCTCAACTTGTTTTGACTGGTTGAAACACGTTTATTCAAACCACAAAAAAATCTAGAAAAGAAAAGACTGTTACATGGAATAGAGAGGCGTAGATACAAATGAACAGCAGACATGCAGCCGAACTGACAAGCAAACTGAGCGAGAATTGAGCCAATCAAATGATTGATTGCATTTACTGAGCGTTTGCTAACACAAACGTTAGAGTATTTCAAGGATCGGCGTAAAGCGGATACAAAGGATTGAGATTCAAAGACTTTGCAACAAGGCCAATGTGGGGGGGGGGCGCAAGTGTGGCGAAATAATCAGTTTGACGTCTCTTTAAATGATGACCACAAGAAGACTCGAACTCTCTGTACCCATGTCATCAAGACGTTTAAAGAAACGATATTCCCTCTTACATCCCCTCTCTATCCCCCATCGGTTTTATAAAAAAAACGAGACCAGTTTGAAAACACTGGCTTTTATCTGATTGCCGACGTTAAGCAGTGTTTTACCCGGTCACTATTTAGATGGGTGACTAATGAGGAAATAAAACCAATTAAAGCCGAGTCCTTTGTTATATTCAGCAATGCTTATGAAGAGTTAATAAACCTACTTAAAGAAATAACTGTTACAAAATAATTTGCTGTCTCTCGAACACATAAACACGCACACACAACATATCGATTTTCTTTCTATATATCGATTTATTTCATCGTACTGATTTGAGCAATATGCCTCTAGTTAAGTATCGCTGATAATAACGAAATTAAACAGCATAGAAACGAATCAATACCGAGGCGAGATTGAAGAAATACGAGGTTCTGTAATTTGTTTGTACATAATTTTTTTTTTTAATCAAGGAAGGCAATAAAACTACGGAGACACAAGGTACTAATGAGTATGAAAGAATAAGGAAAAGAGGGAAAATATTAAGTAAAGAAAGCAATAAAGAAGAAGAATAAAGTAGACAGTAGATAAAGATTCACAATGCATTTAAATTTTTGTAGATGAAAGTCGCATGTATAAATTGGAAGAATGTTTTTAAATAGGAACAAAGAAGATACATCTTATAATCTTGCATTTCTCAAATGATTTACTTCTAATGAACAAATTGTTGCCTAAAACCGTTATCAATATAAAATTCTGAATCTGAATCAAACATACACAACAAACATTGAGAAAAAAATCTGGATTCAGTTTCAGCTGAAAACAAAGCCAAGTCACCTTTTTCGCCGGCGCCATTCGGGCGATAAATATGTTGTAGTTTTGTCACTAAATTTATATTTCTATGAGAATAGAATCGGCTGTTGCATTTGATGTGGGCCAAATACGTTAACTTTTAAATCATTGTTAACACGATATATATTGATTGGTTTCAATATAATTCTTTTAATCACTAAAACATCCAAATCTTTGAAGAAAATTATTCATAAAAAACTTTAATGCATCAAAAAACATTAAAAATGTGAAGTCATATATTTCTCAATGTTAGGGAATATACTCTTTAATTTGTATTCACCACTTTCTTGCTTGTATATGCATAATAGTAAAGTATCTTTTGCAGGGATGGGATAATTCTGTTTTAATTGTTGAAAATACTGACTAAATATAAAAAGGCACATTTTATATTTAATGAGATAATTCTGTTTTAACTGATGAAAATCCGGGGTGAATATAAAAAGACACTATATATTTAACGGGATCATTCTGTTTTAATTGCTGAAAATCTTGAGTGAATATAAAAAGGCATATTTTAGATTTAATGAGATAATTCCATTTCATTTGTGGAAAATCCTGACTGAATATTAAAAGGCACATTATATATTTAATTTAAGACAAAATATAGAGTAGAAGCTCTTGGTAATGTATCACTGCATTTTTTTAGTCATAATGCAGTACGTGCAGATATGTTTTGGTAATGTTCGGCAGTTTAAAAAAATGGACACTTTTGAGACGATTTTCATAAAAATATATTTATATGAAGAAAACATGGCTGACAGAAGAAGAGAAACAGTAAATTATATTTACGTGTGTAAAGTAAGTTTAAATAATGTAAATGAAATCTTTATGTTTCTAGCAGTAGTCTGTGTATGTGTGCGCGTGTGTTGTCTCCGTGGTTTGTAACATTAGACGAGATGCGTCTGCTTCTTATCACATCCTGTTTCTGAGGAACAAAAAAAAAGTCCTGAATATAACGAATACCCCTGAATAAAACGACATTTAGCAGGAACCGTAGCAAAAAATGGTGGGGTAATCCACATAATCATACAAATTGAAAACTTATTTAGAACTTCTGAAGAAACTCTAAACTGCACACACACATATACACACACATGTGTGTGTGTATGTGTGTGAGCGCGCGCGATTGTGTGGGTATTTAATGTATATATGCTGCGAATTGTGACAGTTGGTATAGGAATGAAACAATAAGAATCCCTGTCGATTACATTTCAATCAGTTTTACAGTTAGCGAATTTATTTATCTTTCTGCTGTTTATTGATTAAATCGCAACTACATTATTTCCTCTTTCACATCATTTATCTTCAATATTAAGAAATTAAATATTTTTTCTGGTTGCATTTAAAAATAAATGAACAATTAAAATAGCTTAATTTCCCCATTGTTTTTTCACATTATTTGCTTTAGCAATTTACGGCATTTAGATTCAGTGCGTAAAACTTACAAATAAAGACCGGTAGTCAAGAATCAATGGAAGCTTAATTGTAAGAACAGGAATATTATATGAAAAATGCAAAATGCTCATGATTTTACTCTTGAATGTATTGTATATCAGGAAGGGATAAAATTAATACTTATTTGTTACTGACTAAATTGGACTCTTACTAGTTGGTTCTAAAAAGTTATCAATCCTAATAAAAATAATGTCGATTTATTAGGTTAGAACTTAAGACGTGAGTGGGAACAATTACTCAGCACCTCCTCATATATAAAGAAGAAAATTACTTTTTAGTTTTCATTAAGAAACAAAGAAAAGAATGTTGAACTGTTATGTAATATCGATCCTCCCGTACATTAATGATTGGTGGGCAATCTAATTAAAGATGAAAACGAGACTACAGGCTACAGAAATGTGATTCTACAGAAGGATGCTGAGAATACCATGAACATGAGCAACGACGAAATTTTAGAGAAAATTTAAACAAAAAGGATGATTCTGCTTAACATAAGAAAAAAAATGAGGTTGAAAATTCTAGAGCAGATATGAAGAAAAATATCTTAGAAAATGTAACCTTTGCAGCACATATTGAAAGGAAGAGTAACAGCAGGAAGTAGTGCATGATCGACGTAACGTGCTGATGTAAATGGCTGGTAGAAAAGGGATAGGATAAATAGTGAAAAGAAAAATTTTAATAAGGGCTACAAAAGACCGGAATTTGCAGAAAGCCATGATCGCCCAGGTCATGAAGTGAAACGGCACATAGATGTTAATGTAATTGCAACTGATAGAATATGATTATTCTGTGTATAACTCTTCAAATAGCAAATATCTTATTGTTTTTCATTTACAGTCATAATGAGTTTTTATAATAATGTTTACAACGATTTCTTTAGAATCTTTCTTCCTTTTGTAACATTGTAAAAAAATTTGCCTACTTCCCCATCTGACGCTTTATCTCAACAATTTATCAACTTGATTATCTCAAGATTCTTGATTCATTTTTTTATATACTTTTATCTGATTTTCTCCATGGAAGACTGAAGCAGAATCCCCCCCCACCCGTTAAAAATAATAAACAAGAAATAAAATAAAATAAATAACGGTAACAGCTACTGACAAATGAGTACATTTTTATGGGCACGTAGCCGAGTGTTTAGAACGTTCGCCTTCTAACCATGAGACCCGGGTTCGAATCTCACCATGGTCGATTTGTCAGGAAGGAGTTTTCCTGATGTCATCAAACTGGAGGGATCTATCCCAACGTGCGTCCCCTTGGAAAGTGCCTGAAAGCCATACCATGGGTTGACCCAACCCTTGGATGACGTCGATAGCTGTGCTAGCATAAGGTCACAAGTCATAGTGGCCGAGGACTTGTGCATGTTGGCCTTGTTCAAATTGTTGATCACGCTGGATAACACGCTCTTTCCCAGAAACTGTAACTAAGGACTGCTCAGTATAGTTGGGTGTTCTGTGGGTGTTGAATAAACACAAATGCGCTTGAACAAGCGTTTGTAATAGGGATTGGTTAGCCACCCTACTAGACGGGTATCCTCGAATACGAGTGGCCAGCTATATATAGTACATTTTAGAGTTATTGCCAAATTATTTAATTGAAATTTTCAATTTATTTATTGAAATTTAATATAAGAGAACCCACTCTAAAATAACCTTGTAGGTTTATTTTTTTTTTCTTATTTTTTGGTGGGGGAATCTGTTTTAGTCTGCTATGGAAAAAATAAAATGAACGAATATGAAATAATGAATCCAGAATTACTTATTCAAGTAGAGAAATTGTTTTAAAACGAGATACAAAGGAATAGTTTCATTGTTTGTATTACCCCAATGACTCTAATATATATTTATAACAAAGAAACAAAAGAATTCTGGTTTTTGGTCGTCGGTTCTGACTAGTTAATTTAATTTATGGCCCCTCTTATCCTCAGAAATTCCGACAATTTTTTCTCAGACACAGTTCAGTTTTTCATTCTAACCTGAAGAAGCCGAAACCAAAACATGTCGGCGTAACGCGTCGTTTATAGTTTTTCCTCTTTGTCTCGTCACCTCCATTGGTCTTTAACCGGCATGTTTGAATCATATTACTTTCCACACGAGTCATCATCATCATCATCATCATCATCAACAACGACAACAACAACAACAGCTGTCCTTTACGAGCTGTATCTTCAAACGATTAATTTCGTTAGTAAGGTCACCAAACGCAGGGCATACTTTGCAGGCAACATCGGCTGATTTTGTTACAAGTTTAAATTTACAGGCAAACTCTCATCACCAAAGTTTAGGTCAACATGTTGATTTCACTCGTTACTCCTGTGGTTATACAATCCTGGAGTTCATGTTGTACGAAATGATATGTGTCTGTTTCATGTTACTGAAAATGCTTACAAACCGCGTTGCCATTTGAGGCAATTTTATTTATTCATTTATTATGAAACAAAAGCGATTAAATGGACTTTGTTCGGTATTTCACACTGGGACAATTGGCCGGTTTTAAAATTAATGAAGTAAATAAATATGCTGATTTTCATGGCATGCATCTTCCCAGGTTTCTTCATTATTTTTTTTTTTGTTTTTGTTGTTTTTGAACGAAACTAAAATATAACAAATAAACGTTTCAATATAATTCTCTTCTATTGAAGGAATGGATCCACAAGAAATATAAAGGCTTTTGATATTGTTTTTATTTGTTTATCAAATATTTTGAATACTTTATATAATGTATTATCGCATCCTAGGGAACTTGAATAGTTAAGGCAATCAGATCATAATCTATCTTTAAGATTAATATAACAATTTTAGAAAATATTATATAATCATTGCATTTCTTTATTTCTTTCTTTCACGCTCTCTCTCTCTCTCTCTCTCTCTCTCTCTCTCTCTCTCTCTCTCTTTCGATTCAGTGGTTACTTATTTAGGTCCCATGTTCAAATTTAAATGAACCATTCGAGAAAGCGGGAGAAATGAAGCCGATTGCATCCTGGGAAATGAAAGCGTTGTCCAACGATTCACTACAGTGAATAATGTTTCCTCTGAAGAAACGAATCGACTAACTTTTCTCATTTCATTGCATTTATTTGATTCATGCAGAGAAATCGCTAACTTTGATCGACTCGTCAATTATGGGTTTACAGGCTGTCAGATTTTATTATGCAAATTAATGTCTCACAATTAAATTGGCATTATCCAACCTATGTTGATAGAATTTTCGTTATACATGTTTTAATATGAGGAATATTTTGTACGTGTTTCAGTTATGATATCAATAATCATTAGTATATATATAATATTTTGTTTGTGAGACGTCAAGGTGTGATGTAGGTATCTCCGTTGGATCGCTAAAAAAGAGCATAGCATGATTAAAAAGACGCCAAAGTTGATGAAAACAAAATTTTCGCGTCTAAATGCTTATGTTACTTTTTAGAGGAAAGATCAAAGTATTTTTTACTTATTTTTTGAAATTTTTCCTTCTTTTTAGAACATTGTAAATTTTGATTAAAAGACCTTGTTTTCTTTTTTATCAGCTTGGCTGATAAATTAACGTATAAACATTTTGCGCGTTTTTTCCTGTTTGACACACATTAATTTGGAAAATCTTGCAAAAATGAAAATAATTGTTTGATTTTAATGAAATTTTCAGAAACTATTTACAAATGATGGAACTTATTATAAATACATTTTTTTTAGTAAAGTCATCTCAGAGATTTTTTTTTTTTTCATATGTATTTACCCGCTCTAACTAATTGTACGAAAACTCTATAATTTCAATTATGAGGAGTTTAGTGATTATATCATTTAAAAGCACAATGCTTTGAGGAAACAAAATCATGTTTTTTTTTTTTTAGTTGGACCCTTCTACCTGAAAATCGTCTCTGAAGTGTAACATACAAAAAACTCAATAAAACAAAATATTATTTAATTTCAAGAGCTTTTAATTGCTTTTATTTATTCCAATAAACATGGACAATATTGTCTGAAAGCAAAAAGATATTTCGATGAAAAATGAATTTTTAAAACAATTACCTACAATTATTTTTTATTTCTGCAACCATTGTTTTTATTTTTACATTATGTTGTTAATTCTTCTAAAATTATGGAAAAGCCGTACAGCTTAACGGATGTTGTTTTTAAGTAGATAAATATTTACAGATTATAATTTCCAAAGCTTATTACAAACTAATGAGTCTTCGTATATTAAAAAAATTAATTTGTCAATAATGTGTTTACCAATGAAATCTACGGAAGACCAGAAGTTTGGTACGTGTGAAATAAAAATAACGTCACGTGGATTGAGTTTCTGTCTAGTAAGTGTTGTTCTTCGCTGTTTCCGGCCCCTTAATTTAGCAAACTGTTCCTGCTGAAACACGTGTGCATCATTTTCATTAAGTTAAAATAGGTACTTTCATCTAGTTTTCATCGTAGTCCTGTAATGTTTGGTTGAAATTGGTTGAAAAAATGTAGGAAATTCGATCCAATATGTAAACGTAAACACACAGAACCTGGGTTTTATAATAAGTAAGATTCACATTTTGCCTCTAGAAAACTAAAAACTTTTCAATCATTTACACTGGCCAATTTTACTTTTAAATGAAACATATTGTTTGCTTTCAGAAAATACCTAGTTTCATGGGATTCAGATAAACTTTCCTGATATTTTTCCAGGTAAGTCATTTATATATATATATATAACCTAAAAATATAAAAAATCCATTTATTTATTTTTTCCGAGAATATAGGCTGTGACAAAAAATGACTTTTACTATGTTTGATTATTTTAATGGGGATAGAAATTTTTTATAATAGCAAATCTGAATTGACTTTAGAGGGTCTATATGGGCCCACAAACAGCAGTGCAGCACTTGTATCTTAATTTTTTAATAGTATTTATAATTTCTCCAGATACCATCAACAAACTTTTGGTACAGTACTTTAAAAAAAAATAAGAAATGGCGAAAGTTTTTTTTACTTTAAATAATACAAAGTACTACTTAAGTAGGTCCGCTTAAAAAAAAAAAACGATATGTCCATTCTATTCTTCCGTACGAGAACTTGAATCTCACGTCAGCTGTCAATAATTTATAGACGTCATCACTCAGCACTTGTCAATTGCGGCGATGTTGAGATCGGCTCTCTTTTATCTTAAAAAACATTTTTCTCCGAAGAAAGTAGGTAAAAGTTTCTTTCAAAATATTTTAAATAAACTTCAAATTTTCTAAATTTCTTCGAATAAATTTTGAAATACGTATAATTAATTTTTAAACGAATTTTAAACGAAGAATTTAACTTATTTTTAAAATTTCAAAAAATATGGCTGATTTTTGTTCGTTATTTTGTAAACAAGTTTTTTTTAACTAAAATTTCGGAAATGCTAAGAATGAGTAAAAAATTTCAAAAATTACTCAAAAAATACTTTAGTGTTTCTTCTCAATAATGAAATATACTTTTATCATGAAAAAATTTTTTTTTGTTAATTTTCAGACCATTCTTGTCATGCTATATTAGATTTTCGCGAAATAAACGGAGGTACCTATGTGATAGTTATCCACGCATAGCTTCGCCAGTTTTGCCAAGTCATTAGAAAGTACTGTCAAGTAGCTATAAAAACGGAACACTTCTCGTCCTCTGTCTCTTTCTCTCTTTTCTTTCTACCATGCGGTAGAAGTAACTCCAACGGGACCTTATTCCCGACAATAGTGATATATTTCCCTCTGTGACTGAACTGTACCCACACACACACACACGAATCTCACCCATAATTCAAAACTTTCGATATTTTCTTTCTTTTGCCTGCATACTCGTGTATTTTCTTTCTCTTCTCATTCAGTTTTATAAAAACAAAATATATAAAATATATCACCTTGTTGAATAGTCATTCATTTCCTTAAACTCGTCATTTACTTGTGCCAAATTTTATTTCCGTTGATTTGTCCCAACTAAGAGCAGCGCTGCAACGGGTGCAACAAAAATTTATTTATAAATAAATCGAAGTACAAAGACCAGAGAAATGTATTTTCTCTACACAATATCCTATATCTCTGAGTAAATTATTATTCACTTATTGCGCATATGGGCATGATGGCATTCTATACCTTTATTCAATCTTTTACCATTGATTTTGTTAACTTTTCTATAGTGTTACTACAACGTTATTTACATCAGTTTCTCATAGAAATTTAGTTTTCATTCACACATTTTTTATTGGATTAATATCTAGAGATACTCGGTGCGATTTCATCAATTTAATATCTTTGAAACCTTTTCTTTTAATAAGGTAGACTATCGTCATCTTTGGAGAATGAGAATTGTCTTGCATAAATAAACTCGTTAAATTCAAGTTTGTGCCATTCAATTGTATTTTCAGAAAGGATCAAGAATTTATATTTCTCTTGACACTAATCAATTTTGACAGGTATTAAAATTTTATTGTTTAGAAAACTAGGAAAAACACGAATGCAACTTGACGCTGTTGTTTTCTAAATTGTTTTGGTAGACTATTTTCATGAAAACTCGGTTAATGTTTGGATAATGTAATGGATAGCGGCTAAGTATGAGAAGTCGGTGAGCCGAGTTCGAATTCAAGTCGGGTTCGTTATATTCGCTTAAACGCAAATACCCTTGGAAAAGATATGAATCCATTTTCTCCTCCTAGCTATGGGTTAAATAGTAGATGAGCATCTAGAAAAACATTATTTTCAGAATATTATTAACACTTTGAACTCTGAACACCGCTTTACCGGGGGTAGAGAAAAATGACTTAATGTACAGCCATTGGTTAAACGGTGGGTAAGCACTAACTATTTTTAAATCTACCATGAAACATTACATACCAATTATTTGCGAATTTTGACTCAGGAGCTCAGGAGGCAGAAGGATTAAAATTGTTCAGGAACACAGGGCTTAAAGGGTTAATATAATTTTCAAACCAAATATGTTTCGGCTTTAAATAACCTACCAAGGCTTGGTAAGACATAAAAATCAAATTAATCAATCAATCCATGAAAGACTGAAACTCTAGAGTAGCCTTCGGTTCCATCTAATATAGCTTTATATTAATCATTAAAATTACTGTTGAGATATCAGAATTCATGTGTTTCGCCACTAAACTTAAATGTTTTCCTTTGTTCTTTTTACATTAAGAGAAATTGCTTTCAGTTATTTAGACATGCTCCATCTTCCTCGATATTTAAATTCGCAACATCACCTTCTTCAAATAACGTATTGTTGATGAATTCATTTTTGTTTCTTACTAAACTTTCCCCAAGTATATTTGTGCCATTCTTAAAGTTGTTTATTTTCTTGTTCTTGGCTTTCACAATATTTGCTATTTCATTTTTTATGTTCTGATCTTTCAAATTTTTCATAATCCTCAATGTTGTGTTTCTATTACTCAATTAGCAATAACCTAATTTCTTTTTTGAGATTAAATCTTTCTTGCAAATCATGGATTAAATCCAAGTGGATTCTGTGATATAAAATATTAAAATCACAAAAAGAAATTAGAGAAAAAAAATACAATAAAATCCAAATAAATAAATATCTATAAACGTCTATCTTATCAATCCTGGTATAGCTATATATATATATATATATATATATATATATATATATATATATATATATATATATATATATATATATATATATAATATTAGGAATAACCTCAGAGTTTCATAATTAATTTTAACAAATATATTTTTGTAAATACATCTAATAATAACAGATATTTGAAGGTGAAATTAACAATGGCATATTTATCACAGACCGATAAATATATCCCGAAATTTCCTCGAACATTGGATTCTTAATGCTGATGGAAAATGTGCTCAGGAGAAAGAAGAAACAAACGATGAATCAATAATATTCCGCTGAAATGTCATTCTCAGTAGATTTTCTTCTAACTCAGCAATCATCTATTTTGAATCTGTCTGTTATTATACAATCGGGTCAACAGTTAATTGAAATATCTGTTTATCCGTCTTAGGGAAATTAAATTGACGGTCACAAATTAGGTTTAACAGATTTGCGACGATAACGATTGCCATCTTCCTAGTCATGATTTTCAAATGACTTGCGTTAACAGAATGTTAAAAATGTGTTGTTTTGGGTGAGAGAAGAAACTAAATGAATAGTAACTTTAAAAAGTCGTCATTGATTCATCACATCAGCTGGTGATAGTGGACATTCATGGCCGAGAGACAATGGCCGTGAAGAACGTTTGTTTTTATCCGTATATATGAATAAATTGATTGTTATGTCCACGGTGGAGAATGGTTATGTAGATATATGTAATCATCTGTGATCAGGTAACTTGTCCAGTATAAAGAGAACAGATTTCTACTGCTTTCTTTGCTGGCGTTGTATCAACGCTTCTTGTAATCGCTACAGGTTCGTAAAATATTCCACATTAATTATTTGACAATTCCGAGGATATTCCTCCATTAGAATAATTTTCTGATGCTAAAAAATCCGATTATGAAATTTTCTACTGACTTTTTTGGTTCTGAATTTATTCGGTCCGGGAAAATCCAAGTGTTGCCATTGCTGATGCGTCTACATCATACGGGTGTCACCAGATTTAATCAACAATGACAAGTCCAAAAGACTATCACTCGGTCATTAAAATGCTTCTTAATTAATTTGAAAGTTTTTATTCGATACTGTTTGGGGGCAGTATTCAAACATTTAGCCGTTCATTTAACAGACAATTTCTGCTACACGGAAATCATCAGAAATTCTAAATTCAACACGCTCTCTGTATATCTTCAGAATTTCAGTCATTTTTAAGCCACAGACATGATCAAAAGTTTCGGAAATTGACACCGTTTTGTAAAAGTCGTTTGCACTGAAACATTAAGTTATGAAGAAATTTGAAATATCTGCTTTAAGCATTAAATGTAAAATTCTCTCGTTTTCGGAAATTTTCAAAAACTTACTATTTTGAGAGTCAAATAAATTTCCAAGAGAAAAATGCTTAAAAGTAGGGGAATATTTCCGATTTATCTTTTTGGATGACAATGAAATAGTTTTTAATTGGCAGACAACGTACTACAAATATCAATAATATCCTCTCACTCGCTACAAAGGAGAAATTTTGAAATTTTCTTTTTGAAAAAAAAAAATATTGGGACCGACATCTTCATTTTTGTTGTTTTCATTGTTACAATTCAGCCGATGATCTTTGTATCAGGGAAGCTTCATTTTTCCTTTCCCTTTTCACAGTATTTAACTTTTTTCACATGAGAATTCATCTGACAAAATAAATGTTTATTTCATGAAATAGCGAAGCAAAAGGGCGCAATAATAACTCCTAATTATATCTTCAGATCATTTATTTTCTAACCTCAAAAATATATTCATTATTTAAAAATACAATTGTAAATTGTTCATCTGATATATTAAATTCAAAATCTGTTGTTTGCTTATCGATTGCTCTATTATCGCAACTTCTGCTCTTGATGTGTGCCCACTGATGGCTGAGGAGAGCAATACGAAATCGAAATATGCAGGGAAATTTTGGCAAGTAGCATTTTACATACTTACCTTTTCACTGTGTCTCTAAAAAGTGGAAATAGTAAGGAACAATGTTTTTCAACTCAGCAGTTTTGATTGTCCTTTGAATTGGTAATGGGAATATTAGCTGTTTCCTTATAAGGAAACTTTCGGTATTTATTGATCGAGCCGCCAGTGTTTCTGTCATTTGAAATTTATAAAAAAATTTTCTTATAATTTTTTTCTGTAAAATAGCTTTATCAAGTCCAGTAGCTGTAATCACTCTTTCCAGTAATGATGGGGGTTTCCTTCCTAACCTTTTATTTGAAGAAGTGTGGAATATCAACATCTTGATTATGTCATTATTTTCTCTTTTCAAGCCCAGTAGCTGTTATCACTCTTTCCAGTATTGATGGAGGTTTCCTTCCTAACCTTTTATTTGAAGTAGTGTGGAATGTCAACATCTTGATTATATCATTATTTTCTCTTCACAAGCCCAGTAGCTGTTATCACTCTTCCCAGTATTGATGGGGGTTTCCTTCCTAAACTTTTATTTGAAGTAGTGTGACACTCAACATCTTGATTATGTCATTATTTTCTCTTCGAGGAACACGTGATATTCATTTTTGCAATTACTGCTGTTGAAAGTCCTCTAGTGATATGGTTCCTGCTATCCTGTACAGTACTTTGTGATACTGTAGCGACAGTTCATAAGATTCGAAGGATTATTGTCTTCGGCAAGATCCACAAGCTTCACTCGCTCAAAGCCATTTTAATCATTTATCTTAGTAAGTGTTTATATAAAACTGACAATATAATTCATTCTGAGCGGATTTGGAGCCATGTATGATATCTATCTGAAAGTCTCGATCTGACGAGTCCATTTAGGAAGACAACTAGAGTTGCCTGGCTAATTTTTTTACTTTTTAGTAACTTCCGGTGTTGTGCGAAACTATTCCTAACGTAGACTATTCTATGTTCAATTTCCTTATCCCCTCTACTAAATTTGTTATCACTGATCCATACATCGAAATTCTTGAATTGCCTTCAAAATTCTCAAATAAGCAGGACATGCTCCCCAAGCTAAACGTCCGTTGGGCAATTCACGTGTGGGTAAAGGCATTAATGATTTGCCTATTACTGTCAATCGTTTGCGTGACATGAAGAACACAGTCTCACGAGGGGCCATAAACTGCATGCACTTCCGTGTCAACCAGTACAAAACATTACAAAGCCAACTAGTTCTTTTACGTTAGTCACTGGGGAAATTAAATGTCTGGGTTTGTTTTTTAAAAAAAATAATTACGTATCTCTACTGGGCGAGATTTTTAAAGCGTACCGATGCATGTACACACAGGCACACATTGATTCACCATCGCTTTGTTTCATTTTATTTTTTATTTTTATTTTTTTTACTAATGCGTCTGAATTTCAAATAAACATTAATCTAATAAATAGACGGTAAGTTCAAAACAATTGAAACATCGATTTATTGTTAATTGTAATATTTGATTATTTGCGCCAAATCTTGTAATAACGAAATAAATCAAGTAGGTTTAAAATAATTTCTATCATTTATTTAATTGGGCCAGCATAAACAAGCAAAGAAATTGATTTTAGTTGATCATTGCTGAATTACCGGACGTCATTCGCAGTCAAAATGTATCTACTGGGAACTGCCTGGTAGTGTTTGACTGAATTTTCTATCATTTATTGTACATCAAGGTACAACTCCCTAAAAAGTAGGTACCACCACAGAGACGCAATAGCAAAGGTTTAAAATTAATTTTTTTAAATGAAAGAAATTTCTTTAATTTCAAGCTAATAGATGAAATTTAACATTTTCAATAAGCAAAATACTTTGCTGTATTTCAACATTAATTTTAACTGACTGGAAGGAGTTTTATTTTGAAATTGATAAAAATTGCAGAACTCAATGTAATTTCCTTTATTAAAATTATTCAAAAAATAAAATATACTTTTTTGAAATTTTATTTGAGGAATATTAGGTGAATAAAATTTTGATTAATATGTTTTGAGACAAATATTACTCACTTTAAGTTTAAAATATCGGATGTGACGTCGTCCCCCGGTCGCAGCGTCGACTGTGTCGTTCGATCTCGTTCGCGGCGCCAACTGTGACGTGACGTGGTCCAGGGTTCTGATCCTATGGTCACGACACCAGTTGTGACGTCACGTGCTCCCCAGGCTCTGATGTCCTGGTCACGGACAGCACCAGTTGTGACGTCTTTGTCGCGGCGTCAGCTGTTCGCTCCTCGCTGCTCCAAACGTGACGTTCTAACCCTTTGATTAGATTGATACCAGCCTCGTCGTTCCCAACCTGCTTCCAGCGCCTGGTTACCAGGGTAACTGCACTGATCTCCGGTCTGCCTACCCACGTTGTGACTTGATCTTAGACAGACGAGATCAAACAGGGCTTGGGGCCGTAATGCCAGTTGAGTCTAACGGGGGTGATAACACACAATTATGTATAATAAAAAAGAAATAAAATAAAAACTCACTAGGTCCAACGTATCAAGAAAAAGGTAACAAACTTTTATGTCTATTTTCTCGGTACATAGGACTATGTCTACTTCCCGATCCGTTCTGTGGATTGTGGCACGACGCTTTTACTAGGCAACTTTAAGGCTTCCAGTTGTCTGCTCTCTACGAAATTTGTGTTTCGGTGTGTCTTTGGACGAAAGTCAAAAAAAAAAAACTTATTTCTGTGGTCTGATTATAAGTCGCTCTTCAAACTACTTGTTCTTGGTTGAAGAAGAGTCCAGAAGTGTGCGTGAATCTTGGTTAGCTATCTTGACGCGGTTTCAACACTGGGCGCTCATCTCTGCTTGTAGTTCACGGTTCAAACTGCAATCCGCTCGCCGTCCGCGGCTGATCTGATTTCTGTCGTTTGGGGTTTCGCTTTTACTGACGCCGTCAAAAACTGGGGTGGGTCTGTTTGGCGTCGGGGATTCTCTTTTGATAATTCTAAATACCTATCCACCCTTCTTATTTCTGGTTAAGGATTTTCCATTTTCGGTAATTCACTTTCACTCCTACTTCCTTATTGTGTCTCTGAGGGCGTATACCCGCTTCCCCGCTTCTTCGTATGTCATGTGACCGCTTTCGGCCAATGAGGTCCTGGTCGGCTATCTTTCCTCCTCCTTCGTGCGCCACGTGATCTTATTTAGCCAATGACGTCCTGGTCGGGTATCTTTCTCCTCCTTCGTGTGTCATGTGATCCCATCTAGCCAATGACGTCTTTAGTCGGGCGTGGACAATCCGTGGCTTTGTTCTGGAGGAAGATACACCTTGCTTAAAAAAATAAAAATTTAAATTGCCCTTATCATAAGCGACTGCGATGACACCTTCGGCTTTTTAACACGTGGTATTTGTCAAGGAGTTTATCGCTAATTGGATATGACCTAAGAAAGGGATTTCTCAGACTGGGTGGCGTTTTCGTGAACGAATAAAAATATTTCACTTTTTCTTTCCCTCGAAGCTTGATAACAAAAATCTTCATTATCTCAAAAAAACATTTTCAGCCAACATCATCTTGTGTGGCTTTTTTTTCAATTCTTGAAATTGTCTGTGTTTTCGTATTAATGGTTTGTCTTCATATCCTTAGATACACTTCCCACCTGTTACCTATCATATTTTTTTCCATTGTCCCTAAACTTTGTTTCTTCAACCATTTGATAACAAACTTCCATTTTTCGTGGACACGGAAGTAGGTCAGGTGGTGGACCTGGATATCTTTCGGCATCTGTTATGTGTCAGTCGAGCGTGTGTGTGCTCGCTTATGACCTGTTTTCGTATTATTTATTTTTTTTCTTTTTCTTCTGTCTTCTCTTTCTTTCTCCCAGATCGCTTGAATGTAAAGAAAGAATTATTCCTAACCCCGAAATATTTTTCAGCCCTAAATAATTATCAAATGGTTGACAAACCGTAAAAAACAAATCATATATTTATGAATATTTCTTTTCAGCTTGCCAACTATGCATGGTGCCACACGGAGAAATGCATTTTTTTTAAATGGCGGTAGGTGTTTATTTAAATAAACACCTACCGCCATTGTGTTGACAGCTTGACTGAAAGATGGAAATTTATCTATTTTTTTACAGTCGATCTAGCTATAAAAATTAATTGAGGAATATAACGTGAGCGCCTTTTAATATATAATTTTTAACTACCCAGTAATCTTTAAAATTTAGGAAATATTCCCATAATCTAATGTTTTAGTTTAAACACAAAACAATTTCAAAATTCTTTTTAAAATATTGTTGGAGATCACTGGATTTCAGTAAGAATTCCCATTTATGATTAGTCAACATAGGTTTTACTTAATAGCAATATCACCTAACAGGTACAAATTAATACAGAAACTTAAAAGATTGATGATTTTATAAATTATTCTAATTAAAATTACAAAAATTAATTATTTATCCCTTTTTTTCTTAAGACATTGGTGTCTATAATATAACTTATTCATAAAAGCAATTAAAAACATTTCTAATTAAATTATGTCTTAATTGTATCACATTTTTATTTGACGATTCAGAGTAGATTTTCGTCAACTATTGATCCTGTTTTACAAAACAAAATTGAAGATTTAAATTCTCCAACGATTTCTGCTATAACTAATATAAACATTAACCAGCACAAAATTATTTTCTCGAAATTTCATAAAGTTAAATAAGCAGGGGCAAAAGATGTAAAAATATGTTTTTACCAAGATTTTCTAAGGATGAAAAACATTTACGTTCATTCATTTGGGAATTTCTTGTATATGTATATGTATGCGTATATATGTATATGTATATTTATGTATGCTTATATGGATGTATGTATATGTAGAAAGATGTATATGTAGATGTCTTTATATGTGTGTGTATTTTTTGGTATGTATGTACTCATATATATCTGTATATGGGTGTATATGTATGTATATATGTATGTATGTATAGTTAGACGGATAGATATAGGGATACATTGTTTATTTGTTTAGATGGGTGTATGTAATTGTATGGAGATGTAAGGTTTTATGTATATATGTTTATGTGCACGTATATGTATCTCCGTATGTATATATGTGTGTAAATGTGTATATATATGTATATATATGTAGGAGTGGATGTGTATGGATGTATGTGTATATGTATGTATGTGTGTGTATTTATGTATGTATATGTATACATGTATGTGTATATGTGTGTATGTATGTGTATGTATGTATATGTATGTGAGAATATGTATATGTGTGTATATGTGTATATGTATGTATGTGTATGTATGTATATATATATGTATATATATATATATATATATATATATATATGGATATATGTGTATGTGTGTACATGGGTATATATATATGTGTGTATGTGGGTACACGCCTATATATATGTATGTACGTGTATATGTCATTGTGTATGTGTGTATACGCATGTGTTTCTGAACATGAAAATATAGGTCCTTGCTAGATTAGATAATCGTTATATTTATTTTTTATATGTTTATATTTGATTTGTAACCTGTAGTCGATATTAATTTTGTCAAATTTTCTTAATTACACAGCGGCCTTTTCAGTAAATGCCCTTCAGTTTTAGTTTCCCCCACCCCATCTCTCTCCCACACCGCTTTTTCTTTTCTTTTCCACTTCCTCCCTCTTCTTCTGATCTTTAAGATTAGATCGTCTATTGTGTGTGTATCCACAAAATGTATCCTTTCCGGTTACATGTATTAGACATCCGACAACTTTCATCTTTCTCTCACTTAAACCTCTTCAACTCACCTCTCTAAAACCTCTCTCTCTGTTAAGTTTTAATCTCCCACCTTCTCTCGTCTGTTACCCCTCTCTTTAGCTCTAACATTCGTCCCACACTCACATACTTACAGTCTCTCTAAATTTTATTTTTTATTTCCGGAGTTGTTTTTTATGTTTTCTTTTTGAATTTGTAGGTCTGATGTATTGGATCGTATTTACGATTCCAATGGAATAAATTATAACCATGGAATATTAGTGTTTAAAAGCTTTTTTTATTATATCCTTACTCTGTCCTGGATATTGAGTTCTACATGGATTCTATCCTCTTGGAATTTTTTTATTCAAAAAATATATATGTATGTGTATGCACCTATGTATATATATATTTATATATTTTGCATATGTATGTGTATATTGATCACTAATATTATCTATCTATCTCTCTCTCTCTCTCTCTCTCTCTCTATATATATATATATATATATATATATATATATATATATATATATATATATATATATATATATATTACCTGTTTGGATCAGATTTTAATAAAAATAAAATACAAACAAATTACTTTTTTTTTAAAAATTAATTCTGCTTAAGAAGTGATTAAAAAAGATTACATTTCTTACATTGACCCACTGATATTTTGATGAATAATTTTGATATTAAGAATTAAATCCTTTGCATCCCTCTAAAATAAAATGTATTTTGTGGCTGTTTGTCACACCAGAAATACACTTTGATATGAAAAAGCAATGAAACAGGATCCTTTTTTCTAACCGGGCTCTTTATAGTTTTATCATAGATTTATTATTATAAATGTCCCATAGAAATCAAATAAAATTAGTCATACGTGCTGACGAATAATTCTAGAAAAACACACCATGAGAAGATTATGGAACAGAACAGACTAGAGATTTGACCGAATGGTTCGAAATTTCTGTTTTCGACCCGGTTTCGAATCTCATCATAGTCGATTTGTGAGGACGGGAATTTCTTACGACTTATGCTTAAACTTGCTAGATGGAATTCTGCTCGAAGTTCATTGATGTTAGCTCTAGCACGAAGTCAAAATTCAGTGTGATTAAAATTACGCCCATACACTCCATTCAATTAAATACTATACTTTCTCTCTCTCTCTCTCTCTCTCTCTCTATATATATATATATATATATATATATATAGTGAATATAGAAGTCAACACTTAGAGGCGACAGTCTGTTTCATGCTATATGCAATCGTCAGGCTGTTTCATGCTATATGCAATCGACAGGCTGTTTTCATGCTATATGCAATCGTGGCCTGACGATTGCATATAGCATGAAACAGACTGTCGCCCTAAGTGTTGATTTCTATGTTCACTTTATATTTACACACGCCTCTATCTCTGATATTGAGCACTTTATCCCATAAATATAGCACACCTTAAGACTATATTTCTTTATATATATATATATATATATATATATATATATATATATATATATATATATCCACCATCTCTTTGTAAATAGTTTCTGTTTGCATAACGTTGAATTCATTAAAGTCTTTCACACACATACACACACACACAGACATATATATATATATATATATATATATATATATATATATATATATATATATAAAGTTGGCCGTTTCATTTATATATATATATATATATATATATATATATATATGTAAATGAAAAGGCCAAATATAAGTAGGAGGTACGCATGTGTTGATGTGTATACGCAGGCAAGCAAATAAATAATCGTTAAATTTAAGTATGAGGTATGCATATATGTTCTAATTAATACATGCACACGCACACACACACACACACACACACACACACATATATATATATATATATATATATATATTCATATTCAGCTGTTTGAATATTAATTTCTAATCCTGTGCTTCATGCTTTTGTGATCATCAGAGAAACTGGTTTAATAAAAAATAAATAGTTGATCTATTTATGCTTATATTTGTTTGATTATTTCTGTGTGATGGAGGGGGAATTTTCTCATGTGTTTGTTTGTACAGTAAACCAGTTTGTCTGTTGATTGGAAAAGCGTGAAAGCCAAGATTACAAACTAACTAATGTTAGCTCTATCACAGATATTGACCACTTTCCACTGAGTACCGCATATATATATATATATATATATATATATATATATATATATATATATATGTGTGTGTGTGTGTGTGTGTGTGTGTGTGTATATATATGTTTATCTATCTATCTATCTATCTATCTATATGTGTGTGTGTGTGTGTGCGTGTGTGTATCTATGTATGTATCTATGTATATGTGGATATTGTATGCATGTATCTATGTATATGTGGATATTGTATGCATGTATGTATGTATAAGTGGATATTGAGATAAAAAAGTTCTTTGGCTCTCTTTTTTATATATTCTACTCAATGGTGCGTTATGAGTAGTGAGCTATTGTATTATCCTACCGGTTACTGGCTGGGAAATAATCTTTAAGTCCTATATTCTCAAGGCTACTGAGTAGAGATAATTATGGACAAAAATGAGTTACTTGTAGCTATTTTTAATGTTATTACTTAACATTTTTAATCATTATTTATTATTGAATATTTTATGATTTGATTTTATTATTATTATTATTATTATCATCATCATTTATTATTACACACTTTCTATACATTTTTCGGAATCCTTAAGGCAGGTCGTGGTGTGTTGCACATTTTTTCACATTTTTAATTTTTTTTTTTTTTTCTCCGATGAAGTTTTAGCGTTACATAGACAAAGTTCTCCTTAGTGTGTTTGCTGTACTTAATAAGAAATGGTATCTTTTCTTGTATTAGTTTTAGATGGGGTTTCCAGGTTTTCTTGAGACCAACTGGTGTTTTGTGTGTTGTTTTGTTCCAAAAAATTAAAATTACAATTCATTAAATTTTTTAAAAATTATTTTTTTTTCCAATTTCCACATTTTTTTTTTTTTTAATCGTTTTGATATTTTTTATTTTATTATTATTATTTTTTCGATTTCATTATTTTTTTTCCTGATAACTGGTGTTTTTCTGTCAATTCTCATAGTTTGTTAATCAATTATTTATTTTAAATTTTTTTATTATACCCATTGATTTTGGCACATTTTTTAAAAATTATTTTAGTAATTTATTCTATTTTATTTTTTTTAGATTTTAATGTCATTTTCGTATTTGTTTTTAGTTTTCTGATTTTAGATAGAAAAAATTATGGTCATGTTTGCATTTTGAGATCTTCATTATTTTATTTGGGCCATTTCTTGAAAAATTCTGTAATTTGGAATAGCTTTTGAGACCCAACCCCTAGCCAGAGTTTATAGTTTTAGATTTTTTCCAGATGCTTTCTACTGTTTTCTATTTATTTTCAACAACCACCATGTTGATTTATTTATTACTTTTAATTTTTCACATTATATTTAGTGAAACCCATGGTCTGTGCATTTAGGGATCTTTTGTTTGAGATTTTTTTCATTCAGTTACACCTATTTTCAGTCCATGTTAATATTTTTGATAAGTTTTAAAATTTTGGATAACAGCCCTCGTAGAATTTTTGTAAGACTTGAATAAAAATTCTCTTTTACCTTTATTATTATTATTATTATTATATTATTAAGGATATTATTCTGTCTATTTTCACTGGTTTTTTGATAATGCAACATTCTGCCTTATTGGATTTTTGCCTTTATTAAACATTCATTTATTTAAAAAACATATTTTAGAATTTATTCTGTCTATTTATTAAAATCTTTATATATTCCTAAATTGTATCTCTTTATTTTTATTTGTACGTGAAACATTCTGTTTATTTTTCATTTTGAGCTAAAAGACACATCTGTTTATTTGGATTCGTTCTTTGCTAAGGTTCATTATTTCATTAAATTTTCCTTTTCAGAGTTTATATTTGGGCTATGCTTTATTTGGAGACCCAAATTTCCTTTATTTATTTGTTTTATCCTTTTGTTGAATATTTTTATGATTTATTCATCCTTTTTTGGAGACCAACATTAAAATTTATTTGGGCTGGTCTTATTTGATCTTTAGGACTTGCATTCTGTTTTTTTGTGAGACCCAACATTCTGTATATTTTTGCTTTTTTGAGAGTCCATCTTTTTGGTCGATTTTTTGAGACCCAACATTCTGTTTATTTATTTCTTAACTGAGACTCCAACATTCTGTCTATTTGGGCTCATCTTTTACTGAGACCAACATTCTGTCGATGGGCTCATCTCTGTCTATTTGCTGAGACCCAACATTCTGTCGATTTGGGCTCATCCATTTTTGCTGAGACTCAACATTTTGTCTATTTGGGCTCATGCTTTTGCTGAGACCCAACATTCTGTCTATTTGGGTCTTTTGCTCATCATTTGCTCCTTATTTTATGCTTGTCTATTCTATTCATAGCCTTTTTTGCTGACACTCCAACATTCTATCCTTTGTTGTCTATTTGGGGGTTCAAAATTCCTTTGTCTCTATTTCTCATTTTGAGACAACAACATTCTGATTATTTGGGCTTACTTTTGCTTGAGACCCAACGTTTTCTATCTATTTGGGTTCATTCTTTTTGCTGACATTTCCATGCTTTATTCCCAACATTTTTTATTTATTTTGCTAAGAGACACATTCTTGGTCTTCTTTGCTGAGACCAACATTCTGTGTCTATTTGGCTCATCCTTTGCTTCCGAACATTCTGTCTTTGCTAATTGACCCCCACATTCTTCTATTTGGTCCCTTTGTTTTGCTGAGACCCAACATTCTGTCTATTTGGCCTCTTCATTTTGACCCAAACATACCACACATTTTGGCTCATCTCTTTCATGAGACCCAATATTCTGTCTATTTGGGCTATCCTTTTGATAATACCAACAATATTTTTCATTTGGCAGGTCTCCCTTTTCTGGAGACCCAGCATTATGTCTATTTGGGCTCATCCATTTGCTGAGACCCAACATTCTGTCTATTTCATTCTTTGCTGAGACCCAACATTCTGTCTATTTGGGCTCATCCTTTGCTGAGACCCAACATTCTGTCTATTTGGGCTCATCATTTTGCTGAGACCCAACATTCTGTCTATTTGGGCTCATGCTTTGCTGAGACCCAAATTTGTCTATTTGGCGCCATTTTAAAGACCCAATATTCAGTCTATTTGGGCTCATGACTGAGACCCAGATCTGTCATTCTGAGTCAACATTATTTGGGCTCATGCTTTTGCTGAGACCCAACATTCTGTCTATTTGGGCTCATTTTTTTTTGAGACCCAACATTCTGTCTATTTGGGCTCATCCTTTGCTGAGACCCAACATTCTGTCTATTTTGGCTCATCCTATTTTTTTGCTGAGACATAACATTCTGTCTATTTGGGCTCATTTTTTTGATGAGACCCAACATTCTGTCTATTTGGGCTCATTCTTTGCTGAGACCCAACATTCTGTCTATTTGGGCTCATCCTTTGTTGAGACCCAACATTCTGTCTATTTGGGCTCATGCTTTTGCTGAGACCCAACATTCTGTCTATTTGGGCTCATGCTTTTGCTGAGACCCAACATTCTGTCTATTTGGGCTCATGCTTTTGCTGAGACCCAACATTCTGTCTATTTGGGCTCATGCTTTTGCTGAGACCCAACATTCTGTCTATTTGGGCTCATTT
Source organism: Acanthosepion pharaonis (assembly GCA_903632075.3). Classification (NCBI taxonomy): domain Eukaryota; kingdom Metazoa; phylum Mollusca; class Cephalopoda; order Sepiida; family Sepiidae; genus Acanthosepion; species Acanthosepion pharaonis. Next base: position 1,738,529 of record CAHIKZ030003892.1, read on the forward strand.
GCTGAGACCCAACATTCTGTCTATTTGGGCTCATCTTTTGCTGAGACCCAACATTCTGTCTATTTGGGCTCATGCTTTGCTGAGAGACCAACATTCTGTCTATTTGGGCTCATGCATTTTGATAATACTAACACCTTTTGCTGAGACCCAATATTCTGTCTATTTGGGCTCATCCTTTTGCTGAGACCCAACATTTTTTGTCTATTTGGGCTCATGCTTGCTGAGACCCATTCTGTCTATTTGGGCTCATTCTTTTTGCTGAGACCCAACATTCTGTCTATTTGGGCTCATGCTTGCTGAGACCCAACATTTGTCTATTTGGGCTCATCGTTTTGCTGAGACCCAACATTCTGTCTATTTGGGCTCATCCTTTTGCTGAGACCCAACATTCTGTCTATTTGGGCCTATGCTTTGCTGAGACCCAACATTCTGTCTATTTGGGCTCATGCTTTTGCTGAGACCCAACATTCTGTCTATTTGGGCTCATTTTTTTGAGACTGAACATTCTGTCTATTTGCTCATGCTTTTGCTGAGACCGAACATTCTGTCTATTTGGGGCTCATGCTTGCTGAGACCCAATATTCTGTCTATTTGGGCTCATGCTTTGCTGAGACCCAACATTCTGTCTATTTGGGCTCATGCTTTGCTGAGACCCAACATTCTGTCTATTTGGGCTCATCCTTTGCTGAGACCCAACATTCTGTCTATTTGGGCTCATGCTTTTGCTGAGACCCAATATTCTGTCTATTTGGGTTTCATCCTTTGCTGAGACCCAACATTCTGTCTATTTGGGCTCATGCTTTGCTGAGACCCAACATTCTGTCTATTTGGGCTCATGTTTTTGCTGAGACCCAACATTCTGTCTATTTGGGGCTCATCTTTTGCTGAGACTCCAACATTCTGTCTATTTGGGCTCATTCTTTTGTTGAGACCCAACATTCTGTCTATTTGGGCTCATCCTTTGCTGAGACCCAACATTCTATTTTGTCTATTTGCTGAGCTGTCTATTTGGGCTCATGCTTTGCTGAGACCCAACATTCTGTCTATTTGGGCTCATGCTTTTGCTGAGACCCAACATTCTGTCTATTTGGGCTCATGCTTTTGCTGAGACCCAACATTCTGTCTATTTATTTGGGCAACATCTGTCTATTTTTCATGCTTTTTGCTGAGACCCAACATTCTGTCTATTTGGGCTCATTCTTTGCTGAGACCCAAATTCTGTCTATTCTGTCTATTTGGGCTCATCCTTTTGCTGAGACCCAACATTCTGTCTATTTGGGCTCATGCTTTTGCTGAGACCCAATATTCTATTTGAGGCTCATCTTTTTGAAACCCAACATTCTATCTATTTGAGACTTTTGCTGAGACCCAACATTCTGTCTATTTGGGCTCATGCTTTGCTGAGACCCAACATTCTGTCTATTTGCTGAGACCCAACATTTGCTGATGCTTTGCTGAGACCCAACATTCATATTTGGGTTCATTCTTTTGCTGAGACCCAACATTCTGTCTATTTGGGTGATGCTTTGCTGAGACCCAACATTCTGTCTATTTGCTCTTTGAGACCCAACATTCTGTCTATTTGGGCTCAGAGACACTGAGACCCATTCTGTCTATTTGGGCTCATACTTTTGCTGAGACCCAAAACATTCTTTTGTCTATTTGGGCTCATGTTTTGAGACCTGAACATTCTGTCTATTTTGGCTCATGCTTTTTGAGACCCAACATTCTGTCTATTTGGCTCATCCTTTGCTGAGACCCAACATTCTGTCTATTTGGGCTCATGCCTTTGCTGAGACCCAACATTCTGTCTATTTGGCCTCATCCTTTTTGCTGAGACCCAACATTCTGTCTATTTTGGGCTCATTCTTTGCTGAGACCCAACATTCTGTCTATTTGGGCTCATGCTTTTGAGACCCAACATTCTGTCTATTTGGGCTCATGCTTTTGCTGAGACCCAACATTCTGTCTATTTGGGCTCATGCTTTTGCTGAGACCCAACATTCTGTCTATTTGGGCTCATGCTTTGCTCATTCTTGTCTATTTGGGTCATTCTTTGCTGAGACCCAACATTCTGTCTATTTGGGGCTCATTCTTTTGTTGAGACCCAACATTCTGTCTATTTGGGCTCATCTTTTGACCCAACATTCTGAGACTGAGACCAACATTCTGTCTATTTGGGCTCATGCTTTTGCTGAGACCCAACATTCTGTCTATTTGGGCTCATTCTTTTGCTGAGACCCAACATTCTGTCTATTTGGGCTCATTTTTGCTGAGACCCAACATTCTGTCTATTTGGGGCTCATCTTTTGCTGAGACCCAACATTCTGTCTATTTGGGCTCATGCATTTTGCTGAGACCCAACATTCTGTCTATTTGGGCTCATGCTTTTGCTGAGACCCAACATTCTGTCTATTTGGGCTCATCCTTTTGCTGAGACCCAACATTCTGTCTATTTGGGCTCATGCTTTTGCTGAGACCCAACATTCTGTCTATTTGGGCTCATTTTTTGTTGAGACCCAACATTCTGTCTATTTGGGCTCATGCTTTGCTGAGACTCCAACATTTGTCTATTTGGGCTCTGAGACCCAACATTCTGTCTATTTGGCTATTTTTGCTGAGACTCCAACATTCTGTCTATTTGGGCTCATGCTTTGTTGAGACCCAACATTCTTGTCTATTTGGGCTCATCTTTTTTGCTGAGACCCAACATTCTGTCTATTTGGGCTCATCTGTCTATTTTTGCTGAGACCCAATATTCTGTCTATATTTGGCTCATGCTTTTGCTGAGACCTAACATTCTGTCTATTTGGGCTCATGCTTTTTGAGACCAACATTCTGTCTATTTGGGCTCATGCTTTGCTGAGACCCAACATTCTGTCTATTTGGGCTTATTCTTTGCTGAGACCCAATATTCTGTCTATTTGGGCTCATCCTTTTGCTGAGACCCAACATTCTGTCTATTTGGGCTCATGCTTTTGCTGAGACCCAATATTCTGTCTATTTGTCTATGCTTTTGCTGGGACCCAACATTTTGTCTATATTTGGGCTTATGCTTTGCTGAGACCCAACATTCTGTCTATTTGGGCTCATGCTTTTGCTGAGACCCAACATTCTGTCTATTTGGGCTGAGACCCAATATTGTCTATTTGCCATCATTTTGCTGAGACCCAACATTCTGTCTATTTCTGTCTGCTTTTGGAGACCCAATTCTGTCTATTTGGGCTCATTGCTTTGCTGAGACCCAACATTCTGTCTATTTGGGCTCATCTGTTTATTTTTGCTTTGCTGAGACCCAACATTCTGTCTATTTGGGCTCATGCTTTGCTGAGACCCAACATTCTGTCTATTTGGGCTCATGCTTTGCTGAGACCCAACATTTGCTCAACATCTGTCTTATTTTTGCTTTGGAGACCCAACATTCTGTCTATTTGGGCTCATGCTTTTGCTGAGACCCAACATTCTGTCTATTTGGGCTCATGCTTTTGCTGAGACCCAACATTCTGTCTATTTGGGCTCATCCTTTTGCTGAGACCCAACATTCTGTCTATTTGGGCTCATGCTTTTGCTGAGACCCAACATTCTGTCTATTTGGGCTCATGCTTTTGCTGAGACCCAACATTCTGTCTATTTGGGCTCATTCTTTTGCTGAGACCCAACATTCTGTCTATTTGGGCTCATCCTTTTGCTGAGACCCAACATTCTGTCTATTTGGGCCATGCTTTTTGAGACCAACATTCTGTCTATTTGGGTCATGCTTTTGCTGAGACCCAACATTCTGTCTATTTGGGCTCATGCTTTGCTGAGACTCCAACATTCTGTCTATGAGACCCAACATTCTGTATATTTGGGGCTCATGCTTTGCTGAGACCCAACATTCTGTCTATTTGGGCTCATGCTTGCTGAGACTCCAACATTCTGTCTATTTCTCATTTGCTGAGACCCAACATTCTGTCTATTTGGGCTCATGCTTTGCTGAGACCCAACATTCTGTCTATTTGCTGGACCCAACATATCTGTCTATTTGGGCTCATTTTTTGCTGAGACCCAACATTCTGTCTATTTGGGCTCATGCTTTGCTGAGACCCAACATTCTGTCTATTTGGGCTCATTCTTTTGCTGAGACCCAACATTCTGTCTATTTGGGCTCATGCTTTGCTGAGACCCAACATTCTGTCTATTTGGGCTCATTCTTTGTTGAGAACCAACATTCTGCCTATTTGGGGCTCATTCTATTTTTTTGCTGAGACCCAACATTCTGTCTATTTGGGTCTATTTGGGAGACCCAACATTCTCTATTTGGGCTTTTGCTGAGACCCAATATTCTGTCTATTTGGGCTCATTCTTTTGCTGAGACCCAACATTCTGTCTATTTGGGCTCATCCTTTTGCTGAGACCCAACATTCTGTCTATTTGGGCTCATGCTTTGCTGAGACTCCAATTCTGTCATTCTGTCTATTTGAGACCTCCAACATTCTGTCTATTTGGGCTATTCTTTGCTGAGACCCAACATTCTGTCTATTTTTGCTTGCTGAGACCCAACATTCTGTCTATTTGGGCTCATGCTTTGCTGAGACCCAACATTCTGTCCATTTGGGCTCATCTTTTGCTGAGACCCAACATTCTGTCTATTTGGGCTCATGCTTTGCTGAGATCCAACATTCTGTCTATTTGGGCTCATTCTTTGCTGAGACCCAACATTCTGTCTATTTGGCTCATGCTTTTGCTGAGAACTGTCTATTTGGCTCATGCTTTTGAGACCCAACATTCTGTCTATTTGGCTCATCCTTTTGCTGAGACCCAACATTCTGTCTATTTTGGCTCATCCTTTTGTTGAGACCCAACATTCTGTCTATTTGGGCTCATGCTTTTGCTGGAGACCCAACATTCTGTCTATTTGGGCTCATGCTTTTGCTGAGACCCAACATTCTGTCTATTTGGGCTCATGCTTCTTGCTGAGACCCAACATTCTGTCTATTTGGGCTCATGCTTTTTGTTGAGACCCAACATTCTGTCTATTTCTGTCTTTTTGAGACCCAACATTCTGTCTATTTGGCTCATCCTTTGCTGAGACCCAACATTCTGTCTATTTGGGCTCATGATTTTGTTGAGACCCAACATTCTGTCTATTTGGGCTGAGACCCAACATGCTATTTTGTTGAGACCCAACATTCTGTCTATTTGGGCTCATCCTTTTGTTGAGACCCAACATTTCTGTCTATTTGGGCTCATTCTTTGCTGAGACCCAACATTCTGTCTATTTGGGCTCATTTTGCTGGGCTCATGCTTTTGCTGAGACCCAACATTCTGTCTATTTGGGCTCATTCTTTGCTGAGACCAACATTCTGTCTATTTGGGCTCATCCTTTTTGAGACTGATTCTTGGTCTATTTGCTCATGCTTTGCTGAGACCCAACATTCTGTCTATTTGGGCTCATGCTTTGCTGAGACCCAACATTCTGTCTATTTGGGCTCATTGCTTTTGCTGAGACCCAATATTCTGCTATTTGGGCTCATCTATATTTTCATTCTTTTGCTGAGACCAACATTCTGTCTATTTGGGCTCATCCTTTGCTGAGACTCCAACATTTTCATTCTGTCTATTTGGGCTCATTTTTGCTGAGACCCAACATTCTGTCTTATTTGGGCTCATGCTTTTGCTGAGACCCAACATTTGTCTATTTGGGCTCATGCTTTTTGCTGAGACCCAACATTCTGTCTATTTGGGCTCATTCTTTTGTTGAGACCCAACATTTGTCTGTCTATTTGAGGCTCATCCTTTGCTGAGACCCAACATTCTGTCTATTTGGGCTCATCCTTTTGCTGAGACCCAACATTCTGTCTATTTGGCTCATGCTTTTGCTGAGACCCAACATTCTGTCTATTTGGGCTCATGCTTTGCTGAGACCCAAAATATTTGGGCCTCTTTGCTGAGACCCAACATTCTTTATGCTGGGCTGAGACCCAACATCTGTCTATTTGGGCTTGTCATCTTTTGCTGAGACCCAACATTCTGTCTATTTGGGCTGAGACCCAACATTCTATCTATTTGGGCTCATCCTTTTGCTGAGACCCAACATTCTATCTATTTGGGGCTCATGCTTGAGACCCAACATTCTGTGTCTTATTTGGGCTCAATGCTTTTTGCTGAGACCTTTGAGACCAACATTCTGTCTATTTGGGCTCATGAGACTCCAACATTCTGTCTATTTGGGTTCATTCTTTTGCTGAGACTCAACATTCTGTCTATTTGGCTCATCCTTTTTGCTGAGACTCAACATACTGTCTATTTTGGCTCATGCTTTGCTGAGACTCCAACATTCTGTCTATTTGGGCTCATGCTTTTGCTGAGACCCAACATTCTGTCTATTTGGGCTCATCTTTTTGCTGAGACCCAACATTCTGTCTATTTAAATCATGCTTTTGCTGAGACTCCAACATTCTGTCTATTTGGGCTCATTCTTTTTTGCTGAGACCCAATATTCTGTCTATTTGGCCCATCCTTTGCTGAGACCCAACATTCTGTCTCTATTTGCTGAGACCCAACATTCTGTCTTATTTGGCTTTGCTGAGACCCAACAGACTTTGCTTTTGGAGACCCAACATTCTGTCTATTTGAGGGCTCATTATTTTTGGGCTTTGAGACCCAACATTCTGTCTATTTGGGCTCATCCTTTTGCTGAGACCCAACATTTGTCTATTTGGGCTCATGCTTTTGAGAGACCCAACATTCTGTCTATTTGGGCTCATCTTTGCTGAGACCCAACATTCTGTCTATTTGGGCTCATGCTTTTGCTGAGAACCAACATTCTGCCTATTTGGCTCATGCTTTTGCTGAGACCCAACATTCTGTCTATTTGGGCTCATCTTTTTGCTGAGACCCAACATTCTGTCTATTTGGGCTCATGCTTTGCTGAGACCCAATATTCTGTCTATTTGGGTTCATTCTTTTGTTGAGACCCAACATTCTGTCTTATTTGGCTCATTTGGTCTCATATATTTATTTGCTCCTTTTGCTGAGACTCAACATTCTGTCTATTTGGGCTCATGCTTTTGCTGAGAGACTCCAATATTCTGTCTATTTGGGCTCATTCTGTATTTTGCTGAGACCCAACATTCTGTCTATTTTGGGCTCATGCTTTTTGCTGAGACCCAACATTCTGTCTATTTGGGCTCATCCTTTTGCTGAGACCTTGTATATTTGGGCTGTCTTTTTGAGACCCAACATTCTGTATATTTTTGCTGAGACCCAACATTCTGTCTATTTGGGCTCATGCTTTTGTTGAGACCCAACATTCTGTCTATTTTTCATGCTTTTGTTGAGACTCCAACATGTCTTTGCTGAGACCCAACATTCTGTCTATTTGGGCTTCTGGAGATCCATCTGTATATTTTATGCTTTGCTGAGACCCAATATTCTGTGTATATTTGGCTCATGCTTTTGCTGGAGACCCAACATTCTGTCTATTTGGGGCTCATCTTTTCTGAGACCCAACATTCTGTCTATTTGGGCTCATGCTTTTGCTGAGACCCAACATTCTGTCTATTTGGGCTCATGCTTTTTGCTGAGACCCAACATTCTGTCTCTGGGCTATTTTGCTGAGACCCATTCTGTCTATTTGGGCCATCCTTTGTTGAGACCCAACATTCTGTCTATTTGGGCTCATCTTTGCTGAGACCCAACATTCTGTCTATTTGGGCTCATCCTTTGCTGAGACCCAACATTCTGTCTATTTGGGCTCATGCTTTGCTGAGACCCAACATTCTGTCTATTTGGGTTCATGTCTATTTGGGCTCATGCTTGAGACCCAACATTCTGTCTATTGGGCTCATCTTTTGCTGAGACCCAACATTCTGTCTATTTGGGCTCATCCTTTGCTGAGACTCAACATTCTGTCTATTTGGGCTCATGCTTTTGTTGAGACTCAACATTCTGGTCTATTTGAGACCCAACATTCTGTCTATGCCCCATCCTTTTGCTGGAGACCCAACATTCTGTCTATTTGGCTCATGCTTGCTGAGACCCACATTCTGTCTATTTGGGCTCATGCTTTTGCTGGAGACACTGAACATTCTGTCTATTTGGCTCATCTTTTGCTGAGAACCAACATTCTGTCTATTTGGGCTCATGCTTTTGCTGAGACCCAACATTCTGTCTATTTGGGCTCATGCTTTGAGACCCAACATTCTGTCTATTTGGGCTCATCCTTTGCTGAGACTGAACATTTCCTGTATATTTGGGCTCATGCTTTTGCTGGAGACTCAACATTCTGTAGCATTTGGGCTCATGCTTTTGCTGAGACCCAACAATTCTGTCTATTTGGGCTCATCTTTTGTTGAGACAACATTTCTGTCTATTTGCTTTCATCCTTTGCTGAGACCCAACATTCTGTCTATTTGGGCTCATGCTTTGCTGAGACCCAACATTCTGTCTATATGGGCTCATCCTTTTGCTGAGACCCAACATTCTGTCTATTTGGGCTCATGCTTTTGTTGAGACTGTATATTTATTCTTTGCTGAGACCCAACATTCTGTATATTTGGGCTCATGCTTTGCTGAGACCCAACATTTGTATATTTGGGCTCATGCTTTTGCTGAGACCCAACATTCTGTCTATTTGGGCTCATGCTTTTGCTGAGACCCAACATTCTGTCTATTTGGGCTCATGCTTTTGCTGAGACCCAACATTCTGTCTATTTGGGCTCATGCTTTTTCTGAGACCCAACATTCTGTCTATTTGGGCTCATGCTTTTTGCTGAGACCCAACATTCTGTCTATTTGGGCTCATGCTTTGCTGAGACCCAACATTCTGTCTATTTGGGCTCATGCTTTGCTGAGACCCAACATTCTGTCTATTTGGGCTCATTCTTTGCTGAGACCCAACATTCTGTCTATTTGGGCTCATGCTTTTGCTGAGACCCAACATTCTGTCTATTTGGGCTCATGCTTTGCTGAGAACCAACATTCTGTCTATTTGGGCTCATGCTTTGCTGAGACCCAACATTCTGTCTATTTTTGCTGAGACCCAACATTTGTCTATTTGGGCTCATTTTTGCTGAGACCCAACATTCTGTCTATTTGGGCTCATGCTTTTGCTGAGACCCAACATTCTGTCTATTTGGGCTCATCCTTTGTTGAGACCCAACATTCTGTCTATTTGGGCTCATGCTTTTTGCTGAGACCCAACATTCTGTCCATTTGGGCTCATCCTTTGCTGAGACCCAACATCTCTGTCTATTTGGGCTCATTCTTTTGCTGAGACCCAACATTCTGTCTATTTGGGCTCATCCTTTTGCTGAGACCCAACATTCTGTCTATTTGGGCTCATGCTTTGCTGAGACTCCAACATTCTGTCTATTTGGGCTCATCTTTTGCTGAGACCCAACATTCTGTCTATTTGGGCTCATGCTTTTGCTGAGACCGAACATTCTGTATATTGGGGCTATTTGCCTGAGACTTTTCCAACATTCTGTCTATATTTGGGGCTCATGCTTTGCTGAGACCGAACATTCTGTCTATTTGGGCTCATCCTTTGCTGAGACCCAACATTCTGTATATTTGGGCTCATGCTTTTGCTAGACCCAACATTCTGTCTATTTGGGCTCATCTTTTGCTGAGACCCAACATTCTGTCTATTTGCTCATCCTTGCTGAGACCCAACATTCTGTCTATTTTGGCTCATGCTTTGCTGAGAGACCAACATTCTGTATATATTTGGGCTCATGGTTTTGCTGAGGACCCAACATTCTGTATATTTGGGGCTCATGCTTTGCTGAGACCCAACATTCTTGTCTATTTGGGCTCATGGCTTGCTGAGACCCAACATTCTGTCTATTTGGGCTCATGCTTGCTGACCCAACATTCTGTCTATTTGCTCATTCTTTACTTGAGACTCCAACAGATTCTGTCTATTTGGGCTTCATGCTTTTGCTGAGACCCAACATTCTTGTCTATTTGGGCTCATTCTTTCTGAGACCCAACATTCTGTCTATTTGGGCTCATGCTTTTGCTGAGAGCCAACATCTTGTCTATTTGGGCTCATGCTTTTGCTGAGACCCAACATCTGTCTATTTGGGCTCATGCTTTTGCTGAGACCCAACATTCTGTCTATTTGGGCTCTCATCCTTTTTGCTGCTGAGACCCAACATTCTGTCTATTTGGCCTCATTTCCTTTATTCTTTGCTGAGACCCAACATTCTGTCTATTTGGCTCATCTTTTGCTGAGACCCAACATTCTGTCTATTTGGGCTCATGCTTGCTGAGACCGAACATTCTGTCTATTTGGGGCTCATGCTTTTGCTGAGAACGAAATATCTGTCTATTTGGGCTCATTCTTTGTTGAGAACCAACATTCTGTCTATTTGGGCTCATGCTTTTGCTGAGACCCAACATTCTGTCTATTTTATTTGGGCTCATCCTTGGGCTCATTTTTGCTGACTCGAACATCTTGTATATTTGGGCTCATGCTTTGCTGAGACCCAACATTCTGTATATTTGGGCTCATGCTTTGCTGAGACCCAACATTCTTGTCTATTTGGGCTTCATCCTTTTGCTGAGACCCAACATTCTGTCTATATTTGCTCATCCTTTGCTGGAGACCCAACATTCTGTCTATTTGGGCTCATGCTTTGCTGAGACCTAACATTTGTCTATTTGGGCTCATCTTTTGCTGAGACCAAACATTTGCCCATTTGGGCTCATGCTTTTGCTGAGACCCAAACATTCTGTATATTTGGGCTCATGCTTTTGCTGAGACCCAACATTCTGTATATTTGGGCTCATGCTTTGCTGGAGATCCAACTTGTATATTTGGGTCTATGCTTTTGCTGAGACCCAACATTTGTCTATTTGCGGCTCATATGCTTTGCTGAGACCCAACATTCTGGTCTATTTGGGCTCATGCTTTGCTGAGGAGCCAACATTCTGTCTATTTGGCTTTATGCTTTTTTTCTGAGACCCAACATTCTGTCTATTTGCATGCTTTTGCTGAGAGCCAATATTCTTCTATTTGGGTCATGTTTTGCTGAGACTCAACATACTGTCTATTTTTTGCTGAGACCCAACATTCTGTCTATTTGGGCTCATTCTTTTGCTGAGACCCAACATTCTGTTTTTTTATTTGGGCTCATATTCTTTTGCTGAGACCCAACATTCTGTCTATTTGGGCTCATGCTTTTGCTGAGAACCAACATTTGTCTATATTTGGGCTCATTCTTTGCTGAGAACCAACATTCTGTCTATTTGGGCTCATGCTTTTGCTGAGACTCCAATTCTCTGTCTATTTGGGCTCATTCTTTGCTGAGACCCAACATTCTGTCTATTTTACCATCCTTTTGGAGACTCATTCTGTCTTTTCTTTGCTGAGACTCCAACATTCTGTCTATTTGGGCTCATGCTTTTGCTGAGACCCAACATTCTGTCTATTTTGGGCTCATCCTTTGCTGAGACCCAACATTCTGTCTATTTGGCTCATGCTTTGCTGAGACCCAACATTTGTCTATTTGGGCTCATCCTTTTTGCTGAGACCAATATTCTGTCTATTTGGGCTCATGCTTTTGCTGAGATCCAATATCTGTCTATTTGCTCATCCTTTTGTTGAGACTGAATATTCTGTCTATTTGGGCTTTTCATCTTTTGCTGAGACTCCAACATTCTGTCTATTTGGGCTCATCCTTTTGCTGAGACAACATTCTTGTCTATTTGGGCTCATGCTTTTGCTGAGACCCAACATTCTGTCTATTTGGGCTCATCCTTTGCTGAGACCTGATTCTGTCTATTTGGGCCATCTTTGCTGAGACCCAACATTCTGTCTATTTGGGCTCATCCTTTTTGAGACCCAACATTCTGTCTATTTGGGCTCATGCTTTGCTGAGACTCCAATATTCTGTCTATTTGGGCTCATGCTTTTGCTGAGACCCAACATTCTTGTCTATTTCCACTATGCTTTTGCTGAGACTCAACATTCTGTCTATTTGGGCTCATATTTTTGCTGACCCAAATATTCTGTATATTTGGGCTCATGCTTTTTCTGAGACCCAATATTTCCTGTCTATTTGGGCTCATGCTTTTGCTGAGAGCCACATTTGTCTATTTGGGCTCATTCTTTGCTGAGCTGATTTGTCTATTTGAGTGCTTTTGCCAACCATTCTGTCTATTTGGCCTCTTATGCTTTTTCTTGAGACTCCAACATTCTGTCTATTTGGGCTCATGCTTTTGCTGAGAGCCAATATTCTGTCTATTTGGGGCTCATGCTTTTTGCTGAGACCCAACATACTGTCTATTTGGGCTCATGCTTTTTCTGAGACCCACATTTGACCCAAGATTCTGTCTATTTGGGCTCATGCTTTTGCTGAGACCCAACATACTGTCTATTGGCTTCATGCTTTGCTGAGACCCAACATTCTGTCTATTTGGGCTCATGCTTTTGCTGAGACCCAACATTCTGTCTATATTGGGCTCCATTCTTTGCTGAGACCCAACATTCTGTCTATTTGAGACCCAACATTCTGTCATGCTTGGACTCATTCTTTTGCTCAATATTTCTGTCTATTTGGGCTCATGCTTTTGCTGAGACCCAACATTCATTTGGGTCTATTCTTTTTTGGGCTCATGTCTATATTTGCTTCATCTGTTGAGACCCAACATCTCCTCTCTTCTGTCTATTTGGGCTCATCCTTTGCTGAGACCCAACATTCTGGTCTATTTGGGCTCATGCTTTGTTGAGACCCAATATTCTGTCTATTTGGGCTCATGCTTTTGCTGAGACCCAACATTCTGGTCTATTTGGCTCATGCTTTTGCTGAGACCCAACATTCTGTCTATTTGCTCATTCTTTTGCTGAGACCCAACATTCTGTCTATTTGGGCTCATCCTTTGCTGAGACCCAACATTCTGTCTATTTGGGCTCATGCTTTTGCTGAGACCCAACATTTGTCTATTTGGGCTCATGCTTTTGCTGAGACCCACATTCTGTCTATTTGGGGTTTCATGCTTGCTTTGCTTGAGACCCAACATCTTGTCTATTTGGGCTCATCCTTTTGCTGAGACCGAATGATTCTGTATATTTGGGCTCATGCTTTTGCTGAGACCCAAATATCTGTATATTTGGGCTCATGCTTTGCTGAGACACAACATTCTGTCTATTTGGGCTCATCCTTTTGCTGAGACCCAACATTTCTGTCTATTTGGGCTCATCCTTTGCTGAGACCCAACATTCTTGGTCTATTTGGGCTCATGCTTTTGTTGAGACCCAACATTCTGTCTATTTGGGCTCATCCTTTTGCTGAGACCCAACATTCTGTCTATTTGGGCCATGCTTTTGCAGACCCAACATTTTGTATATGTGGGCTCATGCTTTTGCTGAGACCCAACATTCTGTATATTTGGGGCTCATGCTTTTTGATCTGATTGGGACCCAGACATTCTGTCTATTTGGGCTCATGCTTTTGCTGAGACTCCAACATTCTGTCTATTTGGGGCTCATCTTTGCTGAGACCCAACATTCTGTCTATATTTGGGCTCATGCTTTTCTCTGAGACCCAACATTCTGTCTATTTGGCCTCATGCTTTTTCTGAGACCCAACATTCTGTCTATTTGTCCAATGCTTTTGCTGAGACCTAACATATTGTCTATTGGGCTCATGCTTTTGCTGAGACCCAATATTCTGTCTATTTGGGGTCATTTTTGCTGGAGACCCAACATTCTGTCTATTTGCCTATTCTTTGTTGAGACCCAACATTCTGCTCTATTTGGGGCTCATGCTTTGCTGAGACCCAACACCTGTCTATTTGGGCTCATGCTTTTTGCTGAGACCCAACATTCTGTCTATTTGGGCTGTCATGCCTTTGCTGAGACCCAACATTCTGTCTATTTGGGCTCATCCTTTGTTGAGACCCAAAATTCTGTCTATTTGGCTCATCCTTTGCTGAGACCCAACATTCTGTCTATTTGGCTCATCCTTTGTTGAGACCCAACATTCTGTCTATTTGGGCTCATCTTTTGCTGAGACCCAACATTCTGTCTATTTACCATCCTTTTTGCTGAGACTGAAACATTCTGTCTATTTGGGCTCATTCTTTGTTGAGACCCAACATTCTGTCTATTTGGGCTTTCCATGCTTTTTGCTGAGACCGAACATTCTGTCTATTTGGGCTCATATTTTTGCTGAGACCCAACATTCTGTCTATTTTGGGCTCATGCTTTTGCTGAGACCCAACATTCTGTATATTGGGCTCATGCTTTTGTTGAGACCCAACATTCTGTCTATTTGGGCTCATCCTTTGCTTGAGACTGAACATCTTGTATATTTGGGCTCATCTTTTGCTGAGACCCAACATTCTGTATATTTGGGCTCATCCTTTGCTGAGACCCAATATTCTGTCTATTTGGGCTCATGCTTTTGCTGAGACTCCAATATTCTGTCTATTTGGGCTCATCCTTTTGCTGAGACTCCAACATTCTGTCTATTTGGGCTCATGCTTTGTTGAGACTCCAATATTCTTGTCTATTTGGGCCATCTTTTGCTGAGACCAAATTCTGTCTATATTTGGGCTCATGCTTTTGCTGAGACTCAACATTCTGTATATTTGGGTCATGCTTTTTGCTGAGACCCAACATTCTGTCTATTTGGGCTCATGCTTTTGCTGAGACCCAACATTTGTCTATTTTGGGCCATATGCTTGCTGAGACCCAATGATTCTGTCTATTTGGCCTCATGCTTTTTTCTTGAGACCAATATTCTGTCTATTTGGGCTCATGCTTTTGCTGAGAGCCAATATTCTGTCTATTTGGCCCTCATGCTTTTTCTGAGACCAACATATTTTGTCTATTTGCCTAAGTGCTTTCGCTGAGAGCCAACATTCTGTCTATTTGGGCTCATGCTTTTTGCTGAGACCCAACATTCTGTCTATTTGGGCTCATGCTTTGCTGGAGACCCAACATTCTGTCTATTTGGGCTCATTCTTTGCTGAGAACCAACATTCTGTCTATTTGGGCTCATGCTTTTTGCTGAGACCCAACATTCTGTCTATTTTGGGCTCATTCTTTTGCTGGAGACCCAACATTCTGGTCTATTTGGGCTCATTCTTTGCTGAGACCCAACATTCTGTCTATTTGGGCTCATCCTTTGCTGAGACCCACTGATTCTGTCTTTCTTTTGGGCTCATCCTTTTGCTGAGACCCAACATTCTGTCTATTTGGGCTCATGCTTTGCTGAGACCCAACATTCTGTCTTTTGGCCATCCTTTGCTGAGACCCAACATTTCGTCTATTTGGGCTCATGCTTTTGCTGAGACTCCAACATTCTGTCATTTGGGCTCATCCTTTGCTGAGACCCAACATTCTGTCTATTTGGGCCTATGCTTTTGCTGAGACCCAACATTCTGTCTATTTGGGCTCATCCTTTTGCTGACCGAACATTCTGTCTATTTGGGCTCATGCTTTTGCTGAGACCCAACATTCTGTCTATTTGGCTCATCCTTTTGCTGAGACTGAACATTCTGTCTATTTGGCTCATCCTTTTGCTGAGACCCAACATTCTGTATATTTGGGCTCATCTTTTGCTGAGACCCAACATTCTGTCTATTTGGGCTCATCCTTTGCTGAGACCTCCATGATTCTGTCTATATTTGGGCTCATCCTTTTGCTGAGACCCAACATTTGTCTATTTGGGCTCATGTTTTTGCTGAGACCCAACATTCTGTCTATTTGGGCTCATGCTTTTGCTGAGATCCAATATTCTGTCTATTTGGGCTCATGCTTTTGCTGAGACTCCAACATTCTGTATATTTGGGCTCATGCTTTTGCTGAGACCCAACATTTTGTATCTATTTGGGCTCATTCTTTGTTGAGACCCAACATTTGGTTCATATGGGCTCATTTGCTGAGACCCAACATTCTGTCTATTTGGCCTATTCTTTTGCTGAGACCCAAACATTCTGTCTATTTGGGTGTCTATTTCTTTTTGCTGAGACCAACATTCTGTCTATTTGGGCTGAGACTAACATTCTGTCTTTGGGCTGAGACCAACATTCTGTCTATTTGGGCTCATGCTTTTGCTGAGAGCCAACATTCTGTCTATATTTGGGCTAATGCTTTTGCTGAGACCAACATTCTGTCTATTTGGGCTCATGCTTTTGCTGAGACTCCAACATTTGTCTATTTTGGCTCATTCTTTGCTGAGAGCTCCAATATTCTGTCTATTTGGGGTTTGCTTGCTGAGACTCCAACATACTGTCTATTTGGCTCATTCTTTTGCTGAGACCCAATATTCTGTATATTTGGGCTCATGCTTTTTGCTGAGACCCAACATTCTGTCTATTTGGGGCTCATTCTTTTGCTGAGACCCAAACATTCTGTTCATTTGGGCTCATGCTTTGCTGGAGACCCAACATTCTGTCTATTTGACTCATCCTTTGCTGAGAACCAACATTCTGTCTATTTGGGCTCATGCTTTTGCTGAGACCCAACATTCTGTCTATTTGGGCTCATGCTTTGCTGAGACCCAACATTCTGTCTATTTGGGCTCATCTGTCTATTTGGGCTTTTGGAGACCCAACATTCTGTTCATTTTGGGCTCATCCTTTATGTTGAGACCCAACATTCTGTCTATTTTATTTGTTGAGACCCAACATTCTGTCTATGCTTTTTGCTGAGACCCAACATCTGTCTATTTGGGCTCATGCTTGCTGAGACCCAACATTCTGTCTATTTGGGCTCATCTTTGTTGAGACCCAACATTCTGTCTATTTGGGCCTATGCTTTTTGCTGAGACCCAACATTCTGTATATTTTGGGCTCATCTTTTGCTGAGACACAATATTTGCCTTATTTGGGTCTCCTTTGGGCTCATGCTATTTGCTGAGACCCAACATTTGTCTATTTGGGCTCATGCTTTGCTGAGACCCAACATCCAACATTCTGGTTGAGACTCAACATTCTGTCTATTTGGGCTCATGCTTTGCTGAGACCATTCAACATCTGAGACTCAACATTCTGTATTTGGGCTCATCCTTTTGCTGAGACCCTAACATTCTGTATATTTGGGCTCATGTTTTTGCTGAGACCCAACATTCTGTATATTTGGGCCTGGCATGCTTTGCTGAGACACAACATTCTGTCTATTTGGGCTCATGCTTTGCTGAGACCCAAGATTCTGTCTATTTGGGCTCATGCTTTTTCTGAGACCTGAACATTCTGTCTATTTGGCTCATGTTGCTTTTGTCTATTGAGACCTGAGACAATACTGTCTATTTGGGCTCATCCTTTTTGCTGAGACCCAACATTCTGTCTATTTACCATTCTTTTGCTGAGACTCAACATGCTATTTGCTCATTCTTTGGAGACCCAACATTCTGTATATGTGGGCTCATGCTTTTGCTGAGACCCAACATTCTGTCTATTTGGGCTCATGCTTTGAGACCCAACATTCTGTCTATATTGCTGAGACCAATTTATGCTCATTTGCTGAGACCCAACATTCTGTCTATTTTGGGTCATTCCTTTGTTGAGACCCCAATTCTGTCTATTTGGGCTCATCCTTTGTTGAGACCCAACATTCTGTCTATTTGGGCTCATCCTTTTGCTGAGACCCAACATTCCTGTCTATTTGGGCTCATCCTTTTGCTGAGACCCAACATTCTGTCTATTTGGGCTCATGCTTTGCTGAGACCCAACATCTGTCTATTTGGGCTCTTGCTTGTTGAGACCCAACATTCTGTCTATTTTGGGCTCATTCTTTTGCTGAGACTCCAATATTCTGTCTATTTGGGTCATTCTTTTGCTGAGACCCAACATTCTGCCCATTTGGGCTCATGCTTTGCTGAGACCCAACATTCTGTCTATTTGGCCCATGCTTTGCTGGAGACTCAACATTCTGTCTATTTGGGCTCATGCTTTGCTGGAGGACCTGTACTCTGTCTATTTGGGCTCATCCTTTTACTGAGACTCAACATTCTGTCGATTTGGGCTCATCCTTTTGCTGAGACCCAACATTCTGTCTATTTGGGCTCATCCTTTTACTGTGACCCAACATTCTGTCGATTTGGGCTCATGCTTTTGCTGAGACCCAACATTCTGTCTATTTGGCTCATTCTTTGCTGAGACCCAACATTCTGTCTATTTGGGCTCATCCTTTTACTGTGACCCAACATTCTGTCGATTTGGGCTCATATATTTGCTGAGACCCAACATTCTGTCGATTTGGGCTCATACATTTGCTGAGACACAACATTCTGTCTATTTGGGTTCATTCTTTTGATGAGACCCAACATTCTGTCTATTTTGGCTCATGTCTATTTTTGCTTTTGAGACCCAACATTCTGTCTATTTGGGCTCATGCTTTTGCTGAGACCCAACATTCTGTCTATTTGCCTCATGCTTTTGCTGAGACCCAACATTCTGTTCATTTGGCTCATGCTTTTGCTTGAGACCAATGACTTCTGTTCATTTGGGTTCATCCTTTTTGTTGAGACCCAACATTCTGTCTATTTGGGCTTATCCTCTTGCTGAGACCCAACATTCTGGTCTATTTGGCTCATGCTTTTGTTGAGACTCCAACATTCTGTTCCATTTGGGCTCATGCTTTGCTTGGAATTCCAACATTCTGTCTATTTGGGCTCATGCTTTGCTGGAGACCCAACATTCTGTCTATTTGGGCTCATGCTTTTGCTGAGACCCAACATTCTGTCTATTTGGGCTCATGCTTTTTGCTGAGACTCAACATTCTGTCTATTTGCTCATCCTTTTGCTGAGACTCAACATTCTGTCTATTTGGGCTTATGCTTTGCTGAGACCCAACATTCTGTCTATTTTGGCTCATTCTTTTGCTGAGACCCAGCATTCTGTCTATTTGGGCTCATCCTTTGTTGAGACCCAACATTCTGTCTATTTGGGCTCATGCTTTGCTGAGACCCAACATTCTGCTATTTTTGGGCTCATCTTTTTGCTGAGACCCAACATTCTGTCTATTTGGGCTCATGCTTTTTTGCTGAGACCCAACATTCTGTCTATATTTGGCTCATGCTTTTGCTGAGACCCAACATTCTGTCTATTTGGGCCAACATTCTGTCTATTTGGCTTTTTTCTGAGACCCAACATTTCTGTCTATTTAGCTCATGCTTTTGCTGAGAGCCAACATTCTGTCTATTTGGGCTCATGCTTTGCCAAGACCCAAACATACTGTCTATTTGGGCTCATCCTTTGCTGAGACCGAACATTCTGTCTATTTGGGCTCATTCTTTTGCTGAGACCTAACATTCTGTATCTTTGGGCTCATGCTTTGCTGAGACCCAACATTCTGTCTATTTGGGCTCATTCTTTTGCTGAGACCCAACATTTGCTCTATTTGGCTCATCTTTTTGCTGAGACCCAACATTCTGTCTATTTGGGCTCATTTCTTTGCTGGAGACCCAACATTCTTCATTTGGGCTCATCCTTTGCTGAGAACCCCAACTTGTTCTGTCTATTTAGGCTCATCCTTTTGCTGAGACCCAACATTTCTGTCATTTGGGCTCATGCTTTTTGCTGAGACCCAACATTCTGCATATTTGGGGCTCATCTTTTGCTGAGACCCAACATTCTGTCTATTTGGGCTCCATGCTTTTGCTGAACCCAACATTTGTCTATTTGGGCTCATGCTTTTGCTGAGACCCAACATTCTGTCTATTTGGTTTCATTCTTTTGCTGAGACCCAACATTCTGTCTATTTGGCCTCATGCTTTTGCTGAGACCCACATTTCTGTCTATTTGGGCTCATGCTTTTGCTGAGAGCCAACATTCTGTCTATTTGGGCTCATGCTTTTGCTGAGACCCAACATTCTGTCTATTTTGAGACCAGACATTCCTGTATGTTGGGCTGAGAGACCCAATATTCTGTCTATTTGGGCTCATCCTTTTTGCTGAGACCAGACATTTGTATATTTGGGCTCATGCTTTTGCTGAGACCCAACATTCTGTATATTTGGGCTCATGCTTTGCTGAGACCCAACATTCTGTCTATTTGGGTTCATTCTTTTGCTGAGACCCAACATTCTGTCTATTTGGCTCATCCTTTTGCTGAGAGACCAACATTTCTGTCTATTTGGGCTCATCCTTTTGCTGAGACCCAACATTCTGTCTATTGGGGCTCATCCTTTTGCTGACCCAACATTCTGTCTATTTGGCTCATGCTTTGCTGAGACCCAACATTCTATCTATTTGGGCTCATTCTTTTGCTGAGACCCAACATTCTCTATTTGGGCTCATTCTTTTTGCTGGACCCAATATTCTGTCTATTTGAAGCTTTCATGCTTTGCTGAGACCCAACATTCTGTCTATTTGGGCTCATGCTTTTGCTGAGACCCAACATTCTGTCTATTTGGGCTCATGCTTTTGCTGGAGACCCAACATTCTGTCTATTTGGGCTTATGCTTTGCTGAGACCCAACATTCTGTCTATTTGCTCATTCTTTGCTGAGACCCAACATTCTCTCATTTTTCCTGGGCTCATGCTTTTGTTGAGACCCAACATTCTGGTCTATTTGGCCTAACATTCTGTCTATTTTTGCTGAGACCCAACATTCTGTCTGTTGGGCTCATGCTTTGCTGAGACCCAACATTCTGTCTGTTTGGCTCATCCTTTTGCTGAGGCCCAACATTCTGTCTATTTGGGCTCATGCTTTGCTGAGACCTAGCATTCTGTCTATCCTTTTTGGCTCTGTTGGGCTCATGCTGCTGAGACCCAACATTCTGTCTATTTGGGCTCATACTTTGCTGAGACCCAACATTCTGTCTATTTGGGCTCATACTTTTGCTGGGACCTAACATTCTGTCTATTTGGCTCTCATCTTTTGCTGAGACCCAACATTCTGTCTATTTGGGCTCATCCTTTTGCTGAGACCCAACATTCTGTCTATTTGGCTCATGCTTTGCTGAGACCAACATTCTGTCTATTTGGGCTCATGCTTTTGTTGAGACCCAACATTCTGTCTATTTGGGCTCATGCTTTGCTGAGACCTGAACATTCTGTCTATTTGGGCTCATGCTTTGCTGAGACCCAACATTCATTCATGTTTTGTTGAGACACAACATTCTGTTGGGGCTCATGCTTTGCTGAGACCCAACATTCTGTCTATTTGGCCTCTATCCTTTTGCTGAGACCCAACATTCTGTCTATTTAGGCTCATGCTTTGCTGAAACCCAACATTCTGTCTATTTGGGCTCATGCTTTTGCTGAGACCCAACATTCTCCATAGGGCTCATTCTTTTGCTGACCCAACATTCTGTCTTATTTGGGCTCATGCTTTGCTGAGCCCAACATTTCTGTCTATTTGGGCTCATTCTTTGCTGAGACCCAACATTCTGTCTATTTGGCTCATCTTTGTTGAGACCCAACATTCTGTCTATTTGGCTCATGCTTTGCTGAGACCCAACATTCTGTCTATTTAGGCTCATTCTTTTTGAGGCCGCATTCTGTCTATTTAGGCTCATCCTTTGCTGAGACTAACATTTGGGCTCATGCTTTTGCTGAGACCAACATTCTGTCTATTTGGAAACATACTTTTTGCTGAGCCCAACATTCTAATATTTGGGCTCATGCTTTTGCTGAGACCCAACATTCTGTCTATTTGGGCTCATGCTTTGCTGAGATTGTGTCTCTTGGGCTCATGCTTTGAGACCCAACATTCTGTCTATTTGGGCTAATGCTTTTGCTGAGACCCAACATTCTGTCTATTTGGGCTCATGCTTTTGCTGAGACACAACATTCTGTCTATTTGGGCTCCCATTCTTTTGCTGAACCCAACATTCTATCTATTTGGGCTCATCCTTTTGCTGAGACCCAACATTCTGTCTAGCCCCAGGCTCATGCTTTGCTGGGCCCAACATTGTCTATTTGGGCTCATTCTTTTGCTGGGGCCCAACATTCTGTCTATTTGGGCTCATCCTTTTTGCTGAAGACCCAAAATTCTGTCTTTGGGCTCATCCTTTTGCTGAACCCAACATTCTGCTCTCTATTTAGGCTCATTCTTTTGCTGAGACCCAACATTCTGTCTATTTAGGCTCATCCTTTTGCTGAGACCCAACATTCTGTCTATTTGGGCTCATGCTTTTTGCTGAGACCCAACATTCTGTCTATTTGGCTCATTGCTTTTGCTGAGGCCCAACATTCTGTCTCTGTTTGGGGCTCATGCTTTGCTGAGACCCAACATTCTGTCTATTTGGGCTCATCCTTTTGCTGAGACCCAACATTCTGTCTATTTGGGCTCATTCTTTTGCTGAGACAACATTCTGTCTATTGTTGGGCTCATGCTTTTGCTGAGACCCAACATTCTGTCTGTTGGGCTCATTCTTTTTGCTGAGACCCAACATTCTGTCTATTTGGCTCATCTTTTTGCTGAGACCCACATTCTGTCTATTTGGGCTCATCCTTTTGCTGAGACCCAACATTCTTCTATTTGGCTCATCCTTTGCTGGGACCCAACATTCTGTCTATTTGGGCTCATTCTTTTGCTGAGACCCAACATTCTGTCTATTTGGCTCATCCCTTTGCTGAGACCCAACATTCTGTCTATTTGGGCTCATGCTTTTGCTGAGACCCAACATTCTGTCTATTTTTGGCTTTTGCTGAAACCCAACATTCTGTCTATTTGGGCTCATCCTTTGCTGAGACCCAACATTCTGTCTATTTGGGCTGATGCTTTGCTTGAGACCCAACATTCTGTCTATTTGGGCTCATTTTGCTGAGACCCAACATTCTGTCTATTTGAGACCCAACATTCTGTCTATTTAGCTCATTGCTGAGACCCAACATTCTGTCTATTTGGGCTCATCTTTTGCTGGAGACTCCAACATTCTGTCTATTTGGGCTCATCCTTTTGCTGAGACCCAACATTCTGTCTATTTGTCATTTGCTGAGACCCAACATGGTCTATTTGGGCTCATGATTTTGAGACCCAACATTCTGTCTATTTGGGCTCATGCTTTTGCTGAGACCCAACATTCTGTCTATTTCAATTATGCTTGTTGGCTGTCATCCATTTTGTTGAGACCCATATTCTGTCTATTTGGGCTCATGCTTTTGCTGAACCCAACATTCTGTCTATTTGGGCTCATGCTTTTCTGGTCCAACATTCTGGGCTCATGCTTTTGCTGAGACCCAACATTCTGTCTATTTGGGCTCATGCTTTGCTGAGACCCAACATTCTGTCTATTTGGGCTCATGCTTTGCTGGAGACCCAACATTCTGTCTATTTGGGCTCATCCTTTTGCTGAGACCCAACATTCTGTCTATTTGGGCTCATTCTTTTTGCTGAGACCCAACATTCTATCTATTTGCATTCTGTATATTTGGGCTCATGCTTTGCTGAGACCAACATTCTGTCTATTTGGGCTCATGCTTTTGCTGAGACCCAACATTCTGTCTATTTGGGCTCATGCTTTTGCTGAGACCCAACATTCTGTCTATTTGGGCTCATCCTTTGCTGAGACCCAACATTTGTCTATTTGGGCTCATCCTTTGTTGAGCTCATAATATATTTTTGCTGCTGAGACCCAACATTCTGTCTATTTGGGCTCATTTGCTGAGACCAAACATTCGTCTATTTGGGCTTTTGCTGAGACCCAACATTATTTGGGCTCATCTATTCGTCTATTTGGGCTCATGCTTTTGTTGAAACCCAACATTCTGTCTATTTGGGCTCATGCTTTTTGCTGAGACCCAACATTCTGTCTATTTGGGCTCATGCTTTGCTGAGACTCCAACTATTCTGTCTATTTGGGCTCATCCTTTTGCTGAGACCCAACATTCTGTCTATTTGGGCTCATGCTTTTATTTGAGACCCAACATTCTGTCATTTATTCATTCTTTTGTTGAGACCCAATATTTCTGTCTATTTGGGTCATGCTTTTGCTGAGACCCAACATTCTGTCTATTTGGGCTCATGCTTTTGCTGAGACCCAACATTCTGTCTATTTGGGCTCATGCTTTTGCTGAGACCCAACATTCTGTCTATTTTGGCTCATCTTTTGCTGAGACCCAACATTCTGTCTATTTGGACTCCAACACATTCTCATTCTTTTGCTGAGACCCAACATTCTGTCTATTTGGGCTCATGCTTTTGCTGAGACCCAACATTCTGTCTATTTGGGCTCATGCTTTGCTGAGACCCAACATTCTGTCTATTTGGGCTCATGCTTTTGCTGAGACCCAACATTCTGTCTATTTGGGCTCATCCTTTGCTGAGACCCAACATTCTGTCTATTTGGGCTCATGCTTTTGCTGAGACCCAACATTCTGTCTATTTGGGCCATGCTTTGCTGAGACACCAACATTCTGTCTGTCTATTTGGGCTCATCCTTTGCTGAGACCCAACATTCTGTCTATTTGGGCTTTGCTGAGACCCAACATTCTGTCTATTTGGGCTCATGCTTTGCTGAGACCCAACATTCTGTCTATTTGGGCTCATGCTTTGCTGAGACCCAACATTCTGTCTATTTGGGCTCATGCTTTTGCTGAGACCCAACATTCTGTCTATTTGGGCTCATGCTTTTGCTGAGACCCAACATTCTGTCTATTTTTGTTGGCTCATTCTTTTGCTCATTTTTGTTGAGACCCAACATTCTGTCTATTTGGGCTCATGCTTTTTGTTGAGACCCAACATTCATTTGGGCTCATGCTTTTGAGACCCAACATTCTGTCTATTTGGGCTCATTCTTTTGCTGAGACCCAACATTTCTGTCTATTTGGGCTCATCTTTTTGCTGAGACCCAACTATTTGGGCTCATGCTTTTGCTGTCTATTTGGGCTCATCCTTTTGCTGAGACCCAACATTCTGTATATTTGGGCTCATGCTTTTGCTGAGACCCAACATTCTGTCTATTTGGGCTCATGGCTCATTCTGTCTATTTTTGCTGAGACCCAACATTCTGTCTATTTGGGCTCATGCTTTGCTGAGACCCATTTGCATTCTGTCTATTTGGGCTCATGCTTTTGCTGAGACCCAACATTCTGTCTATTTGGGCTCATGCTTTTGCTGAGACCCAACATTCTGTCTATTTGGGCTCATCCTTTGCTGAGACCCAACATTCTGTCTATTTGGGCTCATGCTTTTGCTGAGACCCAACATTCTGCTCATGCATCCCCTTTTGCTGAGACCCAACATTCTGTCTATTTGGGCTCATGCTTTGCTGAGACCTTATTTTCTGTCTATTTATTCATGCTTTGCTATTAGTATATTGGGCTCATGCTTTTGCTGAGACCCAACATTCTGTCTATTTGGGCTCATGCTTTTGCTGAGACCCAACATTCTGTCTATTTGGGCTCATTCTTTTGCTGAGACCCAACATTCTGTCTATTTGGGCTCATCCTTTTGCTGAGACCCAATATTCTGTCTATTTGGCTCATGCTTTTTGCTGAGACCCAACATTCTGTCTATTTGGGCTCATGCTTTTGCTGAGACCCAACATTCTGTCTATTGGCCTCTCATGCTTTGCTGAGACCCAACATTCTGTCTATTTGGGCTCATGCTTTGCTGAGACCCAACATTCTGTCTATTTGGGCTCATTCTTTTGCTGAGAACCCAACATTCTGGGTCTATTTTGGACCCAATATTCATGTCTATTTGGGCTTTTGCTGAGACCCAACATTCTATTTCTCCTTTTTGAGCTCATGTCTATTTGGGCCATTTGCTGAGACCCAACATTCTGTCTATTTGGGCTCATGCTTTGCTGACCCAACATGTCTATTTGGGTCTATTTGGGCTCATTTGGGCTTTTGCTGAGACCCAACATTCTGTCTATTTGGGCTCATGCTTTTTGCTGAGACCCAACATTCTGTCTATTTGGGCTCATTTTTGCTGAGACCCAACATTCTGTCTATTTGGGCTCATGCTTTTGCTGAGACCCAACATTCTGTCTATTTGGGCTCATGTCTATTTTGCTGTTGAGACCCAACATTCTGTCTATTTGCTGGCTCATGCTTTTGCTGAGACCCAACATTCTGTCTATTTGGGCTCATGCTTTGCTGAGACCCCAACATTTTCTGTCTATTTGGGCTCATGCTTTTGCTGAGACTCCAACATTCTGTCTATTTGGGCTCATCTTTTGCTGAGACCCAACATTCTGTCTATTTGGGCTCATGCTTTTGCTGAGACCCAACATTCTGTCTATTTGGGCTCATTCTGTAGTAACCATTTTTGCTGAGACCCAACATTCTGTCTATTTGGGCTCATGCTTTTGCTGAGACCCAACATTCTGTCTATTTGGGCTCATGCTTTGAGACCCAACATTCTGTCTATTTGGGCTCATCCTTTGCTGAGACCCAACATTCTGTCTATTTGGGCTCATTCTTTTTGCTGAGACCCAACATTCTGTCTATTTGGGCTCATCCTTTTTGCTGAGACCCAACATTCTGTCTATTTGCTGGCTCATGCTTTTGCTGAGACCCAACATTCTGTCTATTTGGAGACCCAACATTCATGCTTTTGCTGAGGACCCAACATTCTGTCTATTTGGGCTCATGCTTTTGGACCCAACATTCTGTCTATTTGGGCTCATTTTGCTGAGACCCAACATTCTGTCTATTTGGGCTCATTCTTTTGCTGAGACCCAACATTCTGTCTATTTGGGCTCATGCTTTTTGCTGAGACCCAACATTCTGTCTATTTGGGCTCATTCTTTTGCTGAGACCCCAACATTCTGTCTATTTGGGCTCATCCTTTTGCTGAGACCCCAACATTCTGTCTATTTGGGGCTCATGCTTTTTGCTGAGACCCAACATTTCTGTCTATTTGGGCTCATGCTTTTGTTGAAACCAACATTCTGTCTATTTGGGCTCATGCTTTTGCTGAGACCCAACATTCTGTCTATTTAGGCTCATGCTTTTGCTGAGACCCAACATTCTGTCTATTTAGGCTCATTGCTTTTTGCTGAGACCCAACATTCTGTCTATTTGGGCTCATGCTTTGCTGAGACCCAACATTCTGTCTATTTGGGCTCATGCTTTGCTGAGACCCAACATTCTGTCTATTCAGGCTCATGCTTTTGTTGAGACCCAACATTCTGTCTGTTTGGGCTCATGCTTTTGCTGAGACCCAACATTCTGTCTATTTAGGCTCATCTTTTGCTGACACCCAACATTCTGTCTATTTGGGCTCATGCTTTTGCTGAGACCAACATTTCTGCTCATTCTTTTGCTGGCTCATGCTATTTTCATCTTTTGCTGAGGACCCAACATTCTGTCTATTTAGGCTCATCCTTTTGCTGAGACCCAACATTCTCATCTTTTTTGAGGCTCATGCTTTTTGCTGAGACCCAACATTCTGTCTATTTGGGCTCATGCTTTTTGCTGAGACCCAACATTCTGTCTATTTGGGCTCATGCTTTGCTGAGACCCAACATTCTGTCTATTTGGGCTCATGCTTTGCTGAGACCCTTCATTTCTCTATCTATGTTTTTTTGCTGAGATCCTCATTCTGTCTATTTGGGCTCATGCTTTTGCTGAGACCCAACATTCTGTCTGAGATTTGGGCTCATGCATTTTTGCTGAGACCCCATTCTGTCTATTTGGGCTCATGCTTTTTTGCTGGGGACCCAACATTCTGTCTATTTGGGCTCATGCTTTTGCTGAGACCCAACATTCTGTCTATTTGGGCTCATGCTTTTGCTGAGACCCAACATTCTCTATTTGGGCTCATTCTTTTGCTGAGACCCAACATTCTGTCTATTTGGGCTCCATTGCTTTTGCTGAGACCCAACATTCTGTCTATTTAGGCTCATGCTTTTGCTGAGACCCAACATTCTGTCTATTTGGGCTCATTCTTTTTTGAGACCCCCCATTCTGTCTATTTGGCTCATTTCTTTTGCTGAGACCCAACATTCTGTCTATTTTGGGCTCATGCTTTTGCTGAGACCCAACATCTGTCTATTTGGGCTCATCTTTTGCTGAGACCCAACATTCTGTCTATTTGGGCTCATGCTTTTGCTGACCCAACATTCTGTCTATTTGGGCTCATTCTATTTTTTGCTGAGACCCAACATTCTGTCTATTTGGGCTCATGCTTTTGCTGAGACCCAACATTCTGTCTATTTGGGCTCATGCTTTTGCTGAGACCCAACATTCTGTCTATTTCTATTTGGCATTCTCATGCTTTTGCTGAGACCCAACATTCTGTCTATTTGGGCTCATGCTTTTGCTGAGACCCAACATTCTGTCTATTTGGGCTCATTCTTTTGCTGAGACCCAACATTCTGTCTATTTGGGCTCATTCTTTTGCTGAGACCCAACATTCTGTCTATTTGGGCTCATTCTTTTGCTGAGACCCAACATTCTGTCTATTTGGGCTCATGCTTTTGCTGAGACCCAACATTCTGTCTATTTGGGCTCATGCTTTTGCTGAGACCCAACATTCTGTCTATTTGGGCTCATGCTTTTGCTGAGACCCAACATTCTGTCTATTTGGGCTCATGCTTTGCTGAGACCCAACATTCTGTCTATTTGGGCTCATGCTTTTGCTGAGATCCCCAACATTCTGTCTATTTGGGCTCATTCTTTTGCTGAGACCCAACATTCTGTCTATTTGGGCTAAACCCAACATTCTGTCTATTTGGCTCATTCTTTTTGCTGAGACCCAACATTCTGTCTATTTAGCTCATGCTTTTGCTGAGACCCAACATTCTGTCTATTTGGGCTCATCCTTTTGCTGAGACCCAACATTCTGTCTATTTGGGCTCATCTTTGCTGAGACCCAACATTCTGTCTATTTGGGCTCATGCTTTTGCTGAGACCCAACATTCTGTCTATTTGGGCTCATTTTGCTGATGCTTTGCCCAACATTCTGTCTATTTGGGCTCATTCTTTGCTGAGACCCAACATTCTGTCTATTTGGGCTCATGCTTTTGCTGAGACCCAACATTCTGTCTATTTGGGCTCATCCTTTTGCTAAATTCCCAACATTTCTGTCTATTTGGCTCATTCTTTTGCTGAGACCCAACATTCTGTCTATTTAGGCTCATCTTTTGCTGAGACCCAACATTCTGTCCATTTGGACTCATGCTTTTGCTGAGACCCAACATTCTGTCTATTTGGGCTCATCCTTTTGCTGAGACCCAACATTCTGTCTATTTGGCTCATCCTTTTGCTGAGACCCAACATTCTGTCTATTTGGGCTCATGCTTTTGCTGAGACCCAACATTCTGTCTATTTGGGCTCATTCTTTTGCTGAGACCCAACATTCTGTCTATTTGGGCTCATTCTTTGCTGAACCCAACATTCTGTCTATTTGGGCTCATGCTTTTGTTGAGACCCAACATTCTGTCTTTTGGGCTCATGCTTTTGCTGAGACCCAACATTCTGTCTATTTGGGCTCATGCTTTGCTGGAGACCCAACATTCTGTCTATTTGGGCTCATGCTTTTGCTGAGACCCAACATTCTCTCATTTTGGGCTCATGCTTTTGCTGAGCTCTGTCTATTTGGGCTCATCCTTTTTTCTGAGACCCAACATTCTGTCTATTTGGGCTCATGCTTTTTGCTGAGACCCAACATTCTGTCTATTTGGGCTCATGCTTTGCTGAGACCCAACATTCTGTCTATTTGGGCTCATTCTTTTGCTGAGACCCAACATTCTGTCTATTTGGGCTCATTCTTTTGCTGAGACCCAACATTCTGTCTATTTGGGCTCATGCTTTTGTTGAGACCCAACATTCTATATTTGGGCTCATGCTTTTGCTGAGACCCAACATTCTGTCTATTTGGGCTCATGCTTTTTGCTGAGACCCAACATTCATCTATTTGGGCTCATGCTTTGCTGAGACCCAACATTCTGTCTGCTTTTGTTGGCTCATTCATCTTTTCTGTGACCCAACATTCTGTCTATTTGGGCTTTTGCTGAGACCCAACATTCTGTCTATTTGGGCTCATTCTTTGCTGAGACCCAACATTCTGTCTATTTGGCTCATTCTTTTGCTGTGAGACCCAACATTCTGTCTATTTGGGCTCATGCTTTTGCTGAGACCCAACATTCCTGGTCTATTAGGCTCATCCTTTTGCTGAGACCCAACATTCTCTCTGTTGGGCTCATTCTTTGCTGAGACCCAACATTCTGTCTATTTGGCTCATTTTTTGCTCATTCTGTCTATTTGGGCTTTTTTCTTTTGCTCATCCTGAGACCCAACATTCTGTCTATTTGGGCTCATGCTTTTGCTGAGACCCAACATTCTGTCTATTTGGGCTCATGCTTTTGCTGGAAACCCAACATTCTGTCTATTTGGGCTCATGCTTTTGCTGGACCCAACATTCTGTCTATTTGGGCTCATTCCTTTTGCTGAGACCCAACATTCTGTCTATTTGGGCTCATCCTTTTGCTGGGACCCAACATTCTGTCTATTTGGCTCATCCTTTTGCTGAGACCCAACATTCTGTCTATTTAGGCTCATCCTTTTGCTGAGACCCAACATTCTGTCTATTTGGGCTCATGCTTTTTGCTGAGGCCCAACATTCTGTCTATTTGGGCTCATGCTTTTGCTGAGACCCAACATTCTGTCCATTTGGGCTCATTCTTTTGCTGAGACCCAACATTCTGTCTATTTGGGCTCATTCTTTTGCTGAGACCCAACATTCTGTCTTTGGGCTCTGCTTTATTTGAGACACAACATTCTGTCTATTTTGGGCTCATGCTTTGCTGAGACCCAACATTCTGTCTATTTGGGCTCATTCTTTTGCTGAGACCCAATATTCTGTCTATTTGGCTCATCCTTTTGCTGAGACCCAACATTCTGTCTATTTGGGCTCATGCTTTTGCTGAGACCCAAACATTTCTGTCTATTTGTTGGACCCAACATTCTGTTCATTCTTTTGCTGAGACCCAACATTCTGTCTATTTGCTGGCTCATCCTTTTGCTGAGACCCAACATTCTGTCTATTTTGGGCTCATGCTTTTTGCTGAGACCCAACATTCTGTCTATTTGGGCTCATGTCTTTTTGCTGAGACCCAACATTCTGTCTATTTGGGCTCATTCTTTGCTGAGACCCAACATTCTGTCTATTTGGGCTCATGCTTTTGCTGAGACCCAACATTCTATGGCTATTTGGGCTCATGCTTTTGCTGAGACCCAACATTCTGTCTATTTGGGCTCATTCTTTTGCTGAGACCCAACATTCTGTCTATTTGGGCTCATGCTTTTGCTGAGACCCAACATTCTGTCTATTTGGGCTCATCCTTTTGCTGAGACCCAACATTCTGTCTATTTGGGCTCATGCTTTTGCTGAGACCCAACATTCTGTCTATTTGGGCTCATGCTTTTGCTGAGACCCAACATTCTGTCTATTTGGGCTCATGCTTTTGCTGAGACCCAACATTCTGTATATTTGGGCTCATGCTTTTGGGCTCATTCTCCTCTTTTGCTGAGACCCAACATTCTGTCTATTTGGGCTCATGCTTTGCTGAGACCCAACATTCTGTCTATTTGGGCTCATTCTTTTGCTGAGACCCAACATTTCTGTCTATTTGGGCTCATGCTTTTTTGCTGAGACCCAACATTCTGTCTATTTGGGCTCATGCTTTGCTGAGACCCAACATTCTGTCTATTTGGGCTCATGCTTTTTGCTGAGACCCAACATTCTCTCTTTGGGGCTCATGCTTTTGTCTGATGCTTTTTCCCAACATTCTGTCTATTTGGGCTCATTTTTTGCTGAGACCCAACATTCTGTCTATTTGGGCTCATTCTTTTGCTGAGACCAACAACATTCTCTCTTTGGGCTCATGCTTTTGCTGAGACCCAACATTCTGTCTATTTGGGCTCATGCTTTGCTGAGACCCAACATTTGTCTTTGGCTCATTCTTTGCTCTCAACATTCCTGTCTATTTGGGCTCATGCCTGAGACATTCTGTCTATTTGGGCTCATGCTTTTTGCTGAGACCCAACATTCTGTCTATTTGGGCTCATGCTTTTGCTGAGACCCAACATTCTGTCTATTTGGGCTCATTCTTTTGCTGAAGACCCAACATTCTGTCTATTTGGGCTCATGCTTTGCTGAGACCCAACATTCTGTCTATTTGGGCTCATACTTTTGCTGAGACCCAACATTCTGTCTATTTGGGCTCATGCTTTGCTGAGGACCCAACATTCTGTCTGTTGGGCTCATGCTTTTGCTGAGACCCAACATTCTGTCTATTTGGGCTCATGCTTTTGCTGAGACCCAACATTCTGTCTGTTGGGCTCATCCTTTTGCTGAGACCCAACATTCTGTCTATTTGGGCTCATGCTTTTGCTGAGACCCAACATTCTGTCTATTTGGGCTCATTCTTTTGCTGAGACCCAACATTCTGTCTTTTGGGCTCATGCTTTGCTGAGACCCAACATTCTGTCTATTTGGGCTCATGCTTTTGCTGAGACCCAACATTCTCTATTTTTGGGCTCATGCTTTGCTGAGACCCAACATTCTGTCTATTTGGGCTCATTTCTTTTGCTGAGACCCAACATTCTGTCTATTTGGGCTCATGCTTTTGCTGAGACCCAACATTCTGTCTATTTGGGCTCATGCTTTGCTGAGACCCAA
This sequence comes from Acanthosepion pharaonis, assembly GCA_903632075.3. Taxonomy (NCBI): domain Eukaryota; kingdom Metazoa; phylum Mollusca; class Cephalopoda; order Sepiida; family Sepiidae; genus Acanthosepion; species Acanthosepion pharaonis. Next base: position 1,771,056 of record CAHIKZ030003892.1, read on the forward strand.
CATTCTGTCTATTTGGGCTCATCCTTTTGCTGAGACCCAACATTCTGTCTATTTGGGCTCATCCTTTTGCTGAGACCCAACATTCTGTCTATTTGGGCTCATGCTTTTGCTGAGACCCAACATTCTGTCTATTTGGGCTCATCCTTTTGCTGAGACCCAACATTCTGTCTATTTGGGCTCATCCTTTTGCTGAGACCCAACATTCTGTATGTTGGGCTCATCCTTTTGCTGAGGCCCAACATTCTGTCTCCCAGGCTCATGCTTTTGCTGAGACCCAACATTCTGTCTATTTGGGCTCATCCTTTGCTGAGACCCAACATTCTGTCTTTGGGCTCATCCTTTTGCTGAGACCCAACATTCTGTCTATTTGGGCTCATGCTTTTGCTGAGACCCAACATTCTGTCTATTTGGGCTCATCCTTTTGCTGAGACCCAACATTCTCTGGACCCTTTCTATTTGAGGCCTCATCTCTTCCTTTTGCTGAGACCCAACATTCTGTCTATTTGGCTCATCCTTTTGCTGAGACCCAACATTCTATCTCTTTGCTCATCCTTTTGCTGAGACCCAACATTCTGTCTATTTGGCTCATTCTTTTGCTGAGACCAACATTCTGTCTATTTGGGCTCATGCTTTTGCTGAGACCCAACATTCTGTCTATTTGGGCTCATGCTTTGCTGAGACCCAACATTCTGTCTATTTGGGCTCATCCTTTTGCTGAGACCCAACATTCTGTCTATTTGGGCTCATGCTTTTGCTGAGACCCAACATTCTCATCTATTTGGGCTCATCCTTTGCTGAAGACCCACATTCTGTCTATTTTTCATCCTTTTACTAAACCCAACATTCTGTCTCTTTGGGCTCATTCTTTTGCTGAGACCCAACATTCTGTCTGTTGGGCTCATCCTTTTGCTGAGACCCAACATTCTGTCTCTTACCATGCTTTGCTGGACCCATCCTTTTGCACAGCCCATGACCCAACATTCTGTCTGGCCAGGCTCATGCTTTTGCTGAGACCCAACATTCTGTCTATTTGGGCTCTTCCTTTTGCTGAGACAACATTCTGTCTATTAGCTCATTCTTTGCTGAAGACCCAACATTCTGTCTTTTTGGCTCATTCTTTTATTAAGACCCAACATTCTGTCTTTTGGGCTCATGCTTTTACTAAAAGACCCAACATTCTATCTATTTAGGCTCATCTTTTGCTACACCCACATTCTCTCATTTTCTCATCCTTTTGCTTAGACCCAACATTCTGTCTTGTTGGGCTATTCCTTTTGCTGGGACATATTGTCTGTTCATCTCTTTTTTCTATCATGCACTTTATTCTCATTCTTCTTTTGGGCTCATCCTTTGCTGAGACCCAACATTCTCTCTTGGGCTCATCCTTTTGCTGAAACCCAACATGTTGTCTTCTCATCTCATTCTTTTTCTAGACCCAACATTCTGTCTATTTGGGCTCATGCTTTTGCTGAGACCCAACATTCTTCTATTTCCTGGCTCTTCCTTTCAATTCAACATTCTATCTATTTAAGCCCTTTTTTTTAAGACCCCAACATTCTGTCTTGGGGAATATTTTTTTCTATTCCTTTTACTGTACAAAACCACACTTTTTGTTTTCTTCATCTCTTCCTTTTCTACTACCCACATATTCTCATTTCTTGTGCTATTCCTATTGTTAAGACCCACACATCCTGTCTTCCTGGATTATTCCTTTTACTAAAACCACACATGTTGTCTTCTTCATCTCACACTTTTTCTATCATGCACATATTCTCATTTCTTGTGCTATTCCTATTGTTAAGACCCACACATCCTGTCTTCCTGGATTATTCCTTTTACTAAAACCACACATGTTGTCTTCTTCATCTCACACTTTTTCTATCATGCACATATTCTCATTTTTCTTGTGCTATTCCTATTTTAAAGACCCACATTCTGTCTTCCTGGCTTATTCCTTTTACTAAAACCACACATTTGTCTTTTCTTCATCTCACACTGTCTTTTTCTATTTTTTTTGCACATATTCTCATTTTCTTTTGCTATTCCTATTATTAAAGACCCCACATCCTGTCTTCCTGGATTATTCCTTTTACTAAAACCACACATTTGTTCCTCTTCTTCATCATCCTTTTTCTATCATGCACATATTCTCATTTCTTGTGCTATTCCTTTTCTTAGACCCACATTCTGTCTTCTAGATTATTCCTTTTACTAAAACCACACATGTTGTCTTCTTCATCTCATCCTTTTTTCTATCATCCATATTCTCATTTCTTGTGTTATTCCTTTTGTTAAGACCCCACATCCTGTCTTCCTGGTTATTCCTTTTTTACTAAAACCACACATGTTGTCTTCTTCATCTCACATTTTCTATCATTTCTTTTATTCTCATTTCTTGTGCTATTCTTATTATTAAGACCCCACACATCCTGTCTTCCTGGATTATTCCTTTTACAAAAAAACCACATATTTGTCTTCTTCATCTCACACTTTTCTATCATGCACATATTCTCATTTCTTGTGCTATTCCTTTTCCCGACTCAAACATTCTGTCTTCCTGGGTTTTTCCTTTTCCCTTATGCATACAGATTCATTTTGCTTCTGTCCCTTTTTTTTCAATACCCATATGTTTCATTTTCTTGGGGCTATACTTTTTATTACCAACCCACTTTCTGTCTTTTTGGTTTTTTTCTTTTTCTTTACAACCACAGAAAATCAACATTTTCATTGCTCTTACTCTATTGCATACTTCTCATTCTTTTTCTGATTTTTTTTCTATTTCTTTTGCTACGACCTACACATTCTCACTTCTTGCTCTCTTCCTGTCTTCGGGAACACTTAGTTTTTCTAACACCCACACATTCAGCCTTTTTGGGCTCACCCTTTTGCTATCTCCAACATATTCTGTTTACTTAGATTCTTCCTTTTACTAACATCCACAACTTTATTCTTATTGGGCTCTTTCTTTTACTAAGACCCAAATATTCTGTCTTCTTCAGACCTTCCTTTTGATATCACCCATACATCATTTTCTCTTCTTCAGTTCTTCCTTTCGTAACATTCTGTTTTCTTGGGCTCTTCTTTTTCATACCCTTTATTCTCTCATCTTCCTTCATTCTCTTTTGTCTTTCAGTTTTCTAACACCCTCATTCTCTCTTTTTGGGCAATTTCTTTTTGCTAATTCTCCCAAACATTCATTATTATATTTTCTCTCTTTTGGAACCTCACCCTCGCATTCTGTCTTCTTGTGCTTTTCCTTTTATCAAGATTCTCTCTCCCACATTAATCTTTTGGGATCATTCCTTCTTCCTGGCCCTCTCATTCTGGTAATCTTTCTTCCTTTCTTCTAACATTCACACATTCTGTTTTCTTGTGCCACTTTTCTATCTTTTGGGACAATTTCTTTTTAACGCTCCTTATTCCTTTTATTAATCCAGACATTCTTTTCTACACATTCTTCCTCCCAGACACCTCATAAAACCCACAGTCATTATATTTGTCTTGAGCTCTTCATTTTACGAGCATCGACACATTGATTTTTTCTTGGGCTACTCCTTTTGTTAACATCTACAACTTCTGCCTTTTGGGGATCTTTCTTTTGAAACACACACATATTCTGTCTTCTTGGTCTATTCTTTTTCAAAGTAACCCACACATCCTGTCATGTTTCTCTTTTCCTTTTGCAAATAACCACAAATTCTGTCTTTTTGGTCTCCCACTTTTGCTAACAGCTACATTCCATATTCTTGGCACTTCTTTTCGTTAACGCCCACATTCTCTTGTTTTAGGGCTCTTTTTTTGCTAACATATTCCACATATTCTCTTTTAACACACTCATTACACATACTATCTTCAGGCCTTTTTGGCAAAACCCTATTTCTGTCCTGGTCATTTTTTTTTTTTTGATTTTTTACTAACATTCTCTCTTCTTGGGCTCTTCCTTTTGCTTAAGTCTCCACATTCTCTCTTTTGACATCTTTTTTTTTCTAACATCCTTTTCTTCTCTTTTTCTTGGGCTCTTTCTTTTTGCGCCCACACATTCTCTCTTCCTATTTCTTTTGCTAAAACTTCCTCATTTCTCTCATTGGACACCTCATTTTCATTCTCTCTTTCTTTGTCTATTTTCTCTTCTCTCTTCCTTCTGATTATTCCTTTTCTCTCTTCCCAGACACTTCATCTCTTCTCCCGTGCATTCTCTCTTCTAGACTAAACCAACATCCTCTCATTCCTTCCTAACACTTCATTTTGCTAACACCACACATTCTCTCTTCTGGACACCTCTTCCCTTTAACTAACATCCTCATTCTCTCTTCCTTTTGGCTCTTCATTTTCTTCCCAACACTCCTCTCCTCTCATTCTCTCTTGGACACCTCATTTTTGCTAACATCCAGTCTCCATCTCTCCTCCTGGACACTTCCTTTTATTAGCGCCCACACATTCTCTCTTCCCGGACACTTCCTTTTGCTAACGTCCTCACATTCTCTCTTCCTGGACACCTCATTTTTGCTAACATCCAGTCATTCTCTCCTCCTGGACACTTCCTTTTATTAGCGCCCACACATTCTCTCTTCCCGGACACTTCCTTTTGCTAACATCCACACATTCTCTCTTCCTGGACACCTCATTTTGCTAACATCTCTCATTATCTCCTCCTGGATTCTCTCCTATTAGACATTCTCTCTTCCTTTCACTTTCTTTTCACTAATCCTCATTCTCTCTTCCCAGACACTTTATTTTTAACGTCCTCACATTCTCTCTTCCCAGACACCTCATTTGCTAACATTGGTCTCCATCTCTCCTCCTGGACACTTCATTTTTAGCGCCCCACATTCTCTCTTCCTGGACACTTTTTTTTGCTAACGTCCTCATTCTCTTCCAGACACCTCATTTTGCTAACATCAGTCTCTCTCCCTGGACACTTCCTAACATTTGCGCTCTCCATTCTCTCTTCCTGGACACTTCCTTTTCTAACATCCACATTCTCTCTTCCTGGACACCTCATTTTTGCTAACATCCTCTCTCTCCTCCTGGACACTTCCTTTTTATTAGCGCTCTCATTCTCTCTTCCTGGACACTTCCTTTTGCTAACGTCCTCACATTCTCTCTTCCTGGACACCTCATTTTTGCTAACATCCAGTCATTCTCTCCTCCTGGACACTTCCTTTTATTAGCGCCCACACATTCTCTCTTCCCGGACACTTCCTTTTGCTAACATCCCACATTCTCTCTTCCTGGACACCTCATTTTGCTAACATCAGTCTCCATCTCTCCTCCTGGACACTTCCTTTTATTAGCGCCCACATTCTCTCTTCCCCAGACACTTCCTTTTGCTAACGTCCTCACATTCTCTCTTCCTGGACACCTCATTTTTGCTAACATCCAGTCATTCTCTCCTCCTGGACACTTCCATTTATTTGCGCCCACACATTCTCTTCCTGGACACTTCCTTTTGCTAACATCCACACATTCTCTCTTCCTGGACACCTCATTTTTGCTAACATCAGTCTCCATCTCTCCTCTTGACACTTCCTTTTATTAGCGTCCTCACATTCTCTCTTGGACACTTCCCTTTTGCTAACGTCCTCACATTCTCTCTTCCTGGACACCTCATTTTTGCTAACATCCAGTCTCATCTCTCCTCCTGGACACTTCCTTTTATTAACATTCTCTCTTCCAGACACATTCTCTCTTCCCGGACACTTCCTTTTGCTAACGTCCTCTCATTCTCTCTTCCAGACACCTCATTTTGCTAACATCCAGTTCTCTCCTCCTGGACACTTCCTTTTATTAGCGCCCACACATTCTCTCTTCCTGGACACTTCCTTTTTGCTAACATCCCACATTCTCTCTTCCTGGACACCTCATTTTTGCTAACATCAGTCTCCATCTCTCCTCCTGGACACTTCCTTTTATTAGCTTGACCACATTCTCTTCCCACACACTTCTCTTCCTAACATCCTCCATTCTCTCTTCACGGACACTTTTTTGCTAACGTCCTCACATTCTCTCTTCCTAGACACCTCACTTTTGCTAACATCAGTCTCATTCTCTCCTCCTCTCCTCCTGAACACTTCACATTCTCTCTAGACACTTCCTTTTGCTAACGTCCTCCCACATTCTCTCTTCCCTCCAGTTCCAGTCCTCCTGGACACTTCCTTTTGCTAACATCCACACATTCTCTCTTCCTGGACACCTCATTTTTGCTAACATCCTCCATTCTCTCCTCCTGGACACTTCCTTTTATTAACGCCCACATTCTCTCTTCCTAGACACTTCCTTTTGCTAACATCCTCCATTCTCTCTTCCTGGACACTTCCTTTTTTATTTCTCTCTCTCTCTGGACACTTCCTTTATTAGCGCCCACACATTCTCTCTTCCTTAGACACCATCCACATTCTCTCTTCCTGGACACCTCATTTTTGCTAACATCCAGTCTCCATCTCTCCTCCTGGACACTTCCTTTTATTAGCGCCCACACATTCTCTCTTCCTGGACACTTCCTTTTGCTAACATCCACACATTCTCTCTTCCTGGACACCTCATTTTTTGCTAACATCCAGTCTCATTCTCTCCTCCTGGACACTTCCTTTTATTAGCGTCCCCACATTCTCTCTTCCTGGACACTTCCTTTTGCTAACATCCACACATTCTCTCTTCCTGGACACCTCATTTTTGCTAACATCCAGTCTTCATCTCTCCTCCTGACACTTCCTTTTATTAGCGCCCACACATTCTCTCTTCCAGACACTTCCTTTTGCTAACGTCCTCACATTCTCTCTTCCTGGACACCTCATTTTGCTAACATCCAGTCTCCATCTCTCCTCCTGGACACTTCCTTTTGCTTTACATTCTCCCACATTCTCTCTTTTGCTAGACACTTCCTTTTTGCTAACATCCACACATTCTCTCTTCCTGGACACCTCACCTTTTTTGCTAACATCCAGTCTCCATCTCTCCTCCTGGACACATTTCTTTATTAGCGCCCACATTCTCTCTTCCTGGACACTTCCCATTCTTTTGCTAACGTCCTCACATTCTCTCTTCCTGACACCTCATTTTTGCTAACATCCAGTCTCCATCTCTCCTCCTGGACACTTCCTTTTATTAGCGCCCACATTCTCTCTTCCTAGACACTTCCTTTTTGCTAACATCCTCACATTCTCTCTTCCTGGACACCTCATTTTTTGCTAACATCAGTCTCCATCTCTCCTCCTGGACACTTCCTTTTATTAGCGCCCACATTCTCTCTTCCCAGACACTTCCTTTTGCTAACATCCCACATTCTCTCTTCCTGGACACCTCATTTTGCTAACATCCAGTCATCCATCTCTCTCTGGACACTTCCTTTTATTGCTTGACACATTCTCTCTTCCCGGACACTTCCTTTGCTAACATCCACACATCTCTCTTCCTGGACACCATTTTTTAACTATCAGTCAGTTCATCTCTCTCCTGACACTTCCTTTTATTAGCATTCCCACACATTCTCTCTTCCGGACACTTCCTTTTGCTAACATCTCCACATTCTCTCTTCCTGGACACCTCATTTTTGCTAACATCCAGTCTCCATCTCTCCTCCTGGACACTTCCATTTTATTAGCGTCCACCCTGGACTCCTTCTCTCTTCCCGGACACTTCCCTTTTGCTAACGTCCTCACATTCTCTCTTCCTGGACACCTCATTTTTTGCTAACATCAGTCTCCATTCTCTCCTGGACACTTCCTTTTATTAGCATCCCCACATTCTCTCTTCCCGGACACTTCCTTTTGCTACGTCCTCACATTCTCTCTTCCTGGACACCTCATTTTTGCCTTCTCAGTCTCCATCTCTCCTCCTGGACACTTCCTTTTATTAGCGCCCACATTCTCTCTTCCTAACACTTCCCTAACATCCTCCATTCTCTCTTCCTGGACACCTCATTTTTCTAACATTTCTCATCTCTCCTCCTGTCACATTCTCTCTCTTCCCGGACACTTTCCTTTTTGCTAACATCCCACATTCTCTCTTCCTGGACACCTCATTTTTGCTAACATCCAGTCTCCATCTCTCCTCCTGGACACTTCCTTTTATTAGCGCCCACACATTCTCTCTTCCTAGACACTTCCTTTTGCTAACATCCACACATTCTCTCTTCCTGGACACCTCATTTTTGCTAACATCCAGTCTCATCTCTCCTCCTGGACACTTCCTTTTATTAGCGCCCCACATTCTCTCTTCCCTAGACACTTCCTTTTGCTAACGTCCTCCACATTTCTCTCTTCCTGGACACCTCATTTTTGCTAACATCCAGTCTCCATCTCTCCTCCTGGACACTTCCCTGCCCACATTCTCTCTTCCTAGACACTTCCTTTTTGCTAACATCCTCACATTCTCTCTTCCTGGACACCTCATTTTTTGCTAACATCCAGTCTCATTCTCTCCTCCTGGACACTTCCTTTTATTAGCGCCCACACATTCTCTCTTCCAGACACTTCCCTTTTGCTAACATCCACACATTCTCTCTTCCTGGACACCTCATTTTGCTAACATCCAGTCTCCATCTCTCCTCCTGGACACTTCCTTTGTGCTTTCCCCACATTCTCTCTTCCCAGACACTTCCTTTGCTAACGTCCACATTCTCTCTTCCTGGACACCTCATTTTTGCCCTAACATCCAGTCTCCATCTCTCCTCCTGGACACTTCCTTTTATTAGCGCCCACACATTCTCTCTTCCAGACACTTCCTTTTGCTAACATCCACACATTCTCTCTTCCTGGACACCTCATTTTTTTGCTAACATCCAGTCTCCATCTCTCTCCTCCTGGACACTTCCATTTATAAGCGCCCACACATTCTCTCTTCCTGGACACTTCCTTTTGCTAACATCCCTCATTCTCTCTTCCTGGACACCTCATTTTGCTAACATCCAGTCTCCATCTCTCCTCCTGGACACTTCCTTTTAAGCGCCCACACATTCTCTCTTCAGACACTTCTCTCTTCCCACATTCTCACTTCCTGGACACCTGTTTTTTGCTAACATCCAGTCTCCATCTCTCCTCCTCTCTTCCTGGACACATTCTCTCTTTTTTCCTTTTTCATCCACATTCTCTCTTCCTGGACACCTCCTGGATCCAGTCTCCATCTCCTCCTGGACACTTCCTTTTATTAGCGTCCTCACATTCTCTCTTCCCTGACACTTCCTTTTGCTAACGTCCTCACATTCTCTCTTCCTGGACACCTCATTTTTTGCTAACATCCAGTCTCCATCTCTCCTCCTGGACACTTCCTTTTATTAGCGCCCACATTCTCTCTTCCCTAGACACTTCCTTTTGCTAACGTCCACACATTCTCTCTTCCTGGACACCTTTTTTTTTTGCTAACATCCAGTCTCCATCTCTCTCCTCCTGGACACTTCCTTTTATTAGCGCCCACACATTCTCTCTTCCCGGACACTTCCTTTTGCTAACATCCACACATTCTCTCTTCCTGGACACCTCATTTTTGCTAACATCCAGTCTCCATCTCTCCTCCTGGACACTTCCTTTTATTAGCGCCCACACATTCTCTCTTCCCGGACACTTCCTTTTGCTAACGTCCTCACATTCTCTCTTCCTGGACACCTCATTTTTGCTAACATCAAGTCTCCATCTCTCCTCCTGGACACTTCCTTTTATTAGCGCCCCACATTCTCTCTTCCCGGACACTTTCTTTTGCTAACGTCCTCACATTCTCTCTTCCCGGACACCTCATATTTGCTAACATCCAGTCTCCATCTCTCCTCCTGGACACTTCCTTTTATTAGCGCCCACACATTCTCTCTTCCTGGACACTTCCTTTTGCTAACGTCCTCACATTCTCTCTTCCTGGACACCTCATTTTTGCTAACATCCAGTCTCCATCTCTCCTCCTGGACACTTACTTTTATTAGCCCACACATTCTCTCTTCCCGGACACTTCATTTTGCTAACATCCTCACATTCTCTCTTCCTGGACACCTCATTTTTGCTAACATCCAGTCTCCATCTCTCCTCCTGGACACTTCCTTTTATTAGCGCCCACACATTCTCTCTTCCCGGACACTTCCTTTTGCTAACATCCACATTCTCTCTTCCTGGACACCTCATTTTTTGCTAACATCCAGTCTCCATCTCTCCTCCTGGACACTTCCTTTTATTAGCGCCCACACATTCTCTCTTCCTAGACACTTCCTTTTGCTAACGTCCTCACATTCTCTCTCTTCCTGGACACCTCATTTTTGCTAACATCCATCTCATCTCTCCTCCTGGACACTTCCTTTTATTAGCGCCCACACATTCTCTCTTCTTCCTAGACACTTCCTTTTGCTAACATCCACACATTCTCTCTTCCTGGACACCTCATTTTTGCTAACATCAGTCTCCATCTCTCCTCCTGGACACTTCCTTTTATTAGCGCCCCCACATTCTCTCTTCCCAGACACTTCCTTTTGCTAACGTCCTCATTCTCTCTTCCTGGACACCTCATTTTTGCTAACATCCAGTCTCCATCTCTCCTCCTGGACACTTCCTTTTATTAGCGTCCCACATTCTCTCTTCCCAGACACTTCCTTTTGCTAACGTCTCCACATTCTCTCTTCCTGGACACCTCATTTTGCTAACATCAGTCTCCATCTCTCCTCCCTGGACATTTCCTTTTATTACTTCCTCCATTCTCTCTTCCTGGACACCTCATTTTTCTCTCTTCCCGGACACTTTTTTTTTGCTAACATTCTCTCTTCCCACATTCTCTCTTCCTGGACACCTCATTTTGCTAACATTCAGTCTCCATCTCTCCTCCTGGACACTTCCTTTTATTAGCGCCCACATTCTCTCTTCCGGACACTTCCTTTTTGCTAACATCCACATTCTCTCTTCCTGGACACCTCATTTTTTTCTAACATCCAGTCTCCATCTCTCCTCCTGACACTTCCTTTTATTAGCGCCCACATTCTCTCTTCCCAGACACTTCCTTTTGCTAACATCCTCACATTCTCTCTTCCCGGACACCTCATTTTTGCTAACATCCAGTCTCCATCTCTCCTCCTGGACACTTCCTTTTATTAGCGTCCCCACATTCTCTCTTCCAGACACTTCCTTTTGCTAACATCCTCACATTCTCTCTTCCTGGACACCTCATTTTGCTAACATCAGTCTCCATCTCTCCTCCTGGACACTTCCTTTTTATTAGCGCCCCACATTCTCTCTTCCTAGACACTTCTTTTTTTGCTAACATCCACACATTCTCTCTTCCTGGACACCTCATTTTTAACGTCCTAACATCCAGTCTCACATCCATCTCTCCTCCTGGACACTTCCTTTTTAGCGCCCACATTCTCTCTTCTAGACACTTCCTTTTGCTAACATTCATTCTCTCTCCCTGGACACTTCCTTTTAACGTCCTCATTCTCTCTTCCCAGACACTTCCTTTTATTAGCGCTAAACATTCTCTCTCTTCCTGGACACCTCATTTTTTGCTAACATCCAGTCTCCATCTCTCCTCCTGGACACTTCCTTTTATTAGCGCCCACACATTCTCTCTTCCCGGACACTTCCTTTTGCTAACGTCCTCACATTCTCTCTTCCTGGACACCTCATTTTTGCTAACATCCAGTCTCCATCTCTCCTCCTGGACACTTCCTTTTATTAGCGCCCACACATTCTCTCTTCCCGGACACTTCCTTTTGCTAACATCCTCACATTCTCTCTTCCTGGACACCTCATTTTTGCTAACATCCAGTCTCCATCTCTCCTCCTGGACATTTCCTTTTATTAGCGCCCACACATTCTCTCTTCCCGGACACTTCCTTTTGCTAACATCCACATTCTCTCTTCCTGGACACCTCATTTTTGCTAACATCCAGTCTCCATCTCTCCTCCTGGACACTTCTTTTTATTAGCGCCCACACATTCTCTCTTCCCGGACACTTCCTTTTGCTAACATCCCACATTCTCTCTTCCTGGACACCTCATTTTGCTAACATCAGTCTCCATCTCTCCTCCTGGACACTTCCTTTTATTAGCGCCCCACATTCTCTCTTCCCTGACACTTCCTTTTGCTAACATCCACACATTCTCTCTTCCGGACACCTCATTTTTGCTAACATCCAGTCTCATCTCTCCTCCTGGACACTTCCTTTTATTAGCGCCCACATTCTCTCTTCCTGGACACTTCCTTTTGCTAACGTCTCACATTCTCTCTTCCTGGACACCTCATTTTTGCTAACATCCAGTCTCCATCTCTCCTCCTGGACACTTCCATTTTATTAGCGCCCCACATTCTCTCTTCCCTAGACACTTCCTTTTTGCTAACATCCCACATTCTCTCTTCCTGGACACCTCATTTTGCTAACATCAGTCTCCATCTCTCCTCCTGGACACTTCCTTTTATTAGCGCCCACATTCTCTCTTCCCGGACACTTCCTTTTGCTAACATCCTCATCTCTCTTCCTGGACACCTCATTTTTGCTAACATCAGTCTCCATCTCTCCTCCTGGACACTTCCTTTTTCCACATTCTCTCTTCCCGGACACTTCCTTTTGCTAACGTCCATTCATTCTCTCTTCCTGGACACCTCATTTTTTGCTAACATCAGTCTCCATCTCTCCTCCTGGACACTTCCTTTTATTAAGCGCCCACATTCTCTCTTCCCTAGACACTTCCTTTTGCTAACATCCACATTCTCTCTTCCTGGACACCTCATTTTGCTAACATCAGTCTCATCTCTCCTCCCTGACACATTTCCTTTTTATTAGCCCCACATTCTCTCTTCCCAGACACTTCCTTTTGCTAACGTCCTCACATTCTCTCTTCCTGGACACCTCATTTTTGCTAAATTCCAGTCTCCATCTCTCCTCTGGACACTTCTTTTATTCCTGACACATTCTCTCTTTTTGGACACTTCCTAACATCCATTCTCTCTTCCTGGACACCTCATTTTTTGCTAACATCCAGTCTCCATCTCTCCTCCTGGACACTTCCTTTTTATTACATTCTCTATTCCCGGACACTTCATTTCTCATTCTCTCTTCCTGGACACCTCATTTTCTTCTCTCTCCGGACACTTCTTTTTTGCTAACATTCCTCACATTCTCTCTTTTTGGACACCTCATTTTTCTCTTCCTGGACACCTCAGTCTCCATTCTCTCTCCTGGACACTTCCTTTTATTAGCGCCCACATTCTCTTTTGGACACTTCCTTTTGCTAACATCCTCATTCTCTCTTCCTGGACCTCATTTTTGCTAATATCCAGTCTCCATCTCTCCTCCTGGACACTTCCTTTTATTAGCGTCCCCACATTCTCTCTTCCCTGGACACTTCCTTTTTGCTAACGTCCCACATTCTCTTCTCTTCCTGGACACCTCATTTTTTGCTAACATCCACTTTTCTCCATCTCTCCTCCTGGACACTTTCCATTCTTTACTTCCTAGCTAACGTCCTCACATTCTCTCTTCCTTTAGACACTTCATTCTTTTGACACTTCCTTTTGCTCCACATTCTCTCTTCCCCGGACACCTCATTTTTGCTAACATCCAGTCATTCTCTCCTCCTGGACACTTCCTTTTATTAGCGCCCACACATTCTCTCTTCCTAGACACTTCCTTTTGCTAACATCCACACATTCTCTCTTCCTGGACACCTCATTTTTGCTAACATCCAGTCTCCATCTCTCCTCCTGGACACTTCCTTTTATTAGCGTCCACACATTCTCTCTTCCCGGACACTTCCTTTTGCTAACGTCCTCACATTCTCTCTTCCTGGACACCTCATTTTTGCTAACATCCAGTCTCCATCTCTCCTCCTGGACACTTCCTTTTATAAGCGTCCACACATTCTCTCTTCCCGGACACTTCCTTTTGCTAACATCCACATTCTCTCTTCCTGGACACCTCATTTTTTGCTAACATCCAGTCATTCTCTCCTCCTGGACATTTCCTTTTATTAGCGCCCACACATTCTCTCTTCCCGGACACTTCTTTTTGCTAAGGTCCTCACATTCTCTCTTCCTGGACACCTCATTTTTGCTAAATTCCAGTCTCCATCTCTCCTCCTGGACACTTCCTTTTATTAGCGACCACACATTCTCTCTTCGCGGACACTTCCTTTTGCTAACATCCACACATTCTATCTTCCTGGACACCTCATTTTTGCTAACATCCAGACACCTCATTTTTTTGCTGTCATCAGTCTCCATCTCTCCTCCTGGACACTTCCTTTTATTAGCGACCACACATTCTCTCTTCCCGGACACTTCCTTTTGCTAACGTCCTCACATTCTCTCTTCCTGGACACCTCATTTTTGCTAACATCAGTCCATCTCTCCTCCTGGACACTTCCTTTTTATTAAGCGCCCACATTCTCTCTTCCTGGACACTTCCTTTTGCTAACATCATCCCATTCTCTCTTCCCGGACACCTCATTTTTGCTAACATCCAGTCTCCATCTCTCCTCCTGGACACTTCCTTTTATTAGCGCCCACACATTCTCTCTTCCCGGACACTTCCTTTTGCTAACGTCCTCACATTCTCTCTTCCTGGACACCTCATTTTTACTAAATTCAGTCTCCATCTCTCCTCCTGGACACTTCCTCCCACACATTCTCTCTTCCTAGACACTTCATTTTTTGCTAACATCCACATTCTCTCTTCTGGACACCTCATTTTTTTGCTAACATCCAGTCTCCATCTCTCTTCCTGGACACTTCCTTTTATTAGCGCCCAAACATTCTCTCTTCCTAGACACTTCCTTTTTGCTAACATCCACATTCTCTCTTCCTGGACACCTCATTTTGCTAACATCCAGTCTCCATCTCTCCTCCTGGACACTTCCTTTTATTAGCGCCCACACATTCTCTATTCCCGGACACTTCCTTTTGCTAACGTCCTCACATTCTCTCTTCCTGGACACCTCATTTTTGCTAACATCCAGTCTCCATCTCTCCTCCTGGACACTTCCTTTTATTAGCGCCCACACATTCTCTCTTCCTAGACACTTCCTTTTGCTAACATCCACACATTCTCTTTTCCTGGACACCTCATTTTTGCTAACATCCAGTCATTCTCTCCTCCTGGACATTTCCTTTTATTAGCGCCCACACATTCTCTCTTCCCGGACACTTCCTTTTGCTAACGTCCTCACATTCTCTCTTCCTGGACACCTCATTTTTGCTAAATTCCAGTCTCCATCTCTCCTCCTGGACACTTCCTTTTTGCCCCACATTCTCTCTTCTTGGACACTTCCTTTTGCTAACATCCACCCATTCTCTCTTCCCATTTCATTTTTTAACATTCAGTCTCCATCTCTCCTCCTGGACACTTCCATTTATTAGCGCCCAGACATTCTCTCTTCCCGAACACTTCCTTTTGCTAACGTCCTCACATTCTCTCTTCACGGACACTTTCTATTGCTAACGTCCTCACATTCTCTCTTCCCGGACACCTCACTTTTGCTAACATCCAGTCTCCATCTCTCCTCCTGGACACTTCCATTTATTCACATTCTCTCTTCGAACACTTCCCTGCTAACGTCTCCATTCTCTCTTCCCTTTTCCTTTT
Organism: Acanthosepion pharaonis; assembly: GCA_903632075.3. Taxonomy (NCBI): domain Eukaryota; kingdom Metazoa; phylum Mollusca; class Cephalopoda; order Sepiida; family Sepiidae; genus Acanthosepion; species Acanthosepion pharaonis. The sequence goes on from CAHIKZ030003892.1 coordinate 1,786,603, forward strand.
GCTAACGTCCTCACATTCTCTCTTCCCGGACACTTCCTTTTGCTAACGTCCTCACATTCTCTCTTCCTGGACACCTCATTTTTGCTAACATCCAGTCTCCATCTCTCCTCCTGGACACTTCCTTTTATTAGCGCCCACACATTCTCTCTTCCTAGACACTTCCTTTTGCTAACATCCACACATTCTCTCTTCCTGGACACCTCATTTTTGCTAACATCCAGTCTCCATCTCTCCTCCTGGACACTTCCTTTTATTAGCGCCCACACATTCTCTATTCCCGGACACTTCCTTTTGCTAACGTCCTCACATTCTCTCTTCCTGGACACCTCATTTTTGCTAACATCCAGTCTCCATCTCTCCTCCTGGACACTTCCTTTTATTAGCGCCCACACATTCTCTCTTCCTAGACACTTCCTTTTGCTAACATCCACACATTCTCTCTTCCTGGACACCTCATTTTTGCTAACATCCAGTCATTCTCTCCTCCTGGACATTTCCTTTTATTAGCGCCCCACATTCTCTTCCCAGACACTTCCTTTTGCTAAGGTCCATCATTTCTCTCTTCCTGGACACCTCATTTTTTAAATTCAGTCTCCATCTCTCCTCCTGGACACTTCTTTTATTCATTTCTCTTCGCGGACACTTCCTTTTGCTAACATCCACACATTCTCTTCCTGGACACCTCATTTTTGCTAACATCCAGTCTCCATCTCTCTTCCTGGACACTTCCTTTTATTAGCGCCACACATTCTCTCTTCCCGGACACTTCCTTTTTGCTAACGTCCTCACATTCTCTCTTCCTGGACACCTCATTTTTGCTAACATTCAGTCTCCATCTCTCCTCCTGGACACTTCCTTTTATTAGCGCTCTCACATTCTATCTTCCCGTACACTTCCTTTTGCGAACGTCCTCACATTCTCTCTTCCCGGACACCTCATTTTTTGCTAACATCAGTCTCCATCTCTCCTCCTGGACACTTCCATTTATTAGCGCCCCACATTCTCTCTTCCCGGACACTTCCTTTTGCTAACGTCCTCACATTCTCTCTTCCTGGACACCTCATTTTTGCTAACATCCAGTCTCCATCTCTCCTCCTGGACACTTCCTTTTATTAGCGCCCACACATTCTCTCTTCCCGGACACTTCCTTTTGCTAACGTCCTCACATTCTCTCTTCCCGGACACTTCCTTTTGCTAACGTCCTCACATTCTCTCTTCCCGGACACTTCCTTTTGCTAACGTCCTCACATTCTCTCTTCCCGGACACTTCCTTTTGCTAACGTCCTCACATTCTCTCTTCCCGGACACTTCCTTTTGCTAACGTCCTCACATTCTCTCTTCCTGGACACCTCATTTTGCTAACACTCGCAGATTCTCTCATCCTGGACACTTCCTTTTGCTAACACCCTTCTGCCTTCTTGGGCTCTTCCTTTAATAATATCATTTTCATGAACTTCAAAGGTACATTTATATCTGCTGAGACTGTCATATCAATGAGAAAACATATTCTGTTTCTGTGGTCTCATAGGAAATCATCTTTTATGAACGGCACGTTAAACCATTTGTTTTGTTGAAGTGAAATTAATCCATGATTCAAAAGTCCACCCAAAGCAGACGTTAGGGAATGACTTTAATTTTCAAACAGATTATTGTCTAGAATAAATGATTAAAAATGAGCTATGAAATTGACGTGAACGACTATTTTATCAATTTTTTACTTTAAATGATATTTACCGCCAACACCAAATAAAAATTACATGAGGAAATTCATCCAGACCATAACGAAGATGAAGCCTTTCTTTCATGCTTGAGGACTTTGCTTGAAATGATGAAATGTGGAATAGAAAATCTTATTTCATTAGTTTTGAAAATGATGGCAAAATCAGAATATTTCCCGACGAGGCATGAATTCACTTAGTATTTTATTCAGGATTAGTCTTACATGAACGACCCGTTAACCAATTCTCAAGCTATCAGGTGGGGGTTCAGATATCATCCCTGTCTTCTTTATTCTTATTTCATAGTGTGCACTCGCAAAATTCAAAATGCTTTGTTTCAAAATTATAAAGTTTAGAAAATTTCGGCTAAAATTAATAATTATTATATTTGATTAAAGAATTGTTTCTTCCAAAATTAAAAATCCTGTATATGACGGTATTTTGTTATCAGAATATTTATGTATTTAAATGCTTAAAGACAGAAAACCAGATCTTTAATATAGGAAATCTGGACTCACTCAAAATAATTTCTATGGTTGATGTGAAATAAATCCCATCAGCAGAAAACCTAAGGAAACACAAACTGCAGACAAGAGGGAATCCTTTTATCTTTAAATTGAACTACTGCCGAGTGAAAGTGTTTCAGGTGCCTAGTTTGGTCAATTTTAGAAAAGGAAGTAAAAAGATGTATTTAATAGAAAATAAATCGGTAGATGAATCCGTTAAAAACAGTGATAAAATTTTCTGTAATTTCGACTGAGATTTTTTATCTAACGATTTAAAAGCTGTTTTATAGTTTTTATAAGATGTTTGTAAATTTTCTGTTATGGATACGTTGCTGCCTTTGTTTATAGCTGGAGGGCCATAAAAATAGAAGCTACCAACGGGTGGTTAATTCAATATTGTGTATTAAATGGTTGTGCACCAGGTGGTATTCACTTGTTTGGGATGTGGGAGTAGGTAATGACTCATAGCATAATTCAGGAAATCTAAGGGGAAAATATCGACAAGTGTGGTTACAGATGGTAGGAGAGCAAAACTATTGGTCGGCGTCATTCTGTATTAAAATTCATTAGTAACACTAAAATAGACAAAAGCGTAAACAGATAGGTATAAACTGAGATAGATAGATAGATAGATAGATAGATAGATAGATAGATAGATAGATGAATGAACGAATTAGAAGGCATTTTATAATGAAATAAAGTGAGAAGAGAACAACAGAAGAAATAAAATGAAAGAAATATATATATATACACAGAGAAAATAGAAACAAGAAGAAAATCGCAGAAAGAAAACCCAAAAAACATTTATAAAAATAGTCGGTAAGCAATGCATGACAAAGAAGAAATGAAAGAGTAAACTGAAAACAGTTGCAACAAAAGAGGGAAAAATTTGGAGACAGAACTATGCAGAACAAGAAGAAGAGTGAAAGATAAATGAAGAGCAAGGAGAAGGGAGAAAGAAAGATGGAGAACAAGAAAAAGAGAAAGAAAGAAGTGAGAAAAAAATAAAGAAGTGACATAAAATAAAAGAAGGAAGCGAATATTTAAACCAACTGCAAACTCAACACTTGATTTCTATATAAATAATATAAAAATAAAATTAATGATTTTTTTTATTGATAAGTCTTTGGCAACCGTATTACAATAGATAACAAGTTCATTTGGTTCGTTAGCAAATTTATTATTTCCCCCTATGCTCCACTACGATTGGCTTGTGTCAAATGAAGGTGAATAATTGTAAGATAAACTCTAGGTGAATGGTGAGAAAGTCGAGTAGACTATTACGGATTTGACTCAGTTGATATCATGTGATATTTCGTGGTGAAAATTCTGAAACTCACTCGTGATATTTGAAGCATTTTGCATTAATATCGCCAGTAATTTCATATTTATATTGTGGTATGATTTGAATTTTCGTTTCATTTTTTACACGCATGCATATATATATATATATATATATATATATATATATATATATATATATATATATATATAAATAGAGACAGAGAGAGAGAGAGATATAGATATAGCTATAGATATATATATTCATTTTAACTTTGATTTTTTAACAGTGCAAATCTTAAAAAACAAAGATGTCTACTCAAATACGTGTATCCATGCCGGATTATAAATTAGATATTACTTTATTATCCTGAGGTCACTGTAAATAATTACAATATTTCTGATATGAAATATTGTAATTATTTACATTGACCTCATCTTCGTATATTCGGCGTTGTACGCTCCGGCCTCCATCAGGTGATAGGAATTTCGAACTGAACCCTTTATTTCGTTCAGTTCTACATGCCATGCCTCTTATCAATTATCTCCCTTCAATTCAACTCCCCAAGTTTTTGTTCATCTCAACTGTAGCCAGGTATTGAACTCACAACTCACAACTCTTTGTTGATTCAGCCAACGCTTTTATCTACTGGACCATGTGTCCATACATTAGTGCACTTATAAACTTAATGTCTCAGTAATTATTTTTTACAATTTTGTTATTATTTTTTCTCTAGGACTCCGTATGACTGGTTCCCATATTCTATTCATTGGCTTGGTCAGCTTAGGAGATTTTTGTGGCCTAATTCCTTAAGTTTCAGTGATGTTCTCTGTCTATTATTTCAACCTTATGCCACAGAATGCGGTGATCGCCATTTTCCCTCCATATGTGTTCAGCTCCGCCTGATTTTTCTATTTCTCCTCATGTTACAGCTTTACCACTCCCCTGTAGTCTTACGTTAAAGGGGTGGCCTCTCTCCTATTTCTTACCACAGCTGCATGGGATGGCGTACACACATTCCTTAATCATGTTCTCCCCTATGAGAAGTCTTATTCGGAAAAGGTGTCTGCGAAGTGTTGAACGGCTTTTGAAGGTCGTGCTGAGATTATATAGAACACAGATCGTTTATATTTTCCCGATAATCAGCATCTCCATCAGGTGATCTATCTTGGTGCATTTTCCTAGGGATGTGTCCGATGCCAGTCTGTTCCTGACTACCAATAGTGCCTCACCAATGAGTACCTTGGTGAACTAACTCACCGCGTCCAGGCTCACCATGTGGTTAGATTGGATGGGAACATCTTTAATTATTTCCACGAACTGGGTGAAGTCTCAGGCATATTATGGTGACTTTCCAGTTAATGGGTCAAAGAAGCGACTTGGATGGTGACACATAGATCCTTGGCAGTTAAAAATTGGTCTGAGCGGAATACCGTTGTGTAGGAATTTGGGGAGACCGTATATGAGGTAACTTTCTGTAACTTGGTCCCAACTGCCTGTATATCTTAGGTTGGAAGGTCTTGTTTGCAATTAGGATCTGCGGCAGTTTTCTTTCTGTTTTCATCGTTGGATCTATCTTTACTTAATATAGCTACTATTTCTATTGAGATCTTCCAATTTTCCTATATATTCCGTTTTGTCGAACACTGCATTGGAATTTATGGCTCTTAGCAAAAGGAAGCGACCAAGAACACATAACATGTGTGTGTTAGTAAAAGCAAGCTTCCAAGAACGCAGAATGTGTGGGCATTAGAAACAGGAAGAGTTCAAGATTTCAGAATGTTTTTGTTTTAACAAAAGGAAGAACACAAGAAGACGGAGTATGTGGATGTCAGCAAAAGGAAAAGCCAAAGAATGCAGTATGTGTGGGCGTTAGCAAAAGGAAATGCACTTGAAGACAGATTGAATGGGGATTAGCAAAAGGAATAACCCAAGATATCAGCATATGTGTATATGTTAGCAAAAGTAAGAGCCCAAGAAGTCAGATTATATGGGTATTATTCAAAGGATGTGCCCATGTATTACGAAGTGAAGGCACCAAAATAACGAATATACAAAAATTACGTATCTCGTTAACATTTGAACAAGGAAGGAAAAATGCAACAGCGAAATCCGATGGTGCATTGGGATAGCGGATGATGCCTTCCCAAAGCAAAGCACTTTATTTAGAAACAGGAAAAATTCTTTTGAAGCAAAGAAAAGTGCACTGAACTGTTATGTAATATCTTTCTTCTTATATGTCAGGGAATGCTGGACAATCTCCTCACAGATGAAGATATTTGAGTTAACAGAATGTTGCTGACAATATCATGATCTACATATGTGTGCAACGATGAACTTTTCGGAAAAATGTAAACAAAAGTTCTCATGTTTAGAACCGAAAGAGACAATTGAAATTTCCAGGGGACATAATGAGGAAAGAGGCTTTAGAATATTTTGGCTTTCACATTAATGCAAGAGGAACAATGAATGCAAAGCGTAAACTACTTAACGACCTTGTGTATATGGTTGACAGAATAGGCATTAGGAGAGATAGCAGACAAAATTTACTCTGAGCTGCAAAGGACAGGAAATTGTGAAGAGCCATATATATATATATATATATATATATATATATATATATATATATATATATATATATATCAACCCATGGATTTCTCCAAATCCTCAAAACTACACAACCAAAACAAGGCATTTTAGCGACAAGCGTTACTCTACATAGAACATTTATTTACAAACATCCCTATCGATTGATATAATCCTTAATTCCGTGTATAAAATATTTCAATTCCACATTTATCCATCAAAACTAATATTCTTAAAACATTATTGCATGCTACGACTAAAGTTCCTTTCTCCGACCATAATGACAATATCTACACCCAAACTTATGGTGTTAGCATGGGAAATCCACTTGCCCCGTGCTTCTCTAACTACTAAATATATCACAGAGAAAACACGATATTTAAGAAAGTTACGAAGCCCAAAATATATGTTCAGTATGTCGATGATATTTTTATTTTAGCTGAAAAAAATGATATTCTCAAATTTGAAAAAAAATGTACTTAACTTCACCTATGAACTTAGTCAAATAAATAAACATCCAGTTTTAGACGTTCTCATAGAATTCAGTAGTAACCTATTTACTATTTCGTTATGCAAAAAGAACTACTAGTAGAAATTCATACCACCTTAATTATATGCACTCTTAGATAAAACATAGACATTATCAAAAAATGTCCTCTTGAAAGCACATGAGAATTCTTCATCGCATCCACTTTTCCTTAAAGAACTCAACAAAGTGAAATGGACGTTAGTTAACATTGGTTTCCCCAACTACCTCATTGATCACCAGGACAAACTATTTCTTTTGAAAGTCACTAATAGCAATATTGAACATACAGATAAAAACAATATCATTAACATCTTCTATAAAAGCTAAATACACGTCAACTCTATGTAAGTTGAATTTTCCCTTAGAAACATTATAAAAAATGCAAAACCTCAGTCGACAAGAACAAGAAAAATAAATTTTCTACTATAAAAAAAATTTAAAAAAATCTTACCTCATCAACAATAACAACAAAGCTGCAAGATCTAAATTACGGAGAATCCCTCTTATTTATGAATTCATAAGCCCCTTAAGGAACTGTGTTCCTGTTCAAGCTAAATTCATTAATAATTATATTGGACATAACACAGCATTCTTAAAGACCTCTCAGCCAATAGCCCAATTAGGATCCATTTAAATACACACGGACACCTATCAAACTCCGTCCGCAACATACTTGTAGAAAATACAAAGATAATAGACACATGTAAAAGAAAGACTAAAAGTAATGAAAACACTAAATATATAAAAAGCCCAAACTCAATATTATCAACGATAAACACGGCCACAATGTACTGACCATGTTTGCAAAATAAAACATTCCTCTAAATCTGGATACATACATAATAAACTATACATTCAGTTAAAACCGAAACATAAAAAATCATCCTTGACAATGAATAAAAGAATAGTCGAAAGTGATCGAATATGCACAACATTTGGACATTTTTCAACACTTTATGCCCAGAAAAGAAAAAACTTACGATCACGAGAAAAATGAAAAAATTAAAATCATTTGTAATGAAACTGATATATATATATATATATATATATATATATATATATATATATATATATATATATATATATATATATGTATGCTTCTGAAAAAATGATATCACTTCAGCTCTCTGGGGAGAAAGAGTGAGTTTGTAAGCAGTGATTGAAAAAACTCGATTCGTTTTATCGAAGAAAGTATTGCATTAGTAGCAGTAATGCTACTAATGCAATACTCTTCGATAAAACGATAAAAGATAAAACGATAAAAAGAATCGAGTTTTCTCAATCACTGGTGTGTTTATCTAAAAATAAATATGCTTAAATTCACCTTTATCCCTGCTGTGCGCCAAAGGCTTAGGGGTAGATTCTCCGACTAACATCAATTCAGCTCGGTTTTGATCCTAGCTAGAGGCAACCGGACGTCTAGCCACACTGATGAGCTCTGATGCAGCGAATCAGTCTGTCTTTGTATATATATATATATATATATATATATATATATATATATATTGTAACAACTTCACTTTTTAAGTTTTGTTAAACGTGAAATTAAATTTTAATTTATATTGCACTGTTATGTAGAATTAAATGTTGTTTGCTATTAATGACAGGCAATTATTTACGAAGTGAATTAAAAAAAAATTCAGGAGAAAATAAATATTCGTCAACTAGTCAAGACGAGAGCGATTTAGAGTATGATACACACACAAACACACACACGCCACGCATACACAAACACACACACGCATATATATATATATATATATATATATATATAGCAATTTGTAAAATTTCTAATTTGAATTGTTTCACAGATGGAGCTGTGTCATTGGGTTAGGAGACATCTACATGTCTCTCTTTGTGGGATACTCAATGGATGTCAAAATAACGCAAAAGAAAACCTCCAGTAAATATTTTCTACGCTTGTCTTCAGCTATTACAGATTGCCAATAAAGAAGGCCTTCGTGAGGACTGATCTAACTGTTCTGATAATGGACCGGTCACGTCTTAGAAGACATTGAAGTAAAAACAACTTCCCAGCAAAGGAATCGAATGAAATCTGTTCGCAGTACAAGGGACGTAACTCTTGGATTAGCAGATTTGTACTCTCTCATACACACACACACACAAAAATATGTGTGTATATATATATATATATATATATATATATATATATATATATATATATAGGCAGCCTGACGATTGCATCCAGTCGCCTCTGAGTGTTGACTTCAATGTTCACTTTATATTTTTATTTATTTACATACGCTCTATCTCTGATACTGAGCACTTTATCCCATAAATATAGCACACCTTAAAAAAATATATATATATATATATATATATATATATATATATATATATATATATATATATATAGATGTCAAAAATGCTTTCTTCTTAAACCGTCAAATATATAATCATGTGGAATTATATTTGCGTAATGAAAATATATTCTGAAGAAAAACGGACATTTAAAAATATTTTTACTTTTAAAATAAACAGATTTTGCATGATTGTTATTCGCCCAAACTTGCTTTTTTTCTTGTTATTGGCAGAAATAAATCTATTTTCATTTCCTCCATGTTTCCTCCCTGTTTCCTCCCTCCCTCTCTCTCACTACCATATACACACACACACACACACACACACACACACACACACACACACACACACACACACACACACACACACATATGTTTCTAAAACGAAGAAAAACAAATCATGTTTATAGATTTTGCCAAAAAAAAAAAAAAACTTAATTAATCGTATATACAGTTCTAAATAAAAGTTCCCGCCTATTGATAAATCAATGTGTGGAGCAAATTTGATCTGACATTAAACAATTAAACAAAGAAAATTAAAAAGAAGTTAATATCAAATCAATATTCAACGACGTACGTAACTTAAAAATTTTGATCGATTCCATTTCTCTGTCCAAAAGTCAAAATTAAATAGAGACATTAGCAGATCTTCCGATATTATACTAAACATTTTAAATTGTTTGTATCATTTATTCTTAATCAAATAGAATTTCTCTGTAAATATTTCTAATTGTCCACAGACTTCTACATGACATGGGAGACGACTTTTATTGGCATGCGTTTGAAACAATATGTCGGAGTTGTACGATATTTTACAATTATGAGTTACTTCCCTTACAACATTGGATTTGCTTCCTTGAGCTTTCTTCATTACAAAATCATTTTCCGATAATTGATAAGAGAAAGAATATGTTGCATCAAAATTGCAGTTTGGTAGGGAATTCCTTCATAAATGAATTAAAAACCAATTGATTTTTTTTACTGGTACTCAAAACTCTATAGACTGGTACTCAAAAATTACCAGGGAGGGTAAAATTAATTGAATAACATATAGAGGAAGTAGATCGGATATGATATTCTTATTTGAAAATTTCACTGTATAATGTTTGATCACTGTATAATGTCGAATCTGTGTGGTTTTTAGAGAAAAGTACCGTTAACTGTATTTGGCAAAGGAGAAAAAATGTTTCAAAAAATTGAGAAAAACAAAAAAATTAGCGTATTTTATCATTTGATGATAAGGTGACTGATATGTTGATACAAATTGTTAACTCTTACGCCCCTCATCGAAATTGTCGCTCTAGCCGTATCCATAATAATTAATTTTACGAATGAACATGCTTATAAAGATGCGTAAATTTCAAGATTAGTTATTCCTAAATTTTCGCTTGTGGATGAAACAGGGCTTGATACTTTAATTCAATTTAATTTTAATAATTATATTGAGGCGTTTAGCTCTTATTTTTGAAACATGAGAACTCTTATGTAGCGAAGGAATCATTTTCTTTTTTAAAATAATCATAATGTAAGCTCTACTTTTGTATGGAGCACTGTTTTTAAAAAATAAAAACAAAAATACTAAAGAACTTCGGATTATTTACCTAACGTGTTCTTTCCTACTTTTCTATATATTTGCACACACACACACAGACGCACACATACAGACACACACACACGCCTATATATATATATATATATATATATATATATATATATATATATATATATATATATTAGTAGGCATTGAATTCAACACCCAGTCAACAACAACTTATCAATGTATCGGATGATGGGAGCAGGAGTTACACGTTCTTCCATTTTGCGTTCAAACTGTTAATTTTTGTCGATGGTTAGAAGCTTTGATTACTGGTGCCATTCGTGTGATTTCTTTTAAATTTGCTTGTTTCAGCACCACAACTTACAAACTGGAGTAAAAGAGCGTTTCTAAGCTACAACAGTTCTTCTAATGTATGCCGTAAACCAAGACCTACCTCACCACAACGACAAGCAGTTTTACAGTATTGACTTCATTTTCTATCTAAGGGATATTTAGCATATATTTATTTTAGTGGTCACATGTCAGGATAAGCATTTATTTTAACTTTCATCGAATATTTTAAGGTTGAGCTTATATGTAACATAATTTCTGATTTTTACTTGTGTACACTTAAGAAATTTATTAAATTTTTCTCTAACATAAACAGAACACATCTGATTAATTTCTTAAGTTCATCGGATCAACTGGCATTTCAGGAAAATACGTCTTTTATATTTATCTTGAGAACCTGTTTCGATAACTTTTCAATCAATCATTATATCTGCAAAATTTACCTGAGGAATATAACATGAGCGCTGTTTTTACATAATTTTTAACTACTCAATAATCTTAAAAATTTAGGAAAATATTGTCCGTAATTTCATATTTTATTGAATTTAGGTACTTTGACTTTAAATTTACTAGAGTTGTCGCTCTTATTTTCTGATAATGTCGTGTATGGACGTCCATATTTACAAAAAAAAGCTTTTTCATTAATGATTAGTAAATATAGTTTTTACTTAATATCACCTACTTGGCACAAAGTAAAGCAAAAATTTAAAAGATTTACAACTTTATAAATCATTTCAATTGAAATATTTAAAAAGTTAAAAAAATTCCTGCAAAAGTTAATTATTCATTGATTTTTACCCTTAGAATATAGTCAATATATATCTTTTTTGTCAAAGCAATGGAACGCTATTCTAATTAAACAATGTCTTAGTTTTATTGCATTTTTGAGATTACGATTTCAGTAACTGAGGATATTATTTTACAAAACAAGTGATGATTTAAATCCCTCAGGGATTTCTAATATAAACATTAAGTGACACAAAATGTAATTTCTCGAAATTTCATAAACTTAAATAAGTGGTGGGTAACAAATGTAAAAAAAAATATATTTATGTCAAGATTTTCTAAAAACAAACATTTCTGAAATAATTTAATTCATTTTTGAATAAGTTCTGAAGGTTTCATTAAAATCCGATAATTATTTGATTTTGCAAGAATTTCCAAATCAATCTGGTTTTACCGCAAAAAAATGTCAAAATTTTCTATACAAATGCAACAAAACAGGATTTTTAAGCAAAATTTTGAACATTCTAAAAAGGATAAAAAATATAATTATTCAAAAAATCATTTGATCTTTTCTCTTAATAACATAAAGATATGGACGATGAAACCGTATTTTTATTAATTTTGGGTCATTTTTTTTATCATGGTCTGCTAATTTTTTTATCATGGTCTGCTATTTTTTTTATCATGGTCTGCTAATTTTTAGCAAATCAATGGCGGTACCTATAAAAATGTATTTAAAAAAATTTCCATAGAAATTTATTTTGTGTCAGTTGTTTCTTAATTTTACAGTTCGTTTGTTGTTTTTATGATACACTCAAACTGGAAAATTTGTTTTGTTAGGTTTTTCTGTTTTTACCTAAGCCAAGAACATGGTTTATGAAGACAGATGTTGATCGACATTGCATTTATATTTTTAAAGATTGTAGGTGGCGGAGAAGTGGAAGGGAGTTCCACAGGCGGGAAATGTGCGAGAAGAATTTATTAAAAGAGAAGTTTAATTTTTTTTTGTTTTATTTATTAAAATGTTTTTAGAAGTTTTTATTTATGTAAACAGTAAAACGATGAGATCTCGTTGCTAATTACGTTTAGTTTAATGCGTTGAAGGTACGAGGGATTAAGACTCATTAGAAAAATTGCCATTAATTTTTTTTATAGAAATGACGTGGGGAAGCTACGTCATGGCGTTTGGAAAGTGACTGAAGCCGAGATGCCAGGTTAGGACTGATAACTTTACAAACTCTTCTTTGTATTTTATCTGGGATCTCGAAATATATGGCAGGAATACCAGAGCCGTTAGTTATGGCATCAATATTCATTGTACGAATGAATGATAGATTTATAAACGGAATATCAAATTTAGAGTCAGAGTTATGGTTAAGGTTAGGGGTAGGGTCAGGATTAGCGTCCAAGGACACTGGCAAGAAGAATCGTCTGGAACGATAGAGAGAACCAACTTTCCTTGTAGCAGACCTGGCAGTTGATTCTATATAACTATTCCACTTCATGCCAGTGGAAAACATGAATGAAATCAAGAAATCTCAAAGAATTACTCTCCTGGAGATTTATATTAGCCATGCTGATGGGTGGCAAAATAGTTCCCTCTGATGATTGAAAGATAAACGTTTCATTTTGGAGACGTTCATATATACAAGCCATTTCTTGCCCCAAATAACAACTGATTGGATATCGTTTTTTTTTTAGTCATATCAGACTTACTAGTAAGACAGGTATAAATAATTGTGTCACAAGCGTAACTACCTATTTGGAAACTGATGCTATCAGGAAGGTCTTTGAAGAAAAAAAAAAATGGTTCGAAAGGATAGAGCCTTGGGGTAGCCCTGCATTAATGTGAAATGATCTAGAATCATGGCCTGTCATCAAGGCTTTAATTACTCGCTTTAAGAATGATTGGATTAAATTAACTATTCAGCCAGATACACCGTAACACTTGAGCTTGTGAAGAAGGTAGAATGATTGCCTTGCGCTAATCTCCCAGATGAGAAATGTATTCCTTCTTTGAAAATCATCATATCTAAATCCTAGCTTTTTATCTTAGCTCAAGTACCGACCTCTACCGTTGGTTGGAAAATACGTCACTATTTCAGTTACCAAGCAGTTCACACATTATTAAGCTTACCATAGACTGGAGTAAGTAGTTAAGTGACTATTGAGGAGTGAACTCCTTCTGAATAAGGCTTATTTACTATTTTTACTTTCGTCTAAGCCCTCACTAAGGCTCGTACTGACGATTGTATTAGCTGGCTAGCTAGATTATTTGACGTTACAACGAGGTGTATCAAAAATGCTTTTTAAGTTGAAACACTGGTTGCTTAAAGCAAAATATGTAGTGTATTTTACGAAATAAATGTTACGTTAAAAACAAATGCGCGACAATCTAGAGCAGAAGTTTCCAAACAGTGCGGCGGAAGAGGAAAGCAGTTGAGGCAGAAAGATCAAAGATTTAGAAGTAGTTTCAGAAAATTCATATGCCAAAAATATACATCATTTCACAATTTAAAATATTATTATGGAATACTTGTAATTGCATGCATTAGCTCCAGTAAAAATATCTATAAATAATCATTGTGATATGCTTGTATTATATCGAGTATAGTAACTACGGCTCACAAATTAGAGAAGAAAGTTATCAATGATTAAGTTGGGATTTCGAATTCGCGGTTATTTCCCTTTAACCCACTCCATGCTTTTTTTTTTTTTTTAATGTACTTTTATTACAGAAAATTTGGTGAAACGCGAGAAAATTTTCATTCCGAAAATGCGGCTCAGTGGAAAAAAATAGTTTGGTACCCACTGATTTAATCCGTCACTCTGTTAGGCAATCACGTTTTGATTCCACTGGGCAGAGATGATTGTCTGGTCAGAAAAAATTAAATCGCTTGTCTGTTTGTTTTTCCTCTATAACTGTAACATAGAGTTTTCAATAATAATAATAATAATAATAATAATAATAATAATAATAATTAGTTATTCATCGTTATATCGCTTTATTACGACTCCACAACTTAAGATTTTGATTTAATTAATTTTACATTTAATAATAATGTTATATGAACAAATTTTAATGAGACTAATAATTCGAAATCGAATTTAAAAATCCTTAGCACTAAACATCGTTTACTGCTAAGGCAGTAAATGTAAAGAAATGGATTTCATTTTTCTATTCACTCACATTCAGTGACTGTTTTTATGTGCATATAAATTAGGCCACACTTTTAACATTTTTCCCAAAATGCAAAAAATATCTACATTTTCATATGTAACAAAAAACTCCTTAATGAATAATTATTTTAATAATATTAACTTCCCAAACTATTTATTTTTTATTATAAATGAAATGAATTAAATTATAACTTATATTTTTTTAATAAATAAATTTCTGTGTAATGTTTCCAAGCCAAATGATGACTAAAACTACCAATTCCTACAAAGTATTATTTAATCCAGATGTTACAAAGAAAAATTATGAAAATCATAACTCAATTATTTACTCAAATTTAAAAAAAAATAATTCACATTAGTTAACTATTTTGAAACATTACTTACTTTATAAGAAATCTTTTTATTAAATTATTAAACAAATTAAAATATTATTTATATTACTTAAAAACATGCAATACGTAGACGAAATAACCTAATAAGTTAGATTACAGATCGTCAGTAAATGAACAGAGGTATTTGTATAATTACAATGTCTAAAAAGTGCAAGTCAAGTAATTCCATTTTAAAAATGTTTCTTGCTTTGCTATGATTGTAATTTGCTAAACTCCTACAACCTTTCCTGACGATCCCTATAACTTTAGTTGCAAACGTAAGAAGCTTCTTAACTTTGGAAATCATTATTAAGATGCACAATGGCTCGAGATGTCTTCATTGGTTCGTGCTTCCATCAAGAAACAAATAATTGTTGATGTCGAACCAAAACAAAACGAATTACCATACAACACAGAGCAACTGACCATAAAACAAAGGGACTCCATGTTGAAATGAAGGGTTTTTTCTTATAAAATCCCATGCATAATTGTTTTTATGTATTCGTGTAGTGCACGTTTCCTGTGAATGCATTACAGGTTCAACTATAGAAAATACTTTCATGAGATTTTATGACAGGAATGCAATGAAAAATTTATTTTCCAATACTCCACTAGAGAGTTTTTGTTATTGCAGATAACAGCTTTTTTGTTTGTTTTATAAATCGAAGTCATATAAAATAGCCATTCTATTCAAAATATTGAAATCAACCATTGAAAATCATTTTCGGAAATTGTCTTCTGTTTATCTTTTAAAAAGTGGGTCAAATCAGTTTACAAATCCAAGAAAGTGTTGCTGGTTGATTTTGAAAAATTCAACAGTTCAAGGGAAATAATCATGTTGGTCTTCATGCAATGGCCTGATTTTCGAGTAATCATGGTGCAAGTCCTCATAGACAAATTTGGAAAACTGTAATTAGATTAGACTTTAATTAGATGCTATAATTCTTTTACTGCAGATGGCATCAAAATTTGTATGTTTATCAAAGTATGCTTAAAATGTACTTACTACTCTATTTTATCTATGCTATTCGAGTCAAGGAAAAACTTAAGTATACAGAACATATATTATATTAAAAAGACTTACTTGGATTATCCTTTCCACTTACGGATTATATATATATATATATATATATATATATATATATATATATATATATATATAGGTACCACCAAAGACTCGCTAAAAATAAGTATACATGATTAAAAATACCCTAACCTTAAGGGTGACAAATTTTTTATCGTCAAAATCTTTATAGGATTATCAGACCAAAAAATTTTTTATTATTAAATCACATTTTTTAGCCTTTTAGAACCTTCGAAATTTTTGTCATTTTTTTTCTTACGCCAGCTTTTAACCATACATTAGTATAAGAAATGTTAACGTCTTTTTGCAGTGAAAACCCGTTGATTGGAAATTCTTGCCAAAATCAAATATTTATCCAATTATAATTAGAATAATTTATAAAATTTTAAAATCTTTTAAAATTATGTTTTAATTTGCACTGGTTAGTTGATATTGTTATTAAGTAAAAACTATATTTACTAATCAAAAATGGAAAACCCACAATTCATCGACCAACAATATTTTTAAAAGAATTTTTCATTTGTTTGTGTTTGTATAAACGTGTGCCAACTTTTGTAAATATGGACGTCTATACACGACATTATCAGAAAATAAGAGCTGTAACGATAGCACATTTAAAGCCAATGTACCTCAAATTCAATAAAACATTAGATTACTTAGAATATTTTCCTAAATTGCTAAAAATTACATCAAAAGGCGCTCACGTTATATTGATCAAGTATTTTTTACGGACATGTACCCCGTAGAAAAAAAATAGTTAAATTTCCCAAACATCTCGCTGTCAATATAAAATGTCAACCTATAAAAAACACTTCATTGTTAAAAATTTATTTTCTCCGATATTGTAAACTAAAATATTTGTTTCAAATGAGATTGATTAAACTGTACATCATCTAATCTTCGGCAAATAAAGTTTTAAAAAAGTATATTTTATTTCTGAAATCTTTTTTAATAAAGAGAATTATAATAATAATTTATCATGTCTAGACCTAGAAACTTCAACAGAATCCAGAATAGCATTGGACAGCCGTTTCGTTCTATTTTGGGGACTTATCAGCGGTCCGCAACCATTACTGGGAATCGAACCCGGAACGTTACGATACAAGCATCATACCCTTGGTCCAGCGGGCCTCGCTGACGAAGAGGAAACTAAGTAACTAGTCGCAATATTGCACAGCTAATCCTATTTCCGATGGTGATACTCAACCAAGTAAACATAATAGACAGGACAGGCACCAAGACCAATGAATACCTTTAACAAGCCGCATTAGTAGCTGGATCTAGCATAGGATTATATAAGTGAATAGAATTCTTTCATAATAATTCTTCAATTTCTGAAATTTCTCACTTATTTTACACACACACACACACACACACACACACACACACACACATACATACATACATACATATATATATATATATATATATATATATATATATATAAATACATGAATTATTCACACAAAACTAATTCAAAGGTTAATGATTTAAATGGCGAGACATCCATCATCGCAAACAATTCAAATAGTACACAAAAACCTCCAGATCCGTTATGAATGAATTGATCCTTGTTTATATAAATTTCTGCCGTATTAGTTGTTATTTTTACTGCAAGCTTTCGTCTGTTCTACAGACATCTTCAGGTATATAATAGATGTTGTTCTTGTTTTTTTTTTCTCTTAGTAATAAGAGGACATCGAAAATATATGTGTTATTGTATCCGAAATGCTATTGAAAATGAGTTATTGGTTTTGAACGCGCCAAAGCAACGCTGAGTTTTTAAAATGTTTGCGTTTATACCAAAATATGGTGTTGAACAAATTTTTACTGGTAAATTTTACTGTCAAAGTGGCATGAACTATATTGTTCAATAATTACAGTAATGTCGCACTTATTAACTAAAAAGTCGCACATGGATCAGTTATTTAAATTACAATAAACGTGCAATCAATTTACAAATACATGAATTATTCACAAAACTAATTCAAAGGTTAATGATTTAAATGGCGAGACATATATATATGTATGTATCTATTTAGAATAGATTTTGAATAAATCGTTACTTAATATTTTTATTTAAACGTTATTTTTAGTATTTGAATAGGCGATGCGCTTATTTATTAAACATCATGTTTATTTATTTTTCTTGCCGGCCTTTATTAACGTTTGGATACGAAACTATGTGCAAATATTTAAAAAATTCGAGAAATCTATGCCACCAGAAATTTCGATTGAAAAACTTGAAATTGTCTTCACCTAACGTTCTGTTTCTTCGGTAAGACGCGTCGGACTAGACGGTGGCTCCATCTTCCCGGAGACGAAGGTTCGATTTCTACCGAAGGTCGTAAAGATTTTTCGAATATTCAGGCCCTTAGGTGAAAATAAATAAATATACCGTTTATTAAATAAACGGAACGCCTTTTCAAATACGATTATCAATAAAAAAAAGAACATATGAAATGATACGAATATATATATATATATATATATATATATATATATATATATATATATATATATATTTATATATATATATATATACTGTTTAAAAGATTATATATATATATGTTAGAGTGTTTGGCTTATATTTTATATCATAAAGAAACAATTTATACAAATAATTAAATAGCAATGTTAATAGGATTAATGGCGAAATCACTTCAGTAAAAGGACATTAACTTACTATCAGTTCCTTGTGTAATAAGATCCTTATATTCGAGTTGGTGTCAGATGGAAAACACATGCCAAGTACTTTCGACAATTTTAAATGATTATCATCTTCAGTGCGCAATTCTCCAAAACATATATATTCAACTGTTAATAAATAGCATAATTAAAAAAATAAAAATTTCGGTTTACACACATTTGGTCTTAGTGTTTGCCTATGTATGGGAAAATTGCACCCTGAAGATGACAATTTGAAATTGTCGAAAATACTTGGCATGTGTCTTCTATCTGAGAGCAACTCAAATATAAGGATCTCACTCAAGAAATTGATTGTAAGTTAATGTCTCATTAAATCCTGTTGACGACGTTATTTCGCCATTAACTACATTAACATTGCTATTTATTTCTCTGTATAAATTGTTTCTTTTTATAACACACACACACACACACACACACACACACACACACACACACACACACACACATATATATATATATATATATATTCAAAGATCGATCCGAAATGAATTCCTCCTACTTAATTATCTTGGTCATATTACAGTAGAGTTTGAACTTTGCCATCAATAAACTACATTGTTTCTACTTTGATACAAACAACAGCTGAGTGAGTCTGGCAAAATGTCCTCTGACATAAAGGCGCATAGGAAGCGACAATAATTGATGAATGACAATAGGTGCAATTAACCGCAGGATGTCTGAAATATCTTCCAGTGAAACTATCTTCAACGAAACCAAGAAAAACAATGAAAGAGCCCTAAAGAGACTGTGGATTTCCGCCAACACTCACATACACACCACGCAGTACAAAAAGCCAACACGAAAAGAAATATCATGTTTCATCTTACCGTACAACAAAAACGTAAAAACAAACGGAGAAAAAATATCCACTAAATTCATACCCAAAACACTTCTCCCATCAACCACTCTTTGTAATATATTCAACAAAAACAAATTCAGCTACAGTTGCATTGAGAACATGACACAAATAATAAAAAATACAATCCAAACAACCAACAAATCACCGCAGAAATCAAAATCCACGCGTAAATGTAGAACAAATGACGTATCTCCCTTAAACGACAATTGCTTGCAGAACAATATTATATACCAAGTCACTACAAAATCAGCAGATAACTGCAATAATTGCACCCATTGGCATTCATCAATTTTTGCTGAACGCTTACAGAGAAGAAACGGTGGATATGAGTGCTGTTAGGTGGTGCTTAATATGTTTCCGCCATCTTTGTAAGCAGAACATTTTTGTCACTTTTGTCCAGTTTTCAACCCGATGTAACACAGGATTTTGTCGCTGGTGAAAATGCATAATCAGACAAATTGTTAAATTAGTATTTTGTAATGAAAACCCTCAACATTACCATGTCTACCCATTTAATAGACTATGCACGGTACGTGATATGGTACGGAACAAAGATCTATGTAAACTGCTAGGGAAATACATAAGTATCGTCGAGAATATATACTGGGGACAAACTGCCTCAATACATACAGAAAATGAGTTATGTACGCAAAAATATAAAAAAACAGGTACTCGGAAAGGATGCGTTTTCTGTTAAAGGCAATCCTAAAAGAAGAAGAAATCCAACCAGGATGTATTCTCGGTGGGAATAGTCTTAAATATGACGCCATGTCGATGGCTGGAAGAGAAGGGAAAGTGCGGAGCATTAAAAGAAAGCAGGAAGTAAGGACTAAGCATCAATTGCAAGAAGACAGAATATATAGTTGTCAGAAACAGAAACAGCCAAAGATATGAGCAACAAAATGGCAATGAATGCTAGGCAATTTCTATACAGATGAAGAAGAGACTTGAAGCAACGCAGATGTGTTTCTGTAGAGGAATGCTGAGAATAATATGGTGAGTAATGCGGACATTTTAAGGAAACTGAAAAATATGACGCAAAACCAGAAAAAAACAACTGAAATGTCTAGGATAAATAATCTGGAAAAGTAAGCGTAGAGAATTTGATAAAGGAGATATTGAGGATAAGAGGAACGAAGAAAAACAAGGAGTAACTTATATAACAAGATTATGTAAATGGATATGAGATCAGGTGTTAGAAAGATAGTAAAAACCAAACATTGCTAAGAGAAAATGGGTAAGAAATTGTGGAGAGTCATAATTGTTCATGTCGTGAAATGACACAACACAAAAAAGAAGAACATGTTCTGCTGAACAGTGTTATTTTGCTCCTCGTGTTTTTGTAGTTTGAATAGAAATAATTAGGCAGTACCATTTTTGGAATGTGCCTTGTTTTAGTATTAATAAACGAAAGTAATTTTTTTTGCTTATAACAATTGATTATAAAGTTTTAGAAATCTTTATATATATATATATATATATATATATATATATATATATAATAGTAGACATTGAAATCATCACACAGTCTGCTTCATGCTTAAACGCAATTTTCATGACGACTGCGTTTAAGCATGAAACAGACAGTCGCCTTCTTGGTGTTCATGTAAGTGTCCACCTTTATATTTACATGAATATTTATATTCTGATATTGAACACTAGCCCATAAATATAGCATACTTTAAAACTATATATATATACATATATATATATATATATATATATATATATATATATATATATATATATATATATATATATATAAATAGGCTCTCCAGCCAGATTCATATCTGCGTCCCCGTTATATGCGATGTGCCTTAGACCTATATATCTGCTCAGTTTCGTATCCTAACGTAAACAACGCAATTTTCAAACCTATTTATCGAAATTTTATCAATCTAACAACGACATGTAAAATTAATAAAAATGGTGTGGCTATTATTCTCTCCTTGTTATGCTATATCAGCATATTATGATATATTCAGTGTGCCAGGAGGGGAGAAGCATTAGTTGTTGCAATTATTTATTTTCTGAACTATTCACAGATAAATTTATATATAAAGCCCATGCCATGTAAAATTAGCTATATTAACAATATTTACAAAGCCCGTGTCATGTAAAATTAGCTAAATTAACAATATTTATAAAGACTGTGTATGTAAAATTAGCTGTATTAACAATATTTATAGCAAAATAAAATACTATCTATGCAGTTTGTTGCTATGGCGACAGTTTGTTTCATGAAACAGACTGTCGCTCGTAGGTGTTGAACTCAATTTCCACTTATATTTACCTACGCTCTATACTGATATTGAACACTTTAACTCATAAATACAACATACATTAAAACTTTTTTATCATATCGCTCTCTCTTTTCTCTCTCTATATATATATATATATATATATATATATATATATATATATATATATATGTCTGTGTGTGTGTGTGTGTGAGTGTGTGTGTGTGAGTTCAGTTTAGAGTCCAATTGTTAACAATTTCCTTATGTCGAATCTTGAAAAAATATATTTAACAATTTTAAAGAACCATCCATCTACCTAAAATACGTCGATGATAACCTTATATTAGTCATGAATACGGAATAAATAAATCAACTACAAAAACAATTCCATTATAATTCTGTCCTTAAGTTTACATACGAATTTAATAATAGCAACAAATTTTCTTTTCTAGATATATTGATAAACACTAATAAGAATAAATTCACTATTTCCCAATATAAAAATCTACCAGCATAAAGTCATGCATCCTTAACTATAAGAATGAATGTCCAAATTAATAGAAAATAGTAATTGTAAAACAAAAATAAACCGGTCAAAAAATTAATTCATCCACAAAACATATTTTCTACAGCGAACTAAATAAATATAAAACAAACTCTTCTTAATAACTTCCCTAATTATATTGTTGATGAATAAGATGTCTAGCTAATTTTTTTATACTAAGCAAATAGAATATAATACTTCATTAAACTAACACTAAACATATTAATCTTTTATATCGCAACCAAATACAATACAAATATATCTTTAAAAATTTATAAATACTAATATATCCGCTACAGATCCTAGTAAAAACATAAAATAGTTATATACTACACTAAGTCTAGTATATCTAATTCAATCATTCGTAACGACACTTCCCCACCTACCAACGTTTTGCAGAAAACCAACATTGTTTATACATTTAAATGTCCCCTGGGAGATCGGTAAAAATTATATTCATGATGGACACACTATGACAACGTTGTCACAGCGGCTGAGTTTTCATTTGAATGATATGACCAACATTTCTAAACATTTACAACAGCATAACTGTCCACATTCGCAATTCAGAAAAATTCTTGTTGAAAATACATCTATATTTTTTCATGAAAATTATAAGCATAAAGTAAAATTTCTCGAAGCCATCTATATTAAAAAAATGAAACCAAATTTTAATACATTAATTATGAATACTGCACAAATGTTTTAAAATGTGTACAATATATAGTTTGAAATATCAAGGTTTGCAGTAATAGTCTTAATAGTTATTTTTTAAAAAACTCTCGGCACACCATACTTAGTTATCTCCCGTGAAGCGGTGTTAAGCGATCACATACTGATTCAACGTTTTCACTTCATAAGTAATAAATTAACTTTCAGATGAATACAGTAATTTTTTCTTTGAAAATGATGAACACTACAATATTTGCCTTGAAATAAACAACCCCCTGATGATGACATTGTGCTATGTCGAAAGTACTCGTAATAAAATTATAATAAAATTATATCAATGAAATTATATCACAAGTCGATTTTCTCTCTTCCTTTAAGAATGACACCAAGATGTTTGTCCATGAATATGAAAGGATCCAATTGAAAATATGTAGACAAACTTGTCTAACTTATTCGATGAAACAAGTCCCAAAATATATAATATATGTATGTATGTATGTATGTATGTATGTATGTATGTATATTTAAGAAATGAAAATCTTAGTAATCTGTATGGATGATCCCAAGTAGGATGGAATCCTGAGAGCTCAGTGTTAAGTCAGAGCGAATAATTTAACTTAAAAAAAAATAGGCCAGTTTAAGGCTTAATTGTAATAATTCATTTCACCAGAGAATTTTATTTTTCTCTGGATCTTCAGACTTCACTTTCAAAAGGTGAAACGAAAAATGAATTTAAAATTTACACTTTTGACGGGCAGTATTAAGATTATATACGTTTACATAAACCTATATATATATATAAATATATACATAAACCTAGATTCATGCCAATTTTACAAGACCTGGATTCATATATATATATATATATATATATATATATATATATATATATATATATATATATATATATATATAAATATGCTCTCCAGCCAGATTCATATCTGCGTTCCCGTTATATGCGATGTGCCTTAGACCCTATATATCTGCTCAGTTTCGTATCCTAACGTAAACAACGCAATTTTCAAACCTATTTATCGAAATTTTATCAATCTAACAACGACATGTAAAATTAATAAAAATGGTGTGGCTATTATTCTCTCCTTGTTATGCTATATCAGCATATTCTGATACATTCAGTGTGCCAGGAGGGGAGAAGCATTAGTTGTTGCAATTATTTATTTTCTGAACTATTCACAGATAAATTTATATATAAAGCCCATGCCATGTAAAATTAGCTATATTAACAATATTTACAAAGCCCGTGTAATGTAAAATTATCTAAATTAACAATATTTATAAAGACTGTGTATGTAAAATTAGCTGTATTAACAATATTAACGACGTAAACATCTCCGTGAATATCTATACTGACGATACAACGGTATATGCGTGTGCACGCACAAATACCTAGATGACCAGTGAGAGGCAGCTGATCTCTCCTCTGATCTAGCTCTAACATCACAGTGTGGGGAAAACTGACTGTTTACATTGAATGCCTCGAAAACGAAGCTAGTGGCATTCCATCAACGTCGATCAGACCTTAAAACATCACCAATCCCAATGAATGAAGCTTCTCTCCGGAATGGCCCATGCCATGAGCGCCTATTTGGCTTTAACCTCAATTCAAACCTTTAGTGAAACTCGTAGATACGATCCATTGTTATAGACAGTGGGAAAATGGTTGGTTCTCTGTATCTCTCCTCCAGCTAGTACCTCACTCTTGCTATCTTCCACCTTTACAAGAGCCCTATCAGATCTAAAATGGAGTACTGTTGTCATATATGGGCAAAGAGCTGTCAAGTCTTTACTGTACAGTCTCCACAGAATTCAAAAACCTTTGCGCGTCCTTGTGGATTACAATTTATTTTCCAACCTACAACCCCTTTACTCTAAGACGAAACTAACGCTAGTTCCATAGAACATTCTCAGTCGAACTACATCCCTTAGTTCCACCAGTACTAACGTTCATGGTTAAAACCCGCCATGCTACACACATTGGTGAGATGGAAGTTCCAATCGAAGTGCTTCTCTCTGCGAACCGCCGCCTTGTGCAACAGACTCCCAAGAGGATGCTTTCCCGATTACTACAATCATAACCTGTCGAAGCCTAGGGTTAACCGTTATCTTCCCAACATATAAACTGTGCCTCTTACTCTGTAACAATCTACCTCGAGTGGCTTCCGGGGCTTGTACAGGGTGAAGGTGAACATCATTGTAAAAATAAAAAAGTTTAAATAAAGGGTTCAGTTCGAAATTCCCAAAAGTTTACTCGGATCAACAGACCCTGAAATGCAGCAAATGCTACCACGGCAGAAACGTTGGGATAATAATAACAAAAATGAGGAAATTATTTCGACTGTAAATAGTGTGATTATCTATCCTCCGACCTGCTGGATGCTAAGATAGTTGTGCATTTTCAACTGGCAACGATTTCTAAATTCTGCATGCTTCGACTTGGTCTCTGAACGATTAGATAGAATGTTCTTTTCTTCATTTCACCAGGTTTTACATTTTGTCAGAGTATATAGAGATATATAAACTGTTTAAATCGATAGACTGTGTTGTCTTTAAACGATAAATTAAATTATTTCATTATATAAAAGGAAATTGAAAATATTTTTAAATATTTATAGGTAATGCTAACTGCAGGCTAACCATTCAATACTGTCGGGCTATGAATCTCGTAAAATGAATCTCTATTCTGGTGGAAAATATATCCAAATTTAAATGAACTAAGAAAATGTTTCTGATTATTGGACTGTAAGGAAACTCCAGGATCTAGGGTAATAAATGTGGTCATAGAACGGAATATTGGCGCGAAATAAAGACGTGCCCCGTACGAGTTATGATGGCATGACGCCACAGAAATTATGCGCAGCGAGGTTTCTCCAAAGAGAATCCATCTTCTCATATGACATCTGCTTGTTGACAGCGGCATGTCGACGAAACAAACGATTAAAACTGGGAGAGTAGGGCAGAAGGTGCTGACGGACGGGCTTGGTGGATTAGCGATGGACGCATTGGTGCGTGGCTCGAAATTGAGCTTTTCTTTTTTTTTAATTATTTTTACTTTCTCCTTAATTAATTTTCGTTTTTTGAGACAGTTGACTCTAGAGAAGCAATTTGCGTTAAGAATAGACCAACTGGCATTGGCATCTGAAAGCAGTCTTTACTTACTGTGATAGGTAAGACGGCTGGGCGTGTTGGTTTGGTGTATATACATGTGTTGCGTGTTGATGATGATGATGATGATGATGACGTGTGTGTGTGTTGCGCTCGCGTTTGCTTGTGCGTATATGTGTATGATTGTGCGCTTGATTTTCGTTGGTGAACGCGTGCATTTGTTGCGTGTGAGAAGGCTTGTTCGCTAGAAGGAAATTACGGAAAAGGGGTTAAGTCGATGTTTTTTAGTCCCACTTCTATATTTGCTCGAAGCAACACCGTTTACAAAGCAAAACATTTACAAACACTAAATATGTATTTATTGAACACTATCAAAATTGTACTTTCAAAATTAAAGTAAAAAAGGTAACAAATGAAATCAGGAAAAAGTTTTGAAACCAAGTAAAACTAAACTGTTTCAGTTTTATTTCAATTTGAGGTCAGAATATTTTAAACGTAATGAAATTTTTCGTGATATAATGCAAATATAAACGTAACGTAACAGCAACGTTGTACTAAAAATATTTTTTACCCCTATCTGTTTCCAGGTAGATTTTTTACCGAACTTAGACCTTTCTCTGTGTGATATTTACTTAAAGGTGGTAGTTTGGTTGCTTTCATGCCTTTAGCCAATGTTCTTATTCTGCATCTTTTCTCTTTCGCGAATGTTTGCCAATTTTCAGGCTTATCCTCCTTAAAAGTTTTCTCAGGATTTTTCGACCATTCTTAAAGCAATTTTTCTAATTTTTATATTAACAATATTTTTAATTTCTTTTTTTTTTTTTTTATTGTTCCTTGATCTCTGTTCAATTTCCAAAGTTGTATTCCCATTTACCAAAAACTGTACATGATCGTTTTTTTGTTTGTTTGTTTGTTTTTAGGTTGTCGCATGGAAATCAGAACAAAGTAACCAGCAATAAGTTTATTTTTATATAACATTATTTATTATAACACGAAGAAATCGCAAGTTCCATATTAAAATCTTACACCAACAAATAAATCAGTGTAAAAATTCTAGTAAAAACCAATATTATAAGCCGAGATTCTCATGGTATATTTAACATAAAAAATATATCCTGGAATTTCCTAACATTGTTTGGTTAATATTAAATTAATTTATCAAAACATTGACCTGCATAAAAAAAAATTCTTCATTCCAGATATTTAGAAAATAGTTATTGAATATGGTTTTCTTTTTGCTCAAAATAAAAATTGCAAAAATGTTTCACAGAATTTCTACGTAAACTAAAATAAAGTTAAATAATTCCCAAAGAAACAGCAGACACAATAATATGCACTTTTCCTTGCACAAGTAACAATATGTTCTGTATAAGTTGATTGCATGCTTATTGGCTTGCAAAACAAAAAAAGGCAATGTCTGCACAAAAATTGAACCTCTTATAATTCCATTTGCTTATTCTGCATAAAAAGTTATTAAAGAAGAGAAATTTATAGAATGTAGATTTGATTATTGTCAATTATAATTCTCGGTATGATCTCGAAAAGTTGCTCAACAATAAACCATAATGTCTTTAGACATCAGGTCTCATTCTTCCATCATAGCATCCTTGAAATTATTGATGTTTGAGTAGGGAGTCATTTTGAGGTCCTGCCTTAAAATCTTACACAAAATATTGTCTACCGACGTAGAAAGAAGTAATGCGAGTAACCATTTTCACACAGAAAACACTCGGTATCTATTGGCTAAACAACGTTAGTGTCGGTTGGAAAAAATAAAAACTTTTCTTAAAATATTTTTTTTAGGATAATAGATATCTCAAGTCCATTAACTGTTATCGCTGTATGTATGTGTGTGTGTGTGTGTGTGTGTGTGTGTGTGTGTGTGTGTGTGTGTGTGTGTGTAGATAGATAGATAGATAGATAGATAGATAGATAGATAGATAGATAGATAGATAGATCTGAAAAATCTGAGAGGGACCAGATGAGAATAGAATAGATATTGAGAAGATCCGGTCTTTTGTCTTTTGTACAGGAGTACAAGTTTCCTGCAAAAGATTGGG
>CAHIKZ030003892.1:1817500-2020000 GCA_903632075.3 Acanthosepion pharaonis
TGTACGACATAACTTGAGATAAGCCCTGGAATCCCTAGCGTGCGTGCGAAGTAAACGCACATCTATTACCATCTCGTCTCCCGCCAATATAACATTCTTACTTACACGTATACACTTCATCATTTCATGACGGTCTTAAGTGCGGGTCGTCATAACTCAAGTATTTTATCAATTCAGGGACTCTATACATCGTTGGCCTTTTCGAGAGTTGAGAAAGATGTCTGTTTGTCTTTAGCGCCTCTTGTTTGAAACATTTGGCAAAGGCATGAATCCAACTCTCCCTAGGTTGGTTATTTGGACTATTTTCTTCTGTCATGCAACAATGGGAAAAGTTAAAATATAGAAGTTCATTTTTACATGAGCAAACCATTTTTTATAATTATCAACGGCTTCCATGTTAGCATATACTTGATTTATGATGGGGCACCTCGGGGTGGTGTAATGGTTAGCAAGCTTGCTTCGCTAGAACAGTTACGACAGAGTAGTGAGTTCGATCCTTACTGGGTGCCTCATACTTTCGGCCTTGTGCCACATCTGAGCTACGCTTGGAAAATCACTATACTTGATTTATGAATGTAAATCATTCTATCAAATCCACACTTCATACTGTCTCTTTCTATCACATACACCATTGCCCCATTATAGATCTAAGAAACAAATTGTACTGCGGTATAGGCAAATCTGGGATACTAATGAGAAGTATTTCTGTGATGAGGAATTACCATTATTTAGATGTCGACAGTTGTCCTTATCTTTCTTGTTGGTATCACAACGTGTTGACCATTGATCTCTCCAGCCTTCATCAGGTGTTTGTCGATTTGTATAAGCTCTAGGCAATTTCGAATAAAACTCTTTACTTAAACTACGTTCTCGTTCCGATGATCATATCTAGGGGAGATAACTCATCTAGTTCTTATTTAGTATTGCTCACATGTTGCTCGACTCGTATCCACTGACTCCAAGTACGCAGTGCCGGAGTCAGGGATTGAACCTACAATTACTATGTCACCAAATTTACGGCATCCTGGGTATAAGGATAAACTGCACCCGGCAGCAAGGCATTTGATCGGGAGATTTTGAGGCGTATGGCACCAACTCTTGCTATTGTTCACCCTGACACTGGGTGGTAGTACCTGTTAGGGTCCCAGCTATAAGCAAATAGTTAACGCTCAAACTGGTGTCAAAACACAAAAATACATTTTTATAGGAAAAATTGCCTGCAATACATTTTTGTGAAAGAAATTAGCAATGCTCACAAAAAAATTAAATTTCGGCAGTAAATGTCCAATTATGCCGTAAACCAAACCAAACCAAACCAAACCAAACCAATCCAAAACCTAATTTACGAACCAACGGTCCAATCCCCTAGGATAATTCTAAATGAAAAAATTGCAATATTAAACCTTATTTGTTTGTTGATGAAATTGCAGTAATTGCTCCTGCTGCTGCATGTCACGCTTGACTGCACTCGCCGAGGCTTCTCTTTTCTACTGCTGCTGATACTATTAAGGTCTTGCTCTCGTTTATTTTTATTTTTTATTAACGGCTCCCATTTCGTATTTATTTCTATGTTAAGCCTACTAATGAGATCCTCATAGTCTAGCATATGCAATGATTCTTACATCTTCTATCTCTCCAGTGTTTCTCCTAGTAAATGTTTACATCATTCCATAAATATTGATGACCAACCATTTCCCCCCTATATGACCAACCATGCCTGATTTCACAGTCTTATATTTCATTACAATTTTTAATGTTCCTCTAACGTTACCTTAATGAAAATAAAGCCTAATAGCTACTTGTAAGTCTCGACTTTACAATCCTATTAAATCAGATATACAAATATCATGAATGTACATCTTTTGGAATAAATAAATAAATAATAAATAGAAAGAATGGATATTGTTGTGTCAGTCAGTTATGTGTCATGTGTGATACACCCTTAGGCGATCATGTAACTTTCAATAAATGACTGACGAGGCAGATTTTTCCGCAGTAGTTTGCCATATCTTTCTGCGGTAGACCAGTTGCCGTCCAAGGCTATAGAACCCGGTCTGTCCTGCTATTTATCCATAGCTGGGGGAAGAAGGTTCGGTTTGGCTTATTTTGTTTTACGGCATATCAATCTCAATGGGTTATTTAATATCGACAATTTTTTTTATTGCTGGTAATATTTTGTTTTGTCAAAAATCTGTTTCTGGTAATATTTTTCCTTCAAAACTGTATTCATGAGATAGAAAATCTTACTGCAAAGTCTGTGTAGTAGTAAATCAGACATCTGCAAGTAATAAGGAATACAAACATCTTAAAATTACCGCCGTTTCTCTTTTCTACTGTGAAAATCGATGTCGAGGAGGCATTCAACTCTGAGAATTTCAGTTTGAAATTAAGCCAAGAGAAAACTGTATATCTGGCATGTGAAATTCGAGAGACTTCAATATTTCCGGAAATGTGCTAGAATCATACGGATACCTTGTAAATCATAATATTCCCGCTAGCATTTCAATAAAAAGAATAGATTCCAATTAATTGGGCCACCCGTTTGTTAAGGCATCGGTTTATTTCAGCAAAATATTAAAAATAAAATATCTAGTCTATTCTGAACATCAAGTTGTTTAACTAGATCAGCTTGTATTTGCTTTCTATCAGTTTTGTTGCTTTTTCGTGCGCGCTTTCTAGTGCAATTGGAAATTTTGTGAATTTTATATTCTAGATTAAAGACCATTACTTGCTAGCTAAAGTAATTTTCCTGCAAAAAATAAACTTTTGCCATGCTATATATAAAATGGAAATAATTCTGCAAATTTGAAATTTATATAATAATAATAATGGTCCACTGCAAGAACAAATAATTACGTAGTTTAAAACTTTTCTAAAAAATACAAAAAATTCTCAGTGGTCGTCAGCACCCGCTCGCATCCGATCATCAGGATCATCATCTTCTCACCTTATTTCCTTTCTCGCATTTGGTAGCGGTGATGGAGATGACTGTGAGATCCCCTCATACTCCTGAAGAGTCGTGAGCAGGAGTCACAGAGGAGTGTGGGTGGTGGACGCGGCTGAGCGAATAGGGTCTGATTCGGCGACTCGGCCTCACTTTATTCACTTTTTCACTGTCGTCAATTTGCTTCTTTGTGCCTTTTTTAATAAATACTTTCATGCTAATTGTTCACATGAGCTCTTCGCTATGGTACCTAGACTATAAATTTAAGCACAGTACTAGATTGGAAACAATGTATCATCAATTTAGAGTTAAGCTGGTTAAATGTAACCGTAAGTTCTAGGCTAATAATTTCTTTTCTCGCACTTTGATCTTCAAAGCTTCTGATTCCTTTTCTACTTTTCTCAATCCTCAATAAAGTTTCTGTTTCTTTCATGCAAAGCAACTGCTTTGTATGACGTGAATTCGATTAAAAAATAGCCTCTTGAATATTGTTTTCCAATCTCCTACATATATCTGTTAAATATGAACAAATAGTTTCTATTGCAATAATATCTGGAGAGGTTTTAGCGTCTTATAATAATTGCATGTTTTGAATCCTCTGCATGTTTTGAATGGATAGCGGCTTGGATTGAGGAATCGGAGAGCCGAGTTCGAATTCCAGTTGAATCCATCACATTCACTTACGTGCTAACACCCTTGGGAAAGGTGTGAATTCTCTGTCTTCTCCCTCCAGCTATGGGTAAATAGCAGGACAGACTGGGTTCTATAGCCTTGGATGGCAACTGATCTAGGTGAAGGAAAACTCTGAATTCAAACCTGCTCTTAGATGAGGGTGAATGGAGTCTCTCTGAGCCTTGGTTGGCAATCCATTTAGTGATGGTGTCACGATAAAAAACACCCTTGATAGCCCTAGCGAAGCATCAAGAATTCAGCTATTTGACAAGATTATGAACTACACCAATCAAAGTATTGGTGAGTTCGATCTCGGCTGAGGCCGCAAGATGATGATGAAGTCGATGTTGCATCATTACTTTGAAAAACTACACAAATTTAATATTTCAATTATTAAATTTTGTTATCTTCTTATTTTTCCTGATAAAATTATCGGTTAAATAATCTCCAACAAAAATGAAATTAGAAAATGTCAATATAAAGTTACAGTAAAATGAAATAAATTAACAATAAAAGTATTTTATCTCAAAATTCAAATCATTTCAAACCACTACGACTATTTCTACTGCGGGATCTTAAACAATGATTGGAAGATTTCAAGAAATGGCATCATGACAAGAGATTTGAGTGACGTTTAACAATAAGACCAATCGACGGGATATGAAATGCGACTTTTGAATGAATTACTTCCTTATTCCTATTTTACACTAAGAGATTCAGTCGAGAAAGTTATGACAAAAATGTAAGAATTGTTTGCATTTAAACAAAATAGTTTTTGTTTAATTAAATATTAAGCTATTACATCTTTGGACATTTTATAAGTGTTTAGAAGAGATCGTTTGAAAAATATATTGCGTCACTCTTTCAAATGAAAAGATTTCTGAAAATCAATATGTGAAATAATCAATCAGGAACAGGGCAACATTTGAGGCCTGCCATAGACCAATATTAAAAAAAAGGTTTCTCGGTGTTTATCTAACAGTGGTAATATGTTTGATAGTCTCTGGATGTTCAAGTACTGGTATAGTTGGATTCTTAAATAGTCTTGTAGATCATTGCTAGAAGAATGATTCCCACTTGTTGCTTTATTTCTGAATCCTTGAACCAAACTAATCTCCCTTTAGAAAATATTCAGATACACTTCATATTTTTGCATGCACAACGTAAATGACCATGTTCCTACCTATTAATAAAATGTTATGATAGGTATTCTCTCTAACAGACGTAGTCTCGTCAAGAGAAGATAACTCTCCAGTAGGTATAGCGATATTGCCTTTTATACAGTACTTAATTTGCATATCACTACACCTCCCTGAATCTAAGAGGCTTTATACCTTTAGTTGATTGTTGGCTTCTACGAACAATCCTGGGAGACATCATCCGTCTCTCAGAGAGTGTCACTCTATTTCTTTTTATAGGAGATCTTAATTGGATCTCCTCATTTGAATCATCATGGTATTTCCAGTCACTCTCATCTCCAGATTGTTCCTCACTACTACTAGATACACTCATTCTCTCTTTCCCTTTCCGTTCACTTTCATATAGCTGGTGGTCTTCCTGACCATTCAAGACTGGATTCATTCATCCTTTCTTGCGTCGACACTTCTTCCTCCTCCTCCTCCTCCTCCTCCTCTTCCATAACTTCATACTCTCTTGTGGTTCTAAATTGGTCTTATGAGCCAGTATGCTCTATCCCTACTTTGATAACACCGTTGATAACACCGTTTTGCACTACAAAATTCGCCTTTTCAAGATTTGAATCTTTGTCCATTCTGTACTACAAAATTTCATTCATTACAAATGACATGGATTTCGGAGCTCTTGTCTTCCCATCAATACGGATGGGATTTGTCTTCTGTCTGCATCAGGATGAGTTCTATAATTTAGGAGTAGTCTGGGTAAATAACTCTCTACATTACAATCCAGTGGAAAGAATTCTTTTAATCCCATTTTTAGCTTTTCAACCATTCTCTCCGCAATTCCATTTGGCTGTTGGTCTTCAGATGTTATTTTGTATGGAATGCAAGCCAATACGTTTAAACCATGCAAATAAACTTTCTTCACAAAACTTCGCATTGTCGACCACAAAGGTTTTTGGAACGCCATTTCTTGGAAACACTATCCTCATCACCAGCAACACAGTAGGATCTTTTTTATCCACGACTTCAGGACAATCTCAATACGAATCGACTAATATTAGAAATAGTCCTATACCTTTAATATAGGCATGATCCATATGTGCACGTGCCAGCAGCTTCATTTCTTTTGGTTTCTTTATTTCTGCTTACTGTTGACATTGTTAAAACATACTCTTCCATCTCCTCTTGAATATCCTGACCACCAAGCTTTCAACTTTAACCACATTTGCGTAGCCAATATACTTCCATATATATATATCATCGTGCACGGATTTAATTACTTTTTTCTCAGAGATATCTCCTTTGCATATAATTCCTTTTCTATTGTTAATTTGTGTCTTCACTCTTTATAAGTCCTCTCAACGATAGAGCCATTACTTCATGTATTTTTCTTTATTTTATCCATAATTCTACTCAACCCTTGATGCTGCTTGATTCTCAACCTAAGTCGATTTAAGGGTAAAGCGTCCGTTTTTATCCAGTGCAAAACCCTATCCTCATAATTTTCACTTGATTCAACATTTTTACTCTCAAAATTTAACCGAGAATACATCCATATGCAGAATAGTATTTCCTTTAATATATACGACGTTAAAGCCGAACGCTATAAACTTAATCGCCCATGTTAATATCCTGGCAGATGTGACATTTGGAAACTCTCTTCTGGGGTTGAATATAAATCCCAAAGGCTTATGATCAGATTTTAATAGAAATTTTCTGCCCAGCAAAAAATTTCTAGATTTTTCTGTACTTCACACAATCAACAATGTCTCCTCAATATTCGAATAATTTGCCTCTGTCGATGTTAGTTTTCTGAATAAGTACATGACAGATTGATCCCCCATCCCCTGACAATATTGCTGCTATAGTAAAGTCACTGGCATCAGTAGTTCATGTCAATTATTTCGTTGGGTCGAAAATTTTAACATCTGGTTTGTTTATGAGTGCCTTTTGTAATTTCACAAAAGCAACCTCCTGTTTTTTGTCGATTGAAACTCGGTATTCTTCTTCCTTATTTCGTTACATGGTTCCACAAGATCGCTATATCGCGGTAGATATCAGTTATAGAAATTTCAGCAAAATTAGCTCGTCTTTGATAGACATTTATTCCAAACCCATTCTTTCTAACTCACAATATCTCGACGCTTCTTTCAATCGTTGTACATATTGCATAATAGTTTTATCCGGTCTCTTTCTAGTTTCGAGAAATTTAGTTCTTTCTGCTATGACCAGTCTTTTTTTTTTTTTTTTTTTTGGTATTTTTGCTTTTATGATGGCAGCGATTTCTTCCTACGTCAATTCTTCCAACACTTTGGGACAGAGCATGACAGAGATATTTTTTATGGTCACACACACCGCCGAGGCAAAAAAACAAAAAAACAGATCCGTTACTTTATTTTCCTCCTCCATTAGGTTTGGTGTCCTTTAACATTTTTACTCGAAACACGTAAACCAATTTTCAAAATATTCCGGATCCTCCATCGTGGTTATGTAACCGTCGACGAAGCCATATTGTTATGATAGATATTCTCCTTGAGAGGTGTAGTCTCGCCAAAAGAAGATAACTCATTTTTTATTGCTGTAAACCTACAATAATTGTGGCACAAGGACAGTGGTTAGAAATGGGGTGGGGCTGGTCATCCACCACTAGAAATCATCCTTCACTATTCACTCCTACATATGCCACAATACTCCACAAACACAGGGAACCTACAAAACACCCAATGACATATACATTTATATATATATATATATATATATATATATATATATATATATGTGTGTGTGTGTGTGTGTGTGTGTGTGTGTGTGTGTGTGTGTGTGATGGTATGAAAT
Source organism: Acanthosepion pharaonis (assembly GCA_903632075.3). Taxonomy (NCBI): domain Eukaryota; kingdom Metazoa; phylum Mollusca; class Cephalopoda; order Sepiida; family Sepiidae; genus Acanthosepion; species Acanthosepion pharaonis. Next base: position 1,825,091 of record CAHIKZ030003892.1, read on the forward strand.
GATGAACCCTAGAAACAAACAAAATATATCAAAACACACAAAATAAAAAACTAACTGATGTTAGTATGGCGTGTCTTCCTGTCAAAAATAAGAGTGACCGCTGTATTCTGTCTTCAGAGAGAATCAAGAATCTCACTCAGTAACGGAGAAGGAAGGATAAAATAAATACCGGCCTTAAGAGAATCAAAGACTGACCCAGTTGAGATGAAAAAAGGAGGCACAATACAAAATGGCGATGTTAGTAATCTCGACTTGGATCATAACAAATGAGGAAGCCGGAAACAAGCCAGGAACGACACTTACTGACATGAACTAGGTACACAAAGAGAGTTTATCTTAACCGTGTGAGAGTTCCACAGGAAACCACCCCGTTGTTCGGATCCCAACTGAATCTTGACAAACGTTCCGTCAGGATCTTGGCCAAACTCCGTGCTTAGCAGATATATTGGCCTATAATCATCTAATTCCCTCCCAATATCATTGCACGTTTTCAACAGCGTGATCACACTCCTGGAAATCTGGTCGGGGATGGACCCATGCCGGAAGCAGTTGTTGAACACGAAAGTCAAAATTGGCACAAAGATGTGAGACAGCCTCAAGTACAATTCATAGGGCAGAACATCAAGCCCCGGAGACTTTTCACTTATGACTCTCTTCAATACCAAGCAGACTTCGCCCTCTGTGATCTCACTCGCAAGCTAACTGCTTCAGTTGGCGAAAGCTGATGTAGGCCAGCCAAAGAGCTGCGAAATTTTTTGTCACAAACTCTTTGATAAAACCGGCTCTCGAAATGCCGCCGAAAAGCCTCGCATATATTATCGGCCGCCCTTAGGGTACGCCACTCCATTGTATCGACCTCCCAATGTACCAATCGGAATCTCGACGGATCTTTTTCTTGCGCAATTCTGCACCCATATTTACAGCTTCGTTACACTTCTTGTTTAACCCATGCCTAACTACCTAAACCTGGTAATACTCGTTTGTCGCTCACTGTAGAGCCACCCTAGCTAAACCTATCTCTAGGAATTCCCCCATCCTCCGAGACGAGACCAAACTCGCCGATCGCATCAACCAAGCTATGATCGTCCTACCTGCCGCTAGGTTCCTCTGTCTATGACGGGATTCATAAGGACATTCCAGTCTCTCATTAAGTCTAAGCGCGGCGAATCCACCAGCCCTAACTGACGGAAAAACAAGACTACTCCGACTACTCACGGCAATATCAGCTGCAATCAACTTCCTCCACCCCGCATCAACATGAATAAGGTCCACCCTCGCACCAAGGGTATGTTTACCAAGCAAGAAAATACGTCTGGCCAGACGGTCCTCGTAAGCTGAAGAGACAACAATGTCGCTAGACAGCACACGAGCATCGACCTAGCAAACAGTGTGTCTCCTCGATAGCAGTGGCATCCACCCTGAAAGATAAGAGATCACAAAGCAAGCAGGCAGCCTTACTCCATTTCGTTATGATCCTTGCAGTCAAGCTGGCTATCATGAGAGACATTTTTCAAGTTGTATACCCTAGTCACAAACTAGGCGGGAATCTGCAGGTGCATGGACCCCGACAGATTTTAATAGGCAAACTGTGCCCATGTATGACGTCATGTCTATCTAGAACAATGCTACCGACCTCCGTGAGTTAGGTTAACTTAAGAACCCTATATAAAGAGGGGTGGAGAATCGTCGGGACCCTGTCTGCACGAACTTTGGATACTTTTTTTAATTCCAGGATTTCCACCTGGGCCATTCGAATTTCGGGGAGGGCGTCTTTTGCCTTGGACAGGTGAATCTATACTCTTAAATCTTTCCCCGTATACCTTATCCATGATATCACACGGCCCGTGGGGAAATTACAGGGATCTTTCACTGGAGATTACTTTAAATAATGCATGAGGACATTTTTCTGCGTAGAAAGGCCTCTCTGCCAGTCCTGCCTGTCTATCTGGCAGATTATTTCCCCTATGGGAAAATGTCTGTTTTTTTTTCTCTTTGGACAGGTTGGGAGGGTAGAAGTGGTGGGTATGGTGCCCTAGAAGGTGGAGAGGTTCGTTGACTTTGGTGTGGTATGTTTAATTTTTTGCTAGCGAAGCAGGGACGGATTGTGACTTGGTTTTGTCCATGCCCTTCTCCGCACTATTTCGTCCAGTCTTCTCATTCTTGGTAATTTTCCCCTCCTTTTCTCCATTTTCTTCTTAGAAAAAACCCGATTTCAGTCTGATTCATCGATGTGCGAAACTTTTTATGAAATAATATAAAATAAAATTTTGATCGGTGTAAAAGCGTTAACCAGGTCTATTGTTTATTAGTGTGTGTCGTGGGTGGGGATTTAGATTGTATACAGAGATGTAGAGAGTTATAGGTTGCGGACGGGGAAAGTTGGAAGTTGTAGCCAAAATTGTTGGACCAAGTTGTCAAATTTAGAGTCTAATTATTTTAGAAATTATGTCCGTGACCAGTGATGGCGTTATGCGCATATCACTCAGTTGAGTCTTCTGTTCTATGGGGGAAATCAGATGTGGGTAATCCAGATGTGTCGAGTGTTGATTTGAAAGAGAATTTTCGAGCAAAGCATTCAACCTTATCTTCTGTAGATGTCAAGAATTCGAATTGAGTGAATAGAGGAGCGATTGCGGATTTGCTGCTTTCTAGTACACTCTTTCAGAGACGCCAATAATCTCTAGAACGGAACTTGAAATATTCTATACGTTGTTTCATTCTATCAGCAAACGGTAATTTCAAATCTTTTAGGAATTGCTTACACTCGTTATGAGCAGAGACATAGAGACTCCTGTTGCAATCAGACTTGTCGCGCTGGTAAAGACGGAAGAAGTGATTCATGTCGGTTATAGCTGCTGAGTATGCATGTGAGAAATGAGCTGAACGCGGTTTAAATTGGGATTTCCTTGCTGAAATGAAAGCATCGATGCCGGCTTTCATTCTCTAGGAGACCTCAGATGGGCTTTTTTGAACAGGATGATTAAAAACTGAATTCCAAAGGACGTCGCTAAGGAAATCACGTAACGATTATCGTTGATAAGAGAAAGATATTTTGTTGGTAGGAGATTCTGGGTTGGTTGGTGGACTGAAAAGAGACGTTTACAAACATTACCGCTTGATCAGAGTTGCTAATAGGGTAGATCTGCATATAGTCAATGATAGAGATCTATAAAAGGAGAGTGTTCGTCAGGGTTATTGGGGAAACGCGTGGGGAAGTCAACCACTTGCGTGAAAGATTGAGGGATTGAGAAGTTCACGGTTTAGATGCCAGCGAGATCAGTGATAGAGTTTTTAAGCGACCTGGAATCGTGAGAATTAAAATCACCGAACACAAATATATTTGCAAACAGGTGTAAGGAGATGGCCTTCCTTGTATTATCAGAAATACTATAGAGCATGCAACAGTCACGAGAGGAAGGGGAACGGTAGAGAAAGAAAAGATATTTGACTGAGTTTAGTAGAGAAAAACGGAGACACATGTAAGAATGGTCTGGCCTTTCAAGAGATAGTACACTAGTCAGCGGAATATGTTCACGGACATAAACTTTCAGGCCATGCATTAGAGTCCTTTGTAAAGAAAGGAAGATAGCCAGGAATCGAGAAATCAGAGAAAGGGATTGAAGAGTTAAGATTAGTTTTGCAAAGAGCTAGGATGTCCGGAGACTTTTCGAAGAGGAACGATTCCACACTACAGACGTTGGTAAGAATACCACGAATGTTGGTGAAAGAAAGATTGGGGGCTTTAAGTGATTTTGTTGAGCTAGTTTCATTCTATATCTTTGGTTTCTTATAATTATGGTGTACTATTTTGGTAAGGAAAGGCCTAGGCTAATAGTAGCAGTAGGTCATCTAATGTAACATGTGCAGGAAGGGAACTGGCGCGGACGGCAACATTGTTTTGCCTTCCATGCGCGACATGATACTGCACGAACCCCGATATTATGCGACTATTGATCAGTGCAGCCTCTTAAGACGCTACGTAAGAATTCGGGCTCCTAACTACCAGTCTGGAACAGCAACCAGAAAACTGCCAACCCAGTAAACTCAATAAAAGGAGACATTGCCACCATCCACACATCATAAATAATTCATGACAGCATCACTATTAAGGCGTGAGAAAAGGAAAGGAATCGGTAACCCCTTTCTAAGAAGGAACCAAGGGTTGAGTCTCTACACCTATTCAAGAGGGGTGGGTGGAGTATGGACCGAGCGACAGGAAAACTTATCTACTCATAATAAAAAAGAAGAAAGTTACTAAGTTTTAACTTAGCTAAAGTCGAAATATCCATCACAAATGCAACAAAGAATTAAAAGTTGCATGGACCTACCTCTGAAAAGGAAAAAAAAATTAACAAAAAACAAAAACAACAAAGCCCAAGTTAAATACAAGAAAATTACAATAAATAATAATCAAAAGTGTTCATTTCAACGATACCAATATAAAGTAAAGATAGTTGAAATCAACCAGTGGGGTCTTCAACGAGTATCAGCTCAAGAAAGATTTGTTGACACCAACGTTCGAAGTAGGAGCCGGTATATAAAATTCTACCGTTATTAATAAGAACTAAAATATCACGATTAATATTAACAGTGGATATAATTTTTTTTTTTAATTATGACATAACAAGCTGTCCTTGTAGGAAAATAAGGAACTGATATATAGTTGGATTTGAATGCCTGAAACTTGAAGATCACGTTAGCATAAAAGGTAAGTCTTGCAAAAAATAGAAAGTATGTGCGAGTCTATATGGGAATTTTTGGTTATTTATGATTCGGGTTGATTATTAATAGTTGTAGAAATTCGGTTTGAAATTGAAATTTGTAATAAATGCAGACGAAGTGAAAGAAAAGAGTAATGAAAATATTAAGAATAATTCGCAATTCTTCATCTAAAGAATATATATATATATATATATATATATATGAAGAAATGTAGTTTTAAGGTGTCCTATATTTATGGTATAAAGTGCTCAATATCAGAGACAGAGCGTATATAAATATAAAAGTGAAAATTGAAGTCAACATTCAGAGGCCTCAGACTGTTTCATGCTAGACGTAATCATCAGGCCACATGTTTTAGGTTTTCCACGACTGTTTATGCATACGGGTCAGTGGTGCATTGTGGGTAGTCTATTCTAACGGTTATTTTGGCGGGATTGGTTTATTTATTTATTTGGATTAATTTATCTTACTTCTTTTCATATTTATTTTTATTTTTTTTTATTTTTAGAAACATAGTAAAACATTTTTTGAGATGAATTCTAATCGTTTATTTAGTAGTTTGCTTTGGTCTGGAAAGGTAATTAAAGCTATTTTTTCGTTTAATTACTGGATTGATTGTTATAGTTTATGGTTATTTCTTTATTATTTACTTTATTTATTTATTAGGATTAATTATTTTTATTTGCTTTTGCTTATTTATTTTTTATTTTATTTATTCTTTATATATATATATATATATTTATAAATATGTAATAAATCCGTTGGTATATAATACAAGAGGATCCTAGTAATATAAAATATTAAAACTGATCAATGTATTTATTATTACAGAGCAAAAATTAATACACAATAAAATCCAAAATAACCTCATATGGCGATTAAGCTTATTTCGACCGACGAAAATGTAATTCGTCAGTCTTATTCAACCCCGGTATTTCCGATACGAACTAAATCTATAACTAGATTGATAAGCCTATACCTCAATCTATACTGGGGTTCATAAGACTGACGAATTATATTTTTGTCTTCCGAAATAAACTTATTCCCCATATTGTTATTTTGGATTTTACTGTATATATATATATATATATATATATATATATATATATATATATATATATATATATATATATATAATAGATAGATAGATAGATAGATAGATAGATAGATATCATATACTATACGTTTCCATATATTATTATGTATTTCTTCTTTTAGTCATGTATACACAAGATTAGATTGGTCAGCCAAACGAGATTGTAAATCATCCCGGCAAGACGAATAGACTTCTTCGTTCTTGAGACTGTTTCAAAATATGTACTTGAAATTTTCTAAAAACTAGACAATTTTAAATATAATATATATGTATATATATATTGTATACGTATGTTGTGTAACGGTCATGTCTCACAAGATCATCGTAGTTACTGAGTAGGAAGAATTACGCTTATTTGCAGCTATTTTATAGTGTCGCCTGCTACATTTTTATTCATTATTTATTATTCATTGCTTAATTATTTGTTGTTGATGGCACAAGAAAAATCACAAGAGAAAAATAATGAACAAAGCACACGCACAAATTAATTTTTTTTATTGGTTTTATTTTCGGGGAGTTGATCATATTATTTGTTTAAATTATTGGCGTTGTCTAATTATCGGCGGTGTATATGGTGCATATATATATACATTATTTATGGCAAGGTCTTCGTTTATAGGTTTCATTTTTAAAGTAATATTGTAAAAAATTGTTTACGGGTCTGTATTTTGAGATAAGTTTTGATCGTTTATTTAACAACTTGTTTTGTTCTGGGAATGTGATCGTAACTATTTTCTCCTCCAAGGAGAGATTGCAGTTTTAGATTTATTGTTGTGGGTTGACGCTTCTCTCCTTAAGTTCCATAATATTCATGATGTAATTTTTAAAAAATCTCCTATGTTTAGAAAACATTGAGCTGTCCACGTATTTAATATTTGTAAAAAGTATTTTGCCAAATCCAGGGTCATTCAGTTTCTTGTATGCATATTTTTTCTTCGTAATCTGTTGATTTTATTTGACTTAGTACAGTAAGTTATTTAGCAAGAAATTGCTATTTCAATTATTTTTGTTCATTGCTTTGCAGTTAGAGGTGGATTTGATTTATGCTGGTAGAATAATAATTTGAAACATAACCGTTACGGCCTACCCAATAATCTTTAGGATAATACAATAAACCTTACAACCCATAATACAGCACTGACCAGCAAATATAAATAGTCGAGCCAAAGCGCAACACACATGAACAGAAGATAGTGTTCAAGCGGTGTTGAACTCATTATCCATGTTATATATATATATATATATATATATATATATATACATACAACACATTATATATATATATATATATATATATATATATATATATATATATATATATGTATATATATATAAAATATATATATATATATATATAAATATATATATATGTATATATAAACATATATATATATATATATGTTTTATATATATATATAAACATATATATATATATTTTTATATATATATGAAATATATATATATATATATATATATACGTTTTATATATATATGAATATATATACATATGTTTTATATATATGTAAAACATATATATGTATATGTTTTATATCTCTATCTATAAAAGGCAGGAAGTGTGTGTGTGTGTGTGTGTGTGTGTGTAACGAATGCACGGCCACAATTTTCGACGGATTTGCACCAAAATTTACATGCACATGTTCCAAGTTAGCGGGAAGGCCAAGACCGACATTGCATTTCCCAACCCCCATCAATAGTGGAAATAATCGATTTTTCATGCTTCTACGGCAGTTTTCATGTATGTAGCGGCCATTTTCTACTGCCTATTTTCTCGGCAGGAAGATTCTATTGGCCAGCGTGAGTGTCAACAGCTGACTGACACGAATGTTAACTAGTATGCTAGCATGCAAAAAAAATCGATAGTAGCATTCGTCACAAGTGGGAAAAATTTAAATCGGCATGGCACTTTACTCCAATTGACACATTCGCTTGCTTAAACTTAACGTTGATTATGATTCCGCAGAACTGGGTTGGATGTGAAGAAGTATTTGTTGTTAACATTCTTTTTTCATTCGGTTTTTCCAGTTACGAGTCCTTTTTTAAAGCTGATCGTTTTGTGTTCATTTTGTTTAGTTCTTTTTTTTTTGTAGCAGATTTAATGTTTAGTATACATCTTAGAAAAAATTCGCAGTGTGAGATAGGCAAGAAGTAAGGCATGTAGCAACATCAGCGCGGCAAAGGGCACTCCTTTAAAGGCAAGGAAGGACAAAAATATTTTAAGTCAAGGGATAGCGATTGCTGTATGAGTCGTACGATTTTTGAATCAAGCACGGGCAACGATTAATAAGAATCATCTTACATTGAGAAGACTTACTAACAGAAAATGTGCCTCGATTTGTTTACTTACTTTATAAGAAATAATGTCGAATAAAAAATCCTTTCAATAATTATTTTTGCGTTTCAGGTACAAAACTGAAGCTACCAGATATAAATTTGTAAATGTCCCAACGAGTAAAACATATTTTCTTAACAGGCATTTCTAATTTTGAAGTGTTGGTCTGTTTCCCTGGTCGAACTGGCTGAGGCACATTTTGGATTGTGAAGTAGTTTCCCTGAAGTAAAAAAGCGACGCCGATTTGATTCATGTCGAAGGCACAATTTAGTCTATTTAAAATATAAGCATGAAAAACTCGCAGGTATCTTACATTTCAAAATAACGCTTCTCAGGCAATGTAAGTTAGAAGCGTTATTTTCTGAATCCCTATTGCACTAGATATTTGATAGTTTCATTTGCTGAAAATGTAATTTTGAGATCTAACTCTCGATATTTCGATGTATTTTCCTTTTCATTATTATTAGTATATATATATATATATATATATATATATATATATATATATATATATATATATATATGTAGTTGAGAACATTACATATGAGTAATATAAATTTGTTTGTATATATAATTAACGCATATATATATTAATATATGCATATGCGTGTATATAATGAAATATTCTTCTTTACAGATAAGAAATATTGTCAGGTGTGTTTTAAGTGACACATCGACTTCCTGTTATAAGTTCTATATGATGAACGCAAACATCAGATTATGACGACTGTCCAAGCATGAAACAGACTGTCACTACTCGGTTTTTACCTCAGTGTCCATACACACACACACAGACACACACACAGACACACACACACACACACACACACATATATATATATATATGTATGTTTTTGTTTGTATGTGTGTTTAATTCAAATTTAATTTTAGAAACTGCTTAGATAGCAATTGTGTATAATATACAATTTAGCTTTGAAATTGCTAGCAAAACATTTAAAATCAGTTATGTATATCGTGTTTGGCCATCTACAAAGAACTTATTATTAAATATGGTCTTTTATTTCAGAACATACCTAATGAATATTGAAAAAAATCTTTGTTTTGATATCAGCTCTCGACATTGCAATGCAAATGAGAAAGAATGAAGAAAATTTAACCATAAAGAAAATCATTTCTTTTTTTCTCAGAGTTATATTTTCATTATATGCTTAGAAGCGATCAAATCGCCTACAAACTGAAGAGTTCCACATCAAGAAAAGCGTTTAAGTACCTTTGCATGAAGACTTCATTATGTCATAGAAGGAAGGGAATGTACCAAAGTTAACAGCGGACAATATCAGGGCATCATTCATGGCAGGAAAGCTTTCTCTCCATACAATCGCTATTCAAATTATTTCTCCAAACCATAATCATGAGCCAGATCTGATTCTCATATAGAACTTATAACAGGAAGTCGATGTGTCACTTAAAACACACATGACAATTATTTCTTATCTGTAAAGAAGAATATTTCATTATATACACGCATATGCATATCTAATATACTCTCGTTAATATTTACAAACAAATGTATATTACTCATATGTATTTTATTTTTCCATATTATATATATATATATATATATATATATATATATATATATATATATATATATATATATATATAATATAATGAAAAGGAAAATACCTTATCGAAATATCGAGAGTTAGATCTCATAGAATTATGGACATTTTCAGCATATTTTATGAAACTATCAAATATCTAGTGCAATGTGAGGGATTCAGAGAAAGAAATTTGTTTGTATATTTTGAAATGTGTTACCTGCGAGTTTTATATATATTTTAAATATAAATATCGACATAATCAAATATGCACAATCCAAAATGTGTCAGCCAGTTCGACCAGGGAAACAGACCAACACTTCAAAATTATAAGAAAATATGTTTTACTCGTTGGGACATTTACAAATTTATTCTTGGTTTCAGTTTTGTACCTGAAAGATAAGATTTTTATTCGACAATTTCTTATAAAGTAAGTAAAACAAATCGAGGCACATTTTCTGTTAGTGTGTTTTGATGATTCTTTTAATTTCACTTTTTAATAAAATAAAAAGAACCAGGATAGCAACACAAAACGTGTATTGAAAGTAGCTTTTATATTAATAAGAAATATATATATATATATATATATATATATATATATATATATATATATATATATATATATATATATATACATATATATAAAGAGGTAAATACGTTTGTGAATTTTATACTTTATATATATATGTGTGTGTGTGTGTGTGTGTGTGTGTGTGTGTGTGTGTGTGTGTGTGTATTAGTTGTCTTCCATTGCAAAATTTTCCAAAATAAAATATACGTCTGTGAAACTTTGTTTGAGGAATATTAGCTAATTAAAGTATAATTAATCTGATTTGAAATAATATATTATTTACTTTAAGCAGAAATGTACTTTTAACCTGACATTAGCTGTGTTGAAATGGTGACAGCCAGCCTACAGACTGTGGAACAAAATTGAAGAAAATGACGTGAGTGCCATTTTATATCATTTTTAAGTATTCATAATCTTTAAAAAAAAAAATATGTAAATATTTTCCATAATCTAATATTTTACGGAATTGTAGAAATGTTGGTTTTATATTAACTATAGTTATCGCTCTTATTTTCTGATAATGTTGTGTATGGTCGTCCGTACAAAATTCGTCATGTTTATACATATACAAAACCTTCAAAATTCTTTTAAAAGCATAGTTGGTTGATGATTTCTATTAGGCTTTTCCATTTATGATTAGTAAATATAGTCTTCACTTAATAAAAATGTCATTTAAAAAGCTGAAATTAATACAAAATTTTAAAATTTTAAATATAATAAATTTTTCAGATGAAAATTCAAAAAAAGAAAACTCTTCTTGTAAAAATTCATTATTGATCGAAAAACCTGTTGCTGCTTTAAGACAATCGTGTCCTTATCATATCTTATTTATAAAAGTAATTAAAAATTTTCTAATTAAATAATTTCATAGTTTTATAGTATTTTTTATTTTACAAATCAGAGCAGATTTTCTGTAAATGTCGTTTATATCTGTGTGTGGTTGTGTGTGTGTTTGTGTGTGTGTATGTGTGAGTGTGTGTGCGCGCACCTGGGAAAAAATTAGGAGAATAAAATAACAGAACAAATGAATGTTTTGAATATTCCTTTTTTTTGCTATTTACTAAGATCAGCACAGGAGCAGATGTATGAGGCATCGAATGAGGATTGAACTCTGTACTACAGTTATTGTCTGTAGCTTATTAGCTATTGCTATATCTCGCGACACTATTTTGCTCATGTTTCTGCTTGTGTATTTCTCTCTATGTGTGATGAGGAAGATAGAATGACTATGTATGTCTCTGTGCATGTGTATGTGTTTTTTGTCTATGTAAGCGGGAAAACTACGTGTGTACCAATAAGCATTAAAAGTCTAAATTTGTTTTTATCTGACCATCGTATCTAGTTTTATTGGAGAGGATATTGCCCGCACGCATGTTCCTTTTGTGGCTCCTTCCACAACACAGAGACGTAGTTTAGGCGCCGGACAGGTCTTGACACCAAATTCAATACGAACAACAGCGAAATAACGATAAGTATATAAATAAAATCAAGCGCGAAAGTAGTAGAGAATTGCGTTGTAACACGTTATTCGAGGAGCGATAAATGGAGAGTAAGGAGCTTGTTTAAAATAGACAAAAAGGAGTGGATAGATTGGTTTGCATGATATTCAGGATGAAGTTACGCAGGAAAGAATGGTGCGGCGGAGAGGGCACGCCCTGCAAACGTCACAGAAATATTAAGCGGATGAAAATAACTATATTATTGTTGATAACAGTGGGAATAAACTCACATGACCCATTGGACGTGTAATGTGTTAATTTCAAATGCATACAAGGTACGCATTCGCACACACACACACACACACACACACACACACACACACACACATATATATATATATATATATATATATATATATATATATATATATATATGGAGATAGATAGATAGAAAGATAGATAGTGTTGTGGATTCGGGTTGAAAATCCGGTACCAATAAATAACAAACACCAGGAATGAATATATGAAAATGATGTATTAACGTAATAATACAAACTGGTTAAGCAGGTTAGTAGTTCCAGGAATACGGGTTAGTAGCAAAAATATATACAGTCTTTCGTATTGAAGTATCGCTGTATGACTTTTTACTGAGTCTACGTGCTCGCTCACTGTGACTCCTACAACGCTGTTACCTCACCCTCACTCTTCACGTAGCCGTAGTATATGTATATACTGGGTGAGTCCATTTGTGCAAAAAGGGGAGAAACCCTCAACATCCCCTCCTTAGATCCCTTTTTTGGGGGGAGTTAGTATTTTTTTCTGTTATGATCGATAATCAGAGGTTCGGTAAATTTTCTCTTCCTGTTTGACCTTCTAGTTTCTGTGTCTTCCTGTGCTCTTTGAATCTCAAAAGCTTCAAAGATTTTCAGCGGGTGACGAGCTTGGCTCTTCAACCCATCTTTTTTGTATTTGGTCAATATGTCTTCTGTGGGTAAACTTTTCCCCTTGTACTGTGTAAATCACATTTCCTAGTCTGTTAACTATTGTGCCAGGCTCCCCGTAAGCCATATTGTTCCTGAACATCCTAAAGTAAACCCATTCTCCAGGTTTAAATGATCTCTTGGGTACCTAAGGTGTATGCTGGTGTTTATTCTTGTTAGGCAATAACTTCTCAAACACAGACCGTATTTTCCAGGCAAATATCACTTCCCCTGGTGAAAGACCAGATAGTGTATTCCCGTTAGGTGTTATTCTGTATACTTGGAGAAACTGTTGAATAGCTTTTTCTGTCGGTACATCCCCTGTTTTTTTAGAGCTCCCTTTAGTGTGTCTACGAATCTTTCAGCCTGACCGTTAAACCGTGTGTGATACGGAGCTATCTTAATGTGCTTTACTTGGTACGTCTCACAGAATTCTTTAAAATCACTGGAGGTAAATTGTGTGCCGTTATCAGTTACCAAGCAATCCACGACACCGAATCTCGCGAATAATTCATGTAGGCAGTTTATAGTATTCTCCGTCGTCGAGTGTTTGAATCTGAAGACATCTGGTCATTTACTGAAACTATCTACTGTTATTAAGTAGTAGTAACCCTCTATGGGTCCCGTATAATCCACATGAATTCTGGATCAGGGTCTGTCCACTTTAAGCCATGGTTTCTGTATAGAAGGTGGTGCTTTTGCCGCAGCAGCACAGCCTTTACATCTTTCCACCATTTGCTTAATATCATTGTCCATGTTAGGCCAGTAGACGGAACTTCTCATAAGTGCTTTCATCCGGTTTTTTCCTGGATGTCCTAAGTAAAAATCTTTCAAAATGCGCCTTTGTAACGATTTTGGTATGACTACTCTTTCGTTAAATAACAATATATGGTCGCAAATTGTCAAGCTGTCTGCTAAATTCCTTTCCTTTTCTTCTATTTTTTTCTTGGTATTCTGAATAAATTCATCCTTTTCCGCTTCCCTTCTTATCTCTAGCAGGGTCACAGGTAGTTCCTTTACTGTGTTGCATAACACTTTACTGATTTCATCTTCGGCTTGCAACGCCGCTATTACTGATTCTTCCAGCGGTTCGCATTTTGCAGGTATTAATCGCGATAGTCCATCAGCTTGCCCATATTTCTTCGATGGTAAGAACTCAAGTTTGAAATTGTAGTTCAGTAACATCGTTCCCTATCTTAGGAGTCTGTTTGCTGTATAGATTGGTAGTCATTTTCTTGATCCAAAAATCGTAAGAAGAGGTTTGTGGTCCGTTTGAAGCGTAAACTCTCTCCCATATATATATCTGTGGAACCAAGTTATGGCGAATATAATGTCTAGTGCTTCCTTTTCAATCTGCGAGTAGTTCCTCTCCGCATGTAATAATGATCTCGATGCATGAGCTATGGGTTTCTTTGTGCCATCACACATCTTGTATGGAATGCAAGCTCCTACTCCGTGAGAGCTCGCGTCACTAGCGATAATAATTTCTAGTTTGGGATCGGAATGAGTTAGTGCTAGTTCCGACGTTAATTTTTGTATTATCTCCTTAAACATTTTCTGACATTCTTCTTTCCAATTCCATTTATTCTCTTTTTTTTAGTAATTCGTTGAGGTGTCGGGGGGGGGGCTTAATCTGTGCATATTTTCGATGAATTCGCTGTAGTAATTTGCTAGGCCAAGAAAACTTTGTAATTCCGCGACATTTTTGATTCCGGCATATTTTTTATTGCAAATGTCCTATCTGGGTCCGGCTTTCTACCATTTTCATTAATTATATTCCCTAAGTATTTGATTTCATTTAAGAAAAAAATCACATTTTTTTTCTTTTACCTTAAACCCAAAGTCCTGAAGTCTTTTGAAAACTTCCGTTATGTGCGATGCATGCTCTTCAACATTGTCGCTTTTAATTAGGATGTCGTCCAAGTACGCGGTCGCAAAATTCTGGCCCGTGAGCATTGTATCCATCGATTACTGAAAAATTGCCGGTGCAACTTTTAGCCCAAATGGTAGTCTGTTGAATTTGTACAGCCCTTTGTGCATATTAATGCATAGAATTTTCGTACTCTCTTCTTGTACTGGGATCTGCAGATAAGCCTCACTTAAATCTATTTTGGAAAATATCTTGCCACCGTTAAGCTTGGTGAATATTTCCTCCGAGCTTGGTAATGGGTAGTGATGGTCTTTTATAGCCTTGTTTAAAACTCTATTTTTGACAGGATCCCAGTTTGTTCAAGTCTCTCTAATTCTTTGTCGATTTTTTCTATAGGGGCAAACGGTACGTTTCTCTACTTTTTAAATATTGGTTGGACGTTTTCTTTTAATTCAATTCTATCTGTAAATTTGTTACACCGACCCAACCCGCTCGAAAATACTTCTGGAAATTGATTATGTAATTCTTCCTTTAGTTTTATAACTTCTGATGATTCGCACTTTATCTTTTTACAAAAACAACTGATAGGTAAATCCTATACGTCGAACTTTTGCATCCAGTCTGTGCCCACCAGATTTTCTGTATCTTTCATTACGATTAGTTGAGCTAGCATTGGAATGATAGATAGAGAACGATTTTTTAGCCAGTCGAGTCTTAACCGTCAAGCAATGTAGACGTGTCCTCTTTCGTGTCTGAAACAGCTCCCCATTGAGTGGGGAGTTTTATTTTCCCGTGAAATTTTACATTTAGGATTACTTCTCCTTCGAATTTTATACGCTTTCCTGTAACAGACTTAGCAATTTTCTGTGTATGTAACATTGTTGGTCTATTAAGCTTTCTCCGTGTTTGTAGTTTAATTATCGTCGGATCTGACCCTGAATCTAATTGCAATTTTATCTTTTTATTTAAGATTTCAAGTTCCACATATTTCCTTATGTTAGTATTGTTTTCGTCATGCATTCTAGTAGCTCTTATCCTACTAGTAGATTTTCTGTTCTTACATTGGGATGCCTTGTGACCCATTTTTCCACGCGCAAGACAGTTTTTTATATTTAAAACGATAATCCTTATTCCAGTGTAGTCCTCCACATCGATAACATGCAGATGGTGAGGGCTTATATTTACTTTGATATTTTGTCATTATTTACCCTGTACGTTGTACTTTTTTTCATTATTATAGAATTTTTGTTTTCTTTCCGGGGAGGGTGAAAAACGTAAACTTTTGTTTAACTTACGAATATGTGATACTCCTGACTCCTCAATATCCTTCGAGTCTTTCTTTATACTCAGGCATTTTTGGCAGTCTTCCAATAGTTTTGGTAGTGTTAATCCAGGTTCATTTTGCAGTTTTGAAAGCATTCTTTTGCGCATTTCACTATCTTTTGCTTGTACAAAAATAAGACACTTGAAATTGTCTGGAGTTAATTCTGCCAACTTGAAATCGTCGCAATGTTTATTCACGTTTGCGGCGAACGTGGAGTAATCCTCATTTTCATCCTTTACAAGGTTAAGACATTTCCACCTTTTGTGAAAAAGTGACGTTTTCGGGCTGAAAAGCTCCGTCAGACATATAACTGCTTCATCAAACATTAAATCATTTGTCTTCTTTGGCAAAATGTAATCCACGAATTTTGTGTATTCTTCCGTCCCTAATTTTCTGAGTAATAGTCGTAGTTTCTTTGCTTCTGTCCAGTTTTGACAATCGATGTTGAAGATGTCTTCATGACGTCTGAAAAAGTCCCCGAAATTTTTATCCTCTTCTAGGGAATATTTGAATGTTTCTATCGTGTTCCATACTGCGTCTTGGCAAAAAGTCGCCTCTTTTTCGATATTTTGTTGTTGTGTATTACTCGCTACTTTTACAATTAGCTCCTGGAGTTGTATTTGTCTTTCTTCATTTTGCATTTGTCTTTCATGATTTTCCTTCTGCGTTTGTAGTAATATTTTTTCCATTCTTTCTTGGAATTGTAATTGCTGTTCATTTTGGTGTTTAACAAGTTCTACTAAAATAGTTTTAAAATCCTCCATGGTAAGAGTCTTAATCCTCGTAACTTTTTGTCAACCAGTTTTTGTGGATACTGGCAAAAACGGCAATTTTCTCTTTTGAATCTCCGAGAAGTGCAAATTCTTGCCACCCAAGCTGTTGTGGTGAGAAGAGAGAATTTTTTTCTTTCCGTGTAGGTCCCAATTTCTCGACACCAAGTCGTTGTGGTCGGCAAGGGAGAAGTTTTCTTTGTACTCTTCCTGTGTGAGTTCGAATTTCCTCGTCGCCAAGTTGACGAGGGAGAATTTGAATTTTGTCTTTTTTTTTTCTTCCCGTGTGAGTTCGATATCCTCGTCGCCATGTTGTTGTATCGGCGAGAGAAAAATTTGTTTTTTCTTTCCTTCCGTGTGAGTTCGAATCCCTCGTCGCCAAGTTGTTGTGGATTCCGGGTTGAAATCCGGCACCAATAAATAACAATGAATAACAGGAATGAATATATGAAAATGATGTATTAACGTAATAATACAAACTGGTTAAGCAGGTTAGTAGTTCCAGGAATACGTGTTAGTTACGAAATATATATACAGTCTTTGGTATTGACGTATCGCTGTATGACTTCTTGCTGAGTCTACTTGCTCGCTCACTGTGACTCCTACAACGCTGTTACCTCACCCTCACTCTTCCGGTTACCTACAACCTTTTACTCTGGACTCGACACGAGACTCTTCGGTCTTGCTCTCTCGGGTCTTCACGTACGCGTAGTATATGTATATACTTGGTGAATTCATTTGTGTAAAAAGAGGAGAACCCCTCAACATATAGTTTTGGTCAAGTTTGGTCAAACCCCAATGGATTTTATTTGTTAAAGAGTTCATGTCTTATATTTACAATATTTCCGATCATTTTTCTGGTTTCCAGTGAAAGTTTAAATATAAATTTTAAAATGGCTGCCATCAATAATACATAACAAGTAAAAAAGTTAACAAAGAAAATGATAAAATAACGCCAAATATCTGCATTTGGATTCACAATAATTTCTACTCAATAACCAGTAGAAGAATTAGAAAAATAAACATTACCGCCCACTTAATAACCATTAAAATAATACAGTAGACCTACCCATAATACACCACTCACCAGCATATATAAATAGTTGATTCATAACAAAAAAAAACAAAAAACACATTGTCTTAATATTGCGTTTAAACATGGAACTCCCGCCGCTGGGTGTTGACATCAACGTCCACTTTTATATTTACGTACGCTCTATTCTTGATATTGATAACTTTAACCCATAAATATAACATAGCTTAAAAGTGTATACATATATATATATATATATATATATATATATAGAGAGAGAGAGAGAGAGAGATAGATAGATAGATAGATAGATAGATGACACAAATATACTTTTAAGGTATGTGTGTTAAGATTTTAACATGTGTATGTGTGTGTGAGGGATATAAGGTTCATCGTTTTAATAAGAAAAGACTCTTAAAATTTTAAATATTTCTCCTCCTCCAGGAAATTCACAGTGCACTCTGAATATATAACCATTTCCAATGAGAAATAATTAATAATCTACTTTTGCACATCATTGATTCTAGTTAGTAAGTTCGAGTTTTTTTTCTGTTGCAGAATTTTTAACAGAATAAGTCATCATCAATAAATATTTTTTCCTCTTTCTTTCTCTCTCTGCCACCCCCTGTTCATAGTGAGTGACAGAGGTATGAATATCATGAGAGTTCGATCATCGAAATATGGCTACTCTTTATTTTCTGTTGCCAAACTCCATCTACATGTATGTACATCCACTTGTGCGCACAGTAATAGAAGTATGCACACAGACAGAAGTATACAAAGATTTTAATCTTTTTTTTTATCTCTCTTAACCTGATTGTTCAGTGAATTTCAGTTCTGCTTTCCTCCGTTTCTCTTTTGCTTTCGAATTCTTGAGTGTGTTAAATTCATTATGCTTTTTTTCCTCATTGTATTTCCTAAACTTTTATCAGCTTCTTTCTGATAACAAGGCATTTCTTGTTCTTCATAAAATTTCCTCCTTTGTCGCATATGTTGGTTTTACGTTTTTTCTTTAATTCATGACTAGAGTCTTCAATTTCACTTTCATATAGTAGGGTAAAAATCGAACGTCTGTCAATCTTTTCTTCTTTTCTAATATTATTATATCTTACTGAAAAGTATCTTCCTTTATTCTTATGCACCTTCAGATTTCCATATCTCACGTTCTATTGTCTTGGAAACATATAGTTAAATTTCCGAACACGTTCCAAATTCCAATGTCAAGAGATAAACTCCTATCTATGCATTTCTTAAACAATTATCAGTGCTGGTGGTGATGGGTGGGGGGAAGGATTCATTCATTCTTGCTTTTCTTCGACTTCTTGATTATTTAGGCCCGCTTGTTCTCTTAGAATCATCTCGTTGTACTATGTTATATATGTGACGTCACTCCGGCGTCGCTGCGCCAAATGTGACGTCTGCCTGGCCTTGCTCGCCGTGCTATCCTGGTCGCGGCGCCAATTGTGACGTCACCCCGTCTGACTTCGCGCCGTCGCCCTCCTATCCTGTCCTGTGACGACCAAGTGACTTGGTATTGGTCGCGGCACCAAACGTGACGTTCTAACCCTTTGCTGATTCGGATGGGAATCTGGTTAGATTCGGTACCAGCCCTGTCGTTCCCAGCTCGCCTCCAACGTCTGGTTACCGAAGTAACTGCTTTGATTTCTAGTCTAACCTACACACGTTGTGATTTGATCTTAGGTAGACGAAATCAATCAGTCGCCAGGCCGTAATGCAAGTCGAGTCCGAACAAGGGTAATACCGCACAAGTATATGTAAAAGAAAATAAAGTAATAACTCGAAAAGTTCAAATGTGTTAAAAAGGATAACAATATTTTATATCTGGTTGCTGAATACAGGACTGCGTATCTCTCCCAACCCGCTTATATGGATTCGTGACACTTTGTGTTTGTTAGGCGAGTCTTAACATCTTAAATAGTTCTTTTAAGAAACTGGTTTTGGTGTATATTCAGGCGATATTCGTCCAACTTGTTTTGGTGGTGTGAGTCTAAGTCGTTCTTCAAAAATAAATTGTTCTTGGTTAGAAGTTGAGGTCGAGAATGCGTGGATCTTAAGTCAGCTTTCTGCGAGGCGGTCTCCGAGCTCACAGCTCAATTGCTTGCCTGTCTTTCTAACCCCAACTCAACTCAACTCAACTCAGCTGCGAACTGCTTTCTACTCGTTGCGACTCTGCTTATATGGACGCCGACCAAAACCGGGGTGGGCCTGTCGGGGTTTGAGGTTCCTTGATAATTCTAAATTCGCATTAAGAATTTTCTTTGTTTTCGGTCAGGAAAATTTATTAATTTCCATTTTTGGAAGTCTTTAATTCTAGTTTAAGGGAATCGTCCTCCCAAATTCCTCCTTTCTCGTGTTGGTATCTCATACCAATCCCTTCAGATGCGTCAACAGTTTTCCCCTCTCTCTCACAGTGGCATCTCACACCGATCCCTTCAGGGGGCGTCAACAGGCCTCCCCTCCTTCTTCATAGTTTACCTTCGCCTACCACTCACGCCACCCTTCAGCCAATGAACGTTCAACAGCGCGGGTGCGGCCGGACTGGCCTCGGTTTAAAAATCTCGCTTTTTTTTTTTCTTTTCTTTCTTTTCGAGGAGACCTCACACGTCTCTAATCTCTATCTTAACCGAATTTCATCTGGAGTTCGTCAATCGAGATTTTTGCCAAACAAGTGGGTGGTCATCTGGCGACTTTACACCCTGGTGCCAATTATTTCGATAAAATAATTTTTTTTATCATGTCCAGGTTTGACATAAAACAGGTGTTTTTCTCAAATGATATTTCCGCAGATAGGTAAAGGTTTAATCTTTCCTTCCTTGTACTCTGCGGGTGGTCCAGCGGACATTTTTCGCGGTCAGAGCACGACCCAATTAATTTTTATCTCTTAGCATTCTGTCCCGTAGGCCACTAGGCCAATTTGAAACTTTCATTATTGCCATGGGCAGATGGCTAAATCTTATTCGCCGCCCCGTAACCGTAACATAAATCAAATTAAATCCGGTATCTTACTTTCTTCGCTAATGAAAATAAAATCTTTACCACTTTTCTTTGTTAGAAAAAATGACAACGCTCAGTGTCTTTTCGTGATAGCTTCTTATCACCTAATTTAATTCTCGCCTTTTTTTTTCACACAACCCTAAATAGTGTCACAAATAAATCCTGTGGGAAAATGGATCCCTGTCGTACTTTTTCTTGTCTACCTTCTTTCGTTATTCACGTTCAACTTCCCAATTCCTATTGTGGCATATTCATGGGGCATTTCCTTTTTTTATGTCAATTCGTTTCTCGTGTTGAATTACGTCAAAAGTTTTCTGTAATATATATATATATATATATATATATATATATATATATATAACATACGTATAGGCCTTTTTGTATTACAATTGCTCTTCGCCTATGGTACGATTCTGATCTAAGATCTGTTCATTAGAATCTTAATTATCAGTTTTTTTTATAAGGCTCATCATGCTGAATAATCGGTGAAACTCGCATTCATGCGCAACAGATTTCTTTGGTAAGGCGATGCAACTTAATTTCCTTGATTGTCTTGTATGTTGCCATTATTGTATATTTTATTGCTCTGGTTAGTAACCTTATCAATCCAAAATCCTCTAACACTGTCAGCATCTATGTCAAATCCAAATATGTTTCTGATAGAAACCAATATATATATATATATATATATATATATATATATATATATATGTGTGTTTGTGTGTGTGTGTGTGTGTATGTGTGTATGTGTGTGTGGTGGACTCTCCTGTCGTTTCCGATGTATGAGGGTTAAACAGCTCAATTCCTAGGAACCGACAGCCCAGATACCAGCACACAGGATTTGATTATAGTGGTGAAAGCTTTGTGCAGAAACAACCACATTTTTTGAAGAGGCGAATACAGGGACCTGGTGCACTAAGTACCACAAGGACTCCAAAAGACCGCAGGTTTTGATTTCAGAGTTGTTCTTCTAAACCAGTTGCCATCCAAGGCTATAGAACCTAATCTGTCCTGCTATTTACCCATAGCTGGATGATGAAGAAGAGGATTAATAATTTTCTCAAGGGTATTAATACGTAAGTTAATATAATGGATTCGACTGGAATTCGAACTCGGCTCTCCGATTCATATATATATATATATATATATATATATATATATATATATATATATATATATATATATATATATTATACTGTCTTTTAACCTCCACACTTGAGAATCAAGGTCCTGGTATAAATATTGTTATGGTTCATTTAATCTGTTAAAATTTAAATTCAAGAAGGATCGGAAAAAAAAGTGAGATTGTGTAGCTCCATTAACCCTTTGCTTTTCATAATAATGATCAGTATCCAAATTCTGGAACAGACTTGAACATTTAATCCATTAGAATTGCATTTTATCTCCATCAGTCCAGTCGTCCATAGAAATCACAACAGATACTTAAAATCATGTTTGCTGTCACTCTCCCTTGAATATTGAATTTTTTCTAAAAACATTTTGGCATAGTGCCTCAAAATATTCTTTTTTCAGAGGAAGAACTGATGGATGAGTTCTTTGGAGTTTCGTCAAATTGAAAAAGAAGTTCTTGCATCTTTCATGAACGTTAGAATATTAAACTGTAGCCGTCACGCTTAAAACCTAGTAGTCAAGCAATAAATGATGAATTCGTTTTTTTTGTGTGTGTTTTTTCTCCCGCCTCTTAGATCCAAGAGGAATCAACTGACAACAGAATTAGACGAAAAACAGAAACTGTTTTTCTAACTGATTAGAATACATTATTTCTTTACAAACACCAATCTATATTTCTTAATTTAAAAAAAATAACCGTAAAAGTAAAGCGGCAACAAGACTCAGAATTATTGCTGAATTTTCAATTCAAACTATAGATTTTTATTGTCATACAGCGAAGTAATTCGAATAGTAATATTAGTAACACTAGATGACAGTGTACCAGCCGATAGGGAGATAATAATGAATGAAATCATTAGATTTCCTTTTCAGTAAGTAAGTGATCTTCGTGACTTAATCCGCAAGTTATCTGTCACAGATAGCAAGGCTTAAAAGGGATGCAAGTTCGAATCTCACCCATGTCATATTTTTTTTGGGGATTCGCGTTACTTATTAAAGATCGTAGGCTGATGGTATATAAGGTGTGCTAAAAAAACGAAAGAAAAGAGAAATAAGACGGTAAAAATAGTAGTTGACAAATAAATGATATAATTCTGTCTTGAAAATCCGTTTCGCTGATAAGAGGAAAGTAAGATAAATGCAATGTTTACAGGAGAACTTGACGTAGTTCACTAATCAGTTTGCAAGTCTAGTGAGATTGGTTCTCCCTCAATACCTCATTTGCGTGACTATATAGCAGAATTTTTAGTCTGATACAAAGAGAGCAGCGTAGCAGAGACAATTGTTCTACGAGACGAGCTTGTAAACCATCGCTCTATGGCAAGAGCATAGACTTTAAAACCATAATAAACAGATTGTTGAAAATAGCATATGAATAGACAGGGTCTCCTTCATGTTTGGATATCTTTCTGTATCTAAGCCCAAGAAAAAAATCAGGGGTTCGAACGCTGATTTTGAAAACAAATAGGTTTTCCCCCATTTTGAAGATTACCGCGGCATGTTTCTCTCTTGTAACCTTAAGTTGTTATTAGTTCAGCTTGTTAAAAATATTTAGACAAATGGGAAGGAATTGAGATCGATATATGGAAAAATAAATCAGACTGAAGTCGCTATTGTTAGAATGTCACATATAGAATGTCATATATAGGGTGAAAAAGTGTAAACAGACTAGGATTAGCAATGAACATGCAGTGAATTCACAAAATCTGACTGGGAAAAGCATAGGGAGAGTTAGCATCATGTCTTTCTCAATCGTATTAGAAATGAAAAGTTTATGTAAATAGTTCCAGCAGAAATTTGATCTCGGCTTGTCGATTCTGTATTTTTAGGTCATTATCTTTACGTTAGAGCGCAGGTCTAATTAGACTAAAATTAATGTAGCAGGGCGTTTAGCACAACGCAGTATTTACAAAGCTAATTCCAAGAATCAGCGTGTCTATGTTTGATTCTTTCTTACACGGTGCGCCCTAGTAACATTAGTTTAATATATAACTGTAACTACTATTGATGGCTCCTCCATTACCTCTAATAAATTTGTTACTACTAATATTCTACAATTTCTGTATCTATTAAGGTAATACATAAGTCTTCCTAATAGTATCACTGTTACTATAAATTAACAAAAATTGATAAAAATAACACATGTGAGATACTGCTTTATTTGAGCAAAAAGAGAGAAAAAAACCGAAAGATTTTCTACAATGAATGATGATTAACTGCTAATAGTAACACAATTAGCAAAAAAGGTTACAAACGAATCCGAAAATCACTACCATCAACAGAACATGAAAATTGATAAACTCCATAGAAAACTCTGAGAACACAAATAGAGAACGCATTCTGAAATGGCTGCGTTGAGGAGAACTGAAAAGAGAAATAACAAGTAAAAGCTGACAGAAAAAAACATTAAGATTGATCCTAATGACTTTCTATTTTCATAGGATTTATTGTAAAGGCAAAAATCTACAAAACAATAAATAACTCTGTTGCAAATTAGAGACAAATATCATAAAATAAATGAAAGTAACAAATTTGTCCGGAAGAGATCCAAAATAAAAACATGATTGAATGGGGAGAGTAATTCATTGCAAACTGTGCAAGCGACTTGAGTTTGGTTATACAAAAAAATCTTGCATGATCATAAAAATAACCATTTTGTAATTTAGCATAAAAAATAAAAACACCGCGCACAGACGAGTCTTAATATGAGTGAATAAAACGACGATATTGGGAAAACATGTTGAAGGGCAAATGAAAAAATACCATGACCTTGCTTGAGAAATGTAAAAACAAAAAAAAACAAAAAATTGGGCAATCAAAAAAGTTAAAAAAGACAATAATTGCAATAGAGTTGGGGAAAGTAAAGACCAAAGTTAGAATTGAGATAACACAGGCCACGGGAAGAGACGTGGATTTATTCAGATGACTTACACTCCCTTGGTCTCCAATGATGACCACTAAGAAACTCTGGAGGGAATATACAAAATAAATTAGAAGGACGGCAAGAACCAATACCTTTCTCGAGAGATGCAGAGATTTTATATATGAAGACGGGAATTGTACTTCTAATCAAACGAAGCTAACGGATCATAGAAACCTTTGCAAAAGACTGAAATCCACCAGAATTTTCAAATGGGGATGTTACAGATATTCATTGTAATCCTGCCTTTCATTATTAAATAAATTTTCATGAAGTTTCTTCGTTTTATATATATTTTGAATGTTATATTTGGCTTAGCAAACAAAACGTATGTAATTCAAATATATTTTTAAAGTGTGTTGCAGATGAAAAAAGGCTGGAAAGTTCTAACAACTATGACGAACAATCAAAAGGATTCCACCTACGATACAAGAGACTTTAGCAAGAATATTGAAGCAAATGCTGGAGACTTAAAGACATCCCGTCACTTGAATGCCAGAAATCAATATCGGAAATATCTGGAGTGAAATTAAATAATACTTGCCTCGCCATGGAATACTAGTTAACAAGATAGTATTTCAAAAGAGTTTACTAATACTAATTCAAATTTCTAGATCTTGATTATGTCGCATCCAACAGTTTAACAAGCGGAAGTGGATTAGCTTCCTTGTCCGGCAATAGTTTTTACACGTATTTCTTAGTACCAGTATTTTTTAATTCTAACAAAACCTGTAATTTTTCGGGAATCATGTATTTTAAATATATAAATCCTTTATAAACAGTTTCTAAATATTCATAAGAACCTTTGTTTATAGAAAAATTGATTTCAAATCATTTACTTAATAACTTGAATAATGAAATAGAAGACGAGTCAAGTTAAGTGACTGTACTGACATTACATATACACAGAGTTTTTTTGGCCCCTCCCGGGTTATGTGCTGTCCTGTGGTTACGACAGTATGTCTCTCTCTTTGACCGGAAGGGTTGCCTGAAGGAAAGAGAAGCGACTTCCGCCTTTACGGTGAACATTTACTCCTTCCTTTTTTATTTTGTTTTTCTCTCTTTCTTTTTTCACCTCTTCCTTCTTGTAAAGACGCATCCACTGACTTTGCTTCTCTTCTCGGATTGTCTTCTCTTTCGGGAAGATGCAGTAATATTGCATTTCTTATTTCAGCGATTTCATTTCTGCTTTTTTTTATGAACCGTGACTTGTCAATTACCGACACATTATTAATTTCAACGTCGACAAGTTCCAACCATGAACTTTTCCTTTCATCAAAGACTCTATTAAAGACAAACATTTCCAAAGACTTGCCACTTGCATGTTGTTAATTTTCTCTTTTTCAGCGCTATTAAATTAACCATATTAAATATCCACACACTCACACCCAATTTGGAAATCTTTTATTTGTTTTAATATTTCAGCACTTATCAGAAATCTCTTTCAGTTCTTTCAAATAAACAATTGTACATACTGTAAAAATATTGATTGTTGCCAATACAAATTTTTTGGCCTTTAATTAAGAACTCAGCCTTTGTTTTGTCTCACTTTGGGTGTCAATTTCTTCCTTTTTATTTTGACTGTTACTGGAAAACAATCCACTCAAATTTTAATTTGTGTCGTCTTTAACTAAAGTAAAGTTCCCATCCTTCCTTTGATTATGTCCGTAAAGAAAGTCCGTCATGAACTCAGACTTGGCTTTACGATGAATGTACAGTCAGTTCAAGAATTTCTATAGCAAAATTCTCAAATGACTCTTATCCCCATAAGTACTGAAAAAAAATAAAACGTTTCCGTGTTAAACAAAAGATATGAAAAAGAAGCAATGAATGCTCTGTCACTTTCTACATGTCACGAAATTGAAGAAAGGCAAGAAAAAGAAAAGACAGGATTGCGTACAAACAGAGGCGGGTGGGGAGTGAAGAGAGTGTATAGAAAAATCTGCGAAATTATGAGAGAGAGAAAGGTGATAAGAAACAAGAGGTTTTAAATGAAAAGAAAAAGAATGACAAAAGGACAGATGTAAACATGGGTGGGAGAAGGAAATAGATTTGATAAGTAGGATGAGAAGGGAGCAGTGGTAATCAGTAGGAAACGAGGAAAAGATGAGAGAAAAACCAATAAAAAGATTGATGTCTACAACAGAAAAAGAAAGAAGAAAAACAATGTAAAACAAACAAATCTGTTGCTTCTTCAATTTGTCAATTTAACAACAATCTTCAATCGTTTCCTTTTGTTTTTGTGCCATTTTAGGAACGAAACACTGGTGCTCTCACAAAGTCAATTCAAATGAAAAACGCCCACAAAATGAACACATCTTGGGTATGACGGTGAACTACATCCAGCAGCAAAATGGGGTCAAAAGATTATGAAAGTATAAGAAAATATTTTTTTATTATAAAAATACCAGCGATACATTTTCATAGTAACAAAAAAAATATTACCCGTTATATATTTTTGCAAAAATTACTAACAATACATTTCTGGAAAAAAATTGGTAAAGCTCCCAAGAAAATTAAATTTCGGCATTAAATGAGCCATGAGGAGTTGATATGTCGCTAAAGAAACAAACACAAAATTAACAGACAACCTGAGTAAATGTAAAGTATTTTGTTTACGTTGATGATTACTCAGAAGAAAATCAACTGATGATATGTTTACTATTTAAAATAATTTGAATTACTTGTTCTAAGATCAATGACTCGCAAACCATTCTCATAGTTCATTGCTTGGGGGTTTCATTTTCACTGGCAACAACATTATTCTCTTCAAGTGCGATTCAAAGTTACGATCACTATGTATCTCTTACTTATATTTCTGAATGAGGCAATATATTTCAAATTTCTAGCCTGTACAGCTGAGAAAACTAACTAGTGTTGGTGAAACCGATCTATTCATCGTAAGTTCAATTCCAGGATTGGGTTGTCAAAAATGTTATCTACATCCTGATTGAGCTTAAGAAACATGCGTCATGACAAATATTGCAGCAATTTCGCACAAAACTTACTTTCATCAAAGCAAATTTCTAATTCTACAATTTGGATAAGAAGACCTAATAAAATCTATTTCCCAAAAAGTTGTTCACTGAACACAATGAATTTTATACGTTATTTCCAGAATGAGCTTGTGATTTTATTTATTTTTGACTTCTTTCTTTAGTGAATACTTAATCGTTACTAGAAATTAAGAGCGATTGCTTGGTAACTGTTTAATTTGTGTATTTTTAACTAGAGTCATAAGTTTCGAATGCCAGATTTTGAGGAAATAACACTTTACAAAATTTGGAAAACTGATGCAGCACAAACATCTATCTCCACAGGGTTATCTTAATTTTGGTTGCAACTCTTCTGCACAAAATGGACCTTAGTAAATTTATCGATGAAAGGAACGGAAGGAATAGTTATATGAAAATTTTAAACACACACACACACACACACACACACACACACACACACACACACACACACACACACACACACACACAGGCACTCAACAAAATTTATCTCGGGTAGAAAATGACCTTGCTAACACGATATACACTTTCGTGTGCACAAATGTTTCAGTTGTCACAGTAGACACCATGAAAAGCAAAAAATTCCTTTTTCATTGTTAACAACAAACTACTTCCTTCCCACCGTTGTTTGTTATTTTTTAAATTGATTTTTGTTTTTTACTGTGGAGTCGACCATCAGAACCTCCGTAGGTGTTGCAGCGATAAAACCAAGGAGGCCTACTGGAAGGAAACTCGGTATGGTTATTTGGGGTTTATAGTCGGAAGGAATAAAGACGTGTATTTAGAGCTTCTGTGATTGTAAAAGTGACAAAAGCTCTATTAAGTTTCCAGACAAGGACAGGGAAAATCTAATTAGGGAATTGCTTGTACGGATTTCAAGGACCACACAACCTGGACGAAGACACGACAAAACAAAAAAAGAAAAAAAAAGATGACAATGATTATTTTACGAGGGGGTGAAACCAGGACATTTTAAGACAAATTAAGTGCACACTTACATTACGTATATTTCGAAATAAGTTACGAACACACACAAACACACAAACATAGACATACACACAAGCACACGATATTAAGATTGAGCAAGCCAATTTATCTTGATGGTCTTGAGTTCGATCCTAACTAATGAACTATTAAGATGAGATTGACTAGGCTAAGAAAAAATCCATGCAACATATTCCTGAATTTTATCTATGCAAACAACTATTTGTCTTGATCTATCTACTATCCTTCTCCTCATCCTTTCCTCTATCACTCCTATCTGATCTTGCTCCAAATCTTCTGTAAACCTTTGCGTCCTAGTGGCTTCCCGCCTTGCTTGGGGTGAAACGCTTAATATATATATATATATATATATATATATATATATATATATATATATATATATATATATTATATATATTATATATATATATATATATATATATATATATATATATATATATATATATATATATATATATATATATATATATATATATGCATTATATATATATATATATAAATATATATATATATATATATATATATAGTATATATATATATATATATATATATATATATATATATATATATATATATATATATATATATATATATATATATATATATATATATATATATATATATATATATATATATATATATATATATATATATTGAGCTTCATATTTTTGGTTGTTAAAGACATTAGGTTTATAATACCCAGAAATTCATACAGAGATGTCCTCAAGGACACATGGCACAGTGGATAAAGGCGTTAGTTAAAATCCAGTGATAGGACCCAAAGAGTGTGAGTTCAATATCAGAGGGAAAATAACAGGAGATAACTGATAACTGACATTAAACATGGCACGTGGAACTAGGACATTCTACCCTGTGAGCAAAATAAACGGTTCAGTTCGACATTCTAAATACCTGAAGAAGGCCGGGGCGTATAAAGGCCGAAATGTTGTAATAAATATGGCAACAAAGATTAGGGCAATAGTCCGAATAATGTAAATAATCTACATAATACCTCATTTCAGAAATATAGACAGATACTGAAGAAGACGGAGATACTGAAAATATCGAATCATCTGACACTAACAATCGGCCTGAGGAATACCGTCTTGTGAATCTTAAAAATATCTTGGATGAATGCGATAACTTAGGACATGATCCTTGTTCTTGATTAGTATCTGTTGTCTTTGACGTAGCTACCATTGCTAATGAGGTCTTCAGCTTTCAATTTTACTTTCTTATATAATCTGATTTGTCCATCACTACAGTCGCATTGCCTTTGTCAGCCGGTAGGATGATACTTTCGTTCATCTGTAGGGATCCGATCGCCAGCCTCACCAGTTTTGTGAAAAAAGATGCAGACACTTGGCAATTCCTGTCAATTTAGGAGATACTGCATGGTCGCAGAAAAAGCGGAACACGCCCTTGTACAAACCAGTACAATCGTTGGATAAAACATCGACCACAAGCTCGATAATTTCTCCAACAGAATTACTAATGAAGAAGGATCCAAAATCCTTCATGAATTCGATGTAGTCAAGGCTCGCCAAGTACAATAATTAATTGATTGGAAGATCAGAAGGTGATGCACAAGATCCATCACCCACCAGTGAAAGCAGTAGTCAACATCAGCCAATATCAGCTGAGTGCTTTTGAGGAGTCAGTATTGAATAAGGGTCTCAACTTTGCCACAACCATAAGACGAGTGCCATACTTGGATATCATTGCCAGGTTGCCTTGAACAACCCTCAGGCTCAGACGGATGAGCTGAGATGGAAGGTGAGACATAACTTAGAGAAGGCCAAGCCCCCTAACTTCACAAAACTGGTGAGGCTGGCGATCGGATCCCTACAGATGAACGAAAGTATCATCATACTACCGGCTGACAAAGGCAATGCGACTGTAGTGATGGACAAATCAGATTATATAAGAAAGTAAAATTGAAAGCTGGAAGACCTCATTAGCAATGGTAGCTACGTAAAAAAGGATCCTACAAAGACAACAGATACTAATCAAGAACAAGGATCACTCGCACCTAAGTTATCGCAGCATTACATCCAAGCTACCTCACATATACGGTCTCCCTAAGATTCACAAAGACGGTATTCCACTCAGGCCGATTGTTAGTTGCCAAGCCTCTGTGTGCCACCCTGTGAATTGCTTCCTTCTTGATATAATTGATCCATTGATCCGAAACTCCGCCCACTTCATGGAAATAATCAAAGATGCTCCCATCCTATCCAACCAGATTGTGATCTTGGACGTTGTGAGTTTGTTCACCAAGGTATCCACTCAGGAGGCACTCTCAGTAATCAGAGACAGATAGGCTTCTGACTCATCCCTAGAAGAAGGGACTAGTATTCCAATAGATAATCTGATGGAGATGTTGACTTTCT
Source organism: Acanthosepion pharaonis (assembly GCA_903632075.3). Lineage (NCBI taxonomy): Eukaryota > Metazoa > Mollusca > Cephalopoda > Sepiida > Sepiidae > Acanthosepion > Acanthosepion pharaonis. Next base: position 1,856,286 of record CAHIKZ030003892.1, read on the forward strand.
GTACACAAACAACACACTTCGGAATGGGATTACACATATTATCGACAAGATGAGGGAATGGGCTCGCCATTATCACCAGCAATGGCGAATATATACATGGAATACTTTGAGGAAATGGCATTAGAAACTATATCTCTAAAGCCAACTATATGGTTAAGGTACGTAGATGACACCTTCATACTCTGGCCACACCAGGAAGAGGTTCAGGTTCTACTGGATCATGTGAACTCAAGGAGACCTTCAATACAGTTCACAATGGAGAAAGAGAGTAACAACACACTCCCATTCCTGGATGTTCTAATATCTCGAACAGAGCATGGGTTTAAGACATCCGTATACCGTAAACCGACATTCACCGGACAGTACCTCAATTTCAGCCCCCACCATCCATACAGCGTAAAACACAGAGCAAAGTCATAAGTGGCGACCCAGAGACATTAGATAAAAAAATTGGTAAGTATAAGTAGTACCTTACAACGTAACAACTACCCTGGGTACACGGCAGCAGCCCCAGAAAACTGGGATAGGCGGGGACAATAGGAGGACAACAACACTCAGAAAACAGTCTGCCTGCCTTATATGAAGGGGTTATCATAGAAAATACCAGGGATCTGCGGTCCATATAACATCAGGGCAACCTTCAAAAGCTTGACGACACTTCGCAGAAATCTCTCCCGAGTAAGACCCCTCCCCCATAGAGGAGAAGATGACGAAAGACTGTGTGTACACCATCCCGTGCAGCTGTGGAAAGAAATATAAAGGGGAAACAGGCCGCCCCCTTAAGGTAAGGCTTCAAGAAAACCAGAAAGCTGTAACACGCGGGGAAATGGAAAAATCAGGTGTGGCTGACCACATATGAGGAGAGAAGAGAGATCACCCCTCTCTGTGGGATCAGCTTGAGATCACAGACAAAGAACACCATTGGAAAATTCGTAAACTTAAGGAATCAGCACAAAAATCTCCTGAGCCGACCAAGCACAGAAATGAATGCAATATGGGAACCAGTAATAAGGAGTGACAAAGAAAAGCGATAATAAGAAAAATTGCAATATGAGCTCTGGTAAAAATATGATATGATAACAGCAAAAATGGCAATATGAGCACAGGTAAAAAATCATTGCTGAAGACATTAGGTTTATAATACCCAGACATTCATATACTGATATCCCCAAGAACACATGGCACAGCGGATAAAGGCGTTAGTTAGATCCAGTGACAGGACCCAAAGAGTGTGAGTTCAATATCCGGCTAAGGCAGTGGAGAACTTTCAGAGGGAAATAACTGATAATTGACATCCATTAAATATGGCACATGAAACTAGAACAGTCTACCCCAGTGAGCGAAATAAAGGGTTCAACCATCTGATGAACGGCCGAAATGTTGCAATAAATATAGCGACAAAGATGAGGATAATAGTCCAAATAATGTAAATATAGTGGTTTCACTTATTTTCTTTCGGGTAAATGGTTGCTTGGTAAAATGGAAAATGCAGAGCTTCGAATATTATATACCAAGCAACCATTTGGTTGGTTTGGATAGGAGCATTTTTGTTTCCACGAAGTGGGCTGAGTTTCGAACATATGATGATGACTTTCATATTAATGGGTCAATTATATCCACAAGGAAGTGACCCAGCTAAAAATTGGCCTTGGCACTATACCGTCTTTGTGAATTTTGGGGAGACCGTAACGTTGTAACGTTGTGACAATTGCTGTTTGTCTAAGGTTGGAAATTGCAAAGTTGAAACCCTTATTCAGCGGCACTCAACTGATACTGATTGATGTTGACGACTGCCTTCCCTGGGTGGGTGAGAGAATTCGTGACTGAATGATTTATCCAGATCATGCTGGATCCTCTTTCGGTCTTCTTTGTCGGTAATTCTGTTAAAGAAGGCCTCGAACATCTTGGATATATCGGATTGTAGTTTTGTTTTATCCAACGTTTGTACTGGATAATTTCTTGGATAAGGGCGTATCCAGATTTTCTTGCGATCAGACGTTTTCTTCTACAATTGACGTCTTTGTGCCAAGCCAGATAGGATGTTGAAAGTATCTCTCAGTGTAGGAATGTTAGATGGTCTGAAATTTGTGTCAGCTTCTCGTGAGACTTTCTAATTGTCTCCAATCAATTGAAGAAAGCCGGAGCGTAAGACCGCCGAAACATGACAAGAAAGATAAAGATAACAGTCCGAACAACGTAAATAGTAATAAGTTTTAAATAAAGTTGTTTTAGGCACATAAGTTATCTTTGAATGTTTGTAGAATTGGTCTATATTAAATGAAAGTTTATCATCCGTAGGTATAGAGAAAAACATTGTAAATATAATGCTCACTACAACTCACAATTTCAGATATCCACGGATTGGAAGATATCCCCAGCGTATAAAAGATTACTAATGTGTGTGAAAATTTATTAGACCAATCAATTCGGCAAAAGAGAGCTTTTCCAGAGACTTCAGCAAAGATCGTGGTTGTAGCCCGACTCTTCGTAAAAGTAGGTGAAATTATGTACAAATGAAGAAATTCAGATGTGGTGGATTATGTTTCACGAATCTTTCAAATGGCAAGGGTATGTCTGCCATGAAAAATCTTAATTATAAATCCTTATTTTTTATCTGGGCTCGAACCCTGGTGGAGTATAGGCATCTAAGTCTTCAACAAAATAAATTTACTAAGGGTAATCTAGAACAAAAGCACCCGTTGAGGATTGAACTTGTTGCACTAGCACGTTAATCATCGCTTAATGCCAAGATCACTAAAGAAATAATTTCATTTGAACTGGGACACACTAAAAATGCTATATTGGATTACATCCTTTTCTTCATAATTACGAACCTCGAATTTGAATGATATAACTCCAAAAAGAAGAAGAATGTGTTGCGCCAATCGTCAAATTAGCGAGTAATCCTAGTCAAAATCCTAGTATTGACGTGAATTTGTAAACCAACTTTATGGTTGGGCTCTTGTAATGTTTTTTTAAAAGTAAGTGTATCCATTTAAAAATATAGGTTTAAAATTTATTGTGTGCCATAGTTGGTTGTTAGCATAGCAATGACCTATTATTGTGGCCTTGGATCAGACTATGTCAAACGAAGTAATTTACCGAGCATCTACCATCTATCGATGGTAATCTCATCTCGCAGACCATCGAGGTCTAGTGTAATCGGTCATCTATGGGTGCCCTTCTATTATGCACTTTTGTTAGGCAAAGCTGAGTAAAACCATACGGTATCGTAGGTCGAACTAATAACGCTAACGTGTTAACAACTTCGTCCGGCTGACCCTTACATTCTGAAAAGAAGTTTGATTCTCACTAGGTGCCACATCACTCTGAATCTGTGTTAGATTAAGTTCAATGAAGCTAATAACAGTAAAGATTAGTAAATATTGTGTAACTGAAACAGTTCTTTTGTCTTTTGCCGTATTAGGATTGTTTAGTTTTTATAATGCCATTGTAAAGATCGCTTTTAGTTGTATTGTGACAATTATTATATCAGTGACATTAATAAACGTGGCGCATTTTATTTTTGATTGTAACATTGAAGACAAAACAAATAGGCAATATTTTCGTCGATTGTGTGTTATGTAATTATTTTAAGAAATGTAAAAATTGAGATGGAAATGCGCAGTTTAGGGGAAATTTCTTTTAAATGATCGAACGTGCCAAGATTTCCCGCTGAAAAATTGTAAGTGATCGTGGGTATGTGAAACACCGCCAACAATATCAGAGGTCAATATTTGAAACTGATAAGTTTCAGAATTTAAAGTAAAAACGAATTATTAAAATAAATTGGAACTAAATGCCTTTTGCTCTTGAATGTCTTGCACAAGAAAAAAAAATGCCGTCCGTATATCAATATTTCAATTATTATTTTTTTTATTTAAATATAATGGAAAATGAAACTTATCCCCTAACGAAAAAAATGAACAGGCATATTTCAATTTATGTGAGAAGATATCCGGTCAGTAATTTCACGAAATCAGAAAAAAAATGTCCTTATTTTTGATATCTTGAAAAATTTTCCTTCCATATTTCATGTCGAATGGGGGGAAAGTTATTTTTGTTTTCGTAGTTTCACGTTATTTTTAGTTTATTTCCTCTTACAGCACGCAACCGTTTCTGTATCACGAACACTAATTTTCTTATCAATGGCTTAAAATATGGCACTAGTTTAAGAAATATAAGTGCAATGTAAGAAAAATAAATCAGTCTTTGGCATGTAGAAGTAATTTGATACGCTGAAATGAATTATATCCCTTTTATAGATAAAGAAAATATTTGACCTCAAAAGTATTTATCAAATTTTATTATCCGACTTTTATGAAATGCATTAAGAATCGCAATGGAAGGAAATGGATTAAAATCGGGTCAGGAATGAGTTCCAAGTTATTAATAGTCACCCTATTTTAGGGATAATGGAAATACGTTGAAAATTTAAAAAAACAAACAAACAGAATAATAGACGAAAATTAAAGCATCATTGCTAAAAGACTAGGGTGATTAAATATATAAGATTTTTGATTTTTGAATGTCGCATAGTGATAGGTTAAAAGCTTAAGGAATTCGATCCTGAAAAGGAGTTATTTGAAGATACTTCGAATATTCATAACAACCTAGAGCCGAACTGCCACCTCTACTCCATTTTCGATAGTAATATTTAAAAAAAATGTAAAATTGAAATTTTGTTAGAAAAAAAATCCTCGTGCTACAAGAGGACAAATACACAAAACTATCCTTGGACGACGAAATTTACTTAAACCTACAAAGCAGATATAATTCCATTTTTAACCAAAATATTAAACTAAGAGTACACCGAATTTAGAATTAGCAAAAAAGATTGCAATTCGGAAGAGGAATAATTCAACATGACCGTTAATTTATACGATATATGGAAAATATCATCAATAACAACGGCACATTGAGAAAGAAAATCAAAGAAAGACACCTCCCGTCTCTCAAAAAATAAACTTTAAAAATTGATAAGACAGAAGTCGGATCTATCAAACTCCATAACATTTTAGGTGAGTATTACCCAATTATCTATGTCCGAATGTAAAGAAAAAAGCTTTCAAATAATTTTAATCAATTTTTGAAATGCAACAAATTATTTTGATTATTGCAAATATTAAATTTACTTCATCTATAAAACTAGAATAAAAGCTTCAAGAGAAAGATTTTCACTTTTAAAAATGCATTTTAAACCTTATCTATCGCTTTTGTAAGGTGCTTAAATAAATGATTAGTAAATATATATTTATAAATATATCCTTTCTAAGTTCATTTCCTTTTTAAGATTTAAAAAAATCTAAAATATTCTAATTAAAATTCAATACTTTTAATTTCCAATAAAATATTTACTTGATTTTCAGGTTAATCAATAAACTGCTATTTTCTTCACGCGAATGTGTTTCGATTTTTGAAATGTTATACAATTGACTAAAAACGTGCATTGGGATTTAGTGATTATTTTAATTTTCATCTTGGAACTACTACTAAAATGACAATAGCATTCCACTTTTCTTCATGTTTATGAAAAAGTCAGAAAACTTGAAATTTATTAATTTTAATTATAGAATATAACGTATATTCATTCACCTCTGTTGAGTTGTAAATCGACTTGATTTCATTTATTTCTAAATTTATGCAATTTTCTTGACTAGAACGATTCGTCAATTTCATCCGCTGATCAAACTCCATGTTTTTTGTGCATATTTGAATTATCTCCCTTCAACCATTTGTCACGTGAGTCTGTTGGTCGCATGAACATTGTTCCCACGTGCATAGAACGAAACGCTTGTTGTGAGAGAATGCGAAAGGGTTTCCTAATCTATTGTCCCCCCCCTCGCTCTCTTTTCTTCTCGTTTTCATAAGCATGCTTCAGTGGTCGTCCCTTTATATTTGGAGGTGACAAAAGCTCTGAATAAATTCTATTAGAATAAATCACACCGTGAAAACGAACGAATAAAAAAATAATTGTCTTCTTTAGAATGCTTTCTGAATAATAAAAAAGCAGTTTTTATGTTGTTTTTTTTTTTAATTCTATTTATTTGTGTATATTCGTTTGTTTTTTCTATTCTATTATTTGGTCACATGTAGCATGTGACTCGGTCGAATTAATTAAAAAAAATAATCAAGTCAGTTTTCATCTTTTGATGTCACAATCTGTAGAAAAATGATTAAAATGCGCATAAAATTCTCTTCATTGTCAGAGGAGGTTACAATTCACAAATGAAATCGCTGACTCAATAGTGGAATTTTAAGGTTTAATTTTTCAAAGTGTCGCTGATAATAAATAGCGAAAATAGGTCGACATTGTTCTAACAAAAAGTAAAAAATCTTTTAACATATAATCAGTCAATGTTGATAGAAAACAGTTAATTAATTATATAGTATTTAAATCAGAATTTCTCTCTAGGGAGGAAAATCAAAACTATTTAGCTAAAATAAGGGAGGTAACTCTTGTAAGTCGTAATTTACTTAAAGTACATTTAAAATCGAGACCAGCCAAAAAACAAAACAACAAAATACCTAAGGTTTAGAATGAATTTTTAATATTTTCTGATAATGTCATGCATAGTCGCCCGTACTTACAAATATTGCCACATCTATACACCTACATATAAATTCAAAATTCTTTTAAAAATATTGGTGTTTGCTGATTTGTATTAAGCGTTTCCATTTATGATAAATAAATATAGTTTTCACTTAATATTATCTAAAAAGCGGAAATTAATGAATTTTAATATTCAAAATTTAACACATTGTTCTAATTAAAAGAGAAAAAATAAAGAATCATTATCTACCGAAATTTTTTTTCTTAAATCAACAGTGTCTTTCATATATCTTTAATTCAATTAAAAGCATTTCTAATTAAATAATGTCATAGTTTCATTGAATTTTTTAGGGAAATGTTTCTGTTTTGCAAAAACAAATTGATTTAAATTCTCCCAGGAATCCTGCTTTTAACTAATATATGAAGAGGGTGAAATTTTAGTTTCTCGAAATTTCCTAAAATTAAGTGTAGGAAAACAGATGTAAAAAATATATTTTTGCCAAGATTTTCTAAAAAAAAAAAAAAAAGAAATTGTGAATAAATCCTGAAAATTTCATTAAAATCCGATAATTATTTGATTTTTGCAAAAATGTCCAAAACAATGATTTTAACGCCGGAAAAATAACGTTAAAAATCAATACTAATCTTTGGTCCACTGGTGATGCAAAATAAACCAAAATTTCTAACCTCCTAGTAAGGGTTAAAAAAAAAAAAAAAAAATAATCCCAAAATACTTTGGTCTTTCTTCTTAATAATAACAAACATTTTGAATATCAAACATTTTTTATCAAGTTTGGAACATTTTTTCATCAAGGTATGTTCTTCGACAGAAAATATTAGGCGGTATCTACTCTAAAGTTTAAAAAAATGAAAAGGTAACAAAATTTGAGAAAACTGTATTTTAATAGACTTTTTAGTTGAAGGTAAATTTCCAGGCAGTAAAAGAATGTGGTTTTGTACAACTTTAGTGGGAAATGTATTATTATGCCAAACATATCCGATTAATATGTGGAACGAGAAATTATATTATAAAATTATTACCTAGTCCAAAAACCATTTCGAATTGCTAGAGATCAGTAAATACTTGAAAAGACGGTAAATATATCTTTCCACCCTCCCTTCATGCTAATTTTTTATTCTTTTTTTCTTTTTCTCTCTCGTACTTTGCTCTTTTTCATTTTATCATACACATTTGAAGTGTTGAAAGGTGGCTGAACCATTATCACGGCGAAAATTCTAAAACCTCCCCTCACGAACAATGTCTTAATGGAATAATCCGTATTATGTGCGTGTCTGTGATATGAGGGTGGCTGCAAAGTTCTCGAAACAAAGAACAGATTCCAACATAAAATTTTAAGTATTCTCCATTAATATTGAAGTCATTTTGCATTTGTTGTTTTTATAGATTTTATGGATGGGCGAGTAGTGTGACTGTCAACGACAGGAAAATGGAGTTGGCTAGCCGAGTTTAAATTCTTGGCTAGTCACATTTATTTTCGCACAAATAAACTTGGGAAAGGCATGGATCCATTTTTACTGCGTCGAGCTCTGGTTTAAATAGTCGGGTAGATTGCCCTCTATAGCCTTGGATAGAAAACAGTTTAATCGAGAGAAATTTCAAACCGTGCAGAATGAAACCGGAAATCCCTTCACCATCTTCCCCAAGTAATGGATAGTAATTCACAGATAATAATAGAAAGTTGTGGAGTATCACCATCTACGTCCTGAATGGACATCGAATTAAGGGGGGGGGAGGAATAATTGACATTTCGCCAAAAATAAGCGCAAAATTTAATTGCTTTTTTTTTTGTTAACTCTTCGCTGTGGAATCATTTTATTTTTTTATTTTAACGGTTTTATTTCTTTATGTATTCATTTAGTGACTGAAGTGAATTATTATCTCGGAATTGTTTAAATTAGCAAAATGAAACTTGCATTGTTTTTTAAAGGTGACGAGAAAGAGGGAAAACAAAACACAACTTGGACCGAACTTTTACTTCAAGCAGGCATCGATGCGATAAATTTGTAGTTGTTCTCTTATAATTTCACTGCCAATTTGAACAAGAGGACATTAATATTTAGTGAGTGCGATATTACCAAATGCCGTTTACTTTATTTTAATTCTCTTGGGAATAGGCATGAATCAATGTTCCTCCAGCTATGGATTAAATATCAGGATAGACTGGGATATCTTATCTTGAGCTGGCAACCAGAAAAGAAAAAAACAAACAAAAAAACTCTATATTAAAAACCAGCCTGAAGAAGGATGGCTCCGTCCGGTTGCTCTAGAAACACACCAATCTTGTTTTGTGCAGGCAGGATATTTAGTGCTCCTGCAACTCTCGTGACCTCAATATTTATGCAATAAGACAACCGCAAATTTTCCTAGCAATTATCTCTTCTATAAAATAGTATTTCTTTTTGAAGAGTGCAGTATATTTCTCTGATGAAGTCGACATTTTTGGGGTTTATAGGTGACTCAGATTATATATAGTAGGTACTTTTAAAAAAGTGGTACCTAAAGGTTAAAATGCATTTTAAAAATGAAAAATTTATTTTAGTTTTAATTCCTAGTTAATTGATTAAATTCAATATTTTGAATAAGCAAAATATTTTGTTGTATTTCAAAACAGATTTAAATCAATAGGAATTATTTTTTAATCGCTAAAATTGGCCATATTGACAAATTTGTAAACACAATATAATTTTCTTTATCAAAAAATCTTTCTAAATAAAATATACTTTACTGAAATTTTTTTGATGAGAACTGATTTAAAGTTTAATTAATATGAATTAAAACAAGTTTTACTTGTAATTTAAAATATCGCAGTTTTTATGAAAGTTTCACAGATGTATGAATAGCTTGATGTACGGAATGTTTAAGGGAAGGGCACATAACTGTAAAAATTACTTGACAAATACAACGTGAACGCCGTTTTTATGTACATATATTTAACTAGCCAGTAATACTAAAATTTAAGAAAAATATTCTAAGTGATTTATTAATTATTGCATTTTAATTTTAATTACGAAGATCCTTGTTGAAGAAATGTTAGAAAATTAACAATAGATTTTAAATTTACTATAATTACCTCTCTTATTTTCTGCTAATGTCGTGTACGAACGTTAGCATTTACAAAAGTCGGTATGTCCACACACACACACACACACACACAAACACACACACAAAATTCTAAATTCTTTTTAAAATGCTGTTGTTTGCTGAATTGTAGTTTTTGCATAATAACAGTATCACTTCACCAATACAAATTAATAAAGATTTAAATCTTTATAAATTATTATAGATATATTTAAAAAAAAATGAAAACAATTATTATAAAAATTTATTATTCATTGAAAAAAATGTGTCCATAATATATTTTCTTCATAAAAGCAATTAAAAGTTTTTCTAATTAAAAGATGTCTTAATTATTGCTTTTTTTTATTTTACGATTCAGAACGGATCTTCTGTAAATGGGGTTTCGGTTTGACACAAAAAAATGATGATTTTAATTCTCCAAAGACTTTTCATTATATAAACATTAAGCGCTACAAAAGATAATTTCTCAAAATTGCATGAAATAAAATAAGAGGGCGGGAGGATAACAGATTTTAAAGAAAAATATATTTTTACCAAGATTTTCTAAAAAAAAAAAAAGAAATATTTCTAAAATAATCTCATTCATTTGTGAATAAATCCTGAACGTTTCATTAAAAAAGCGACAATTATTTGATTTTTTTACAAGAATTTCTAAACCAATGTGGTTTTCACCGCAAAAACAGGCTCAAATTTCTCAGACTAATATATGGTCACCTGCTGAAACAAGAAAAACAAATTTTTTAACCAAAATATCGATGATTCTAAAAGGGATTGAAAATATAATTTAATAATCAAAAATAACTTTGGTCTTTCATCTTAATAACAGATTTTGACGATGAAAATTTGTTTTTGTTAATTTTTCGGTGTTTTTACACCATATATGATCATTTTTTAGAAAATCTTTTGTAGTACCTGGATTAATTAGATGATGAAGATAAAATTAATTTTTATACAAGTTTTGGGCGCTTTTCTTCTCGAATCAAACTAAAATTTCCTCTCACGAAAAAAAAAAAAGAAACCTATTTTTTTTTTTTAACTCATGTCGTTTTTGTAATTAGTCATTGATTTAAGAAAATAGAAACTGTCTGACTATATGTTTGGATTTTCTGCAACCCGATTGTAGAGTGTTTATATTCATCTAATAAATTTGTGGTCTTATTTTACAAGTGTTTGTACAATTTTTGACTGTCTTTTATAAGAAATAACGACGAAGAAATATATGCAAAATGTTTGCGATTGCAACAGTGTGTAAAAATTGGTTGTTTACAGTCGAGGGTGCAAAGATGTGTGCACCGTGATTAAATGATAAGTGCCGGAAGCCATTCCTGATAGAGAACAAAAATAAAAGTTCCCTTTGTGGTTTTTAATTTATTTCTATGCAATACTTAGAATCTGTTCTCTAGTCTTCAAGAGACTCCCTGAATTTGTAGAGAGCCATGATCGCCAAAGTCCTGAGAGTAAACGGTACATAGAAGAAAACTCCTTGAATCGGGACTTTTTTCGGCAAAATTCATCTCGTACATCTCTGAATAAGAATCCCAATTATACGACCTCATACAATCTATTCGTGATTCTTGTTGCATTTTAATTGGAGACCGTTAAATGATTAACTGATATTTGCGACGAGAATGAAATACTGCAATAATAATTTGCAAAGTCCCAAATAAAGTAATCGCCGAAAATGCCGTTGCAAATGTGCCTTCTTATTGACATGGCAGTCCCTGCACGTTGTAATGTATCTTTGAAGATCTTCAAAAACAACTTTCAAAATACAAGGAGGGTAAAAGAGAAATCCCAGAAATGTGGGACAGGAGGACATCAATAATTCCAATTGTAGTTGGAGCACTCGGATTGATTGAAAAAAGTGCCGATAGACTCACTAAACTGATTTTTTGTAGCCTTAAATAAATACAAAGAAATTGTACTCACAATTATAGACCACAACTTACGAAGTGCTTTATCTATGTAAAATGTGTTTCATCTTAAGGCTTTTCTCCGCCTTAAAATAAGTTCAGTGGAAAATGTCATGATGTCATTTCTGACCTTAGGTCTCTGGTTTGGACCCGGAAAGGAATTAGTATACAACATAAATCGAGGGAAATAAAAGAAAATAATAATAACAACTATTGGTTTACTAACATAAAACTATTGGCTTACTAACATACATGGAAACAACACCTCTGCTATTTTCACATTAAATAACAAACCATATATTTTTCATTTGCGGCTCACAAAAATGTCTTTTCTTTTGAGGAGAAATATCTTGAGTATATCGTACGTATTGCTTCTTTGGGAAGTTTCGAAAAAATCGAACAGAAAATTTTTTATTAAGTTATTATCATCAGCATTATATTTCGATTTCTGCTATGGTCACACTTCCTACCAAGTTGGTGGAAAGATTTACGGCAGGTCGTGGTCTGATGTTATGGCTACATTTTTATGATTTATTTTTCTAACTCTCATAACATCACTCGTGTTGCATGGACAAAGTTCTTAGTGTGTGGGCTGTAATTATCAAAAAAAATTCTGTATTTCTCTTGAGCTAGGGTTTCCAGGAAATTTTTTAATGTATTGTTGTATTCCTTTTTTTATCATTCCAAGCGAACCTACTATGACTGGTACTATTCTTCTTTTCAATTTCCACATTTTTTTCTATTTCGATTTCCAGGTCTTTACACTTCGATAGATTTTCAAATTCCTTGGCTGTTATGTTCCAGTCCCCTGGGCAAGCCATATCAATTTGTAGGCAAGTTTTTCTTTCTTTCATTTCTTTTTTTTTTTTTTTTACAGTTATGTCGACTTGCTTCAGTCTTCCGATCTGTAAAGATGGCGTAATCCCATAACATTTTGATATCTTCTATTTCTGTAACTGGTGCTGGTTGATGTTTATACCAGTGTCTTTTTTTCCATCTTTTCCAATGTGACCAATGTAAATATTGCCCTAGTCTATCGTGACGATTTTTATATATATTTGGCCTAAGTACAGAACATCTTGATATTTGTCACAGAACCTGCATTTTGGATCCACACTCAAATCTATGAGATTTGTCTGAAAGTTCCTAGTGAAAAGACTCTGGTCTTGTGCTGCAAGAATAAAGCCTTCCGTTTCAGCCATTAGTCCAGATTCTCGTAACCGTCGATGTGTGTCAACTTTATCAACATCGGCTTTATTAGCCTCGTTCTGGATATTGGCCATGCAAAAGTTTGTCTTGCCAACGTTTTTTCATCTGTTCAAGTGTTATATCTCGGATTTCTTTTTCATATTCTTTGCTGCAACAGTTGCTTCTTGAGTTCTGTTTTGGTTTTCCATAAAATTTTCCAGATGTAAATATCGTTTGCATTTACACCCTTCTTTCATGTTTTTCTTTCGTGTTTTTTGTCTAATTGTAATATCTAGTCTTTTGTTGTTTCCATGTATGTTAGTAAGCCAATAGTTTTATGTTAGTAAACCAATAATTGTTTTCATTTATTTCCCTCGATTTCTGTTGTATACTTATTTCTTTCCGGGTCCAAACCAGAGACGTAAGGTCAGAAATGACATCATGATATTTTCCACTGAACATATTTTAAGGCGGAGAAAAGCCTTAAGATGAAACACATTTTACATAGATAAAGCTCTTCGTAAGTTGTGGTCTATAATTGTGAGTACAGTTTTTTTGTATTTCTTTAAAGCTACTTGAAATCCCTTCAGTGAGTCTATCGGCACCTTTTTCAATCAATCCAAGGGCTCCAACTACAACTGGAATTGTTGATGTCTTCCTGTGTCACATTTCCGGGATTTCTATTTCAACGTCCTTGTATTTTGAAATTTTTTTGAAGATCTTCAAAGATACATTACAACGTGTAGGAACTGACATGTCAATAAAAAAGGCACATTTTACATTTGTGGTCTCTGATCGCGACGCTGGCGCGATTACCTTTGTTTATTTTGTCTTTGTGTATTGTAAAGTCTCATAAAATTGTTACAGTTCCTATTTCTGTAACCAGGTCTGATTGGTGTTCATACCAATTTCTTGCAATTTCCTTTCCGTAAAAGTTGCAGATTTTCCAATGGACATATTGGCCCCTTCGGTCAAACTGGGTTTTATATTCAGTGGGTGCTAATAGCGTGCAACTTGATAAAAGATGGGCAATTGTTTCTGAATATTTATCACATAATCTGCATTTTGGGCTAACACAATTTTTCAGTATGTGCTTGGTAATTTTCTATTTAGCAAGCATTTATCCTGTGCAGCTAGAATAAAACCTTCCTTTCAGCTTTTAAGCCTGCACTACGTATCCAATGATAGGTAGGGGGTTTGTCTACGGGTAAACTATTAACCATGGAAATGTTTATCTTTCCCTCATCTCTGTATCTGGTCCATTGCTTTTGCTTTCTTTTTTTAATGTTTTTTTGCCGCTGCAGTAAGTGTATTATGTTTTATATGCATTTCTTCACCCACTTGAAATTCTATTTAGAACTTGTTGGATTCCTTTATTAATGAATAACGTCTTTTACTTCTTTCATGTTCTTTGACACAGATCATCATCGAGTCTTTCATTTGGAGACGATTGACTGAATAGCAAGCAAAGTTCAGTTTATTTAATTTTTTCTTTTGCTACTGACAAATTCGCAACACTTTTTCTCACGAGGTAACCCAGCGCATTTGACTTTTTATCAGCTGTTCTCAGCTTTTTTTGTCAAAATCTTTTGACCAGTCAATGCTTTGTAAAAATAATCATTGCCGAGTGTTGATAATATAATTCTACCTCTAACTCAGTCTGTTTTTTTTGTACTGTCTTTTTGGAACTCGTCAATTGATTTGGTTTTTCAACAACATACACTAAGTTGTTGCGATTAATAATAGTAATGTTAATATATTTGTCATCTCCTCTTAGTTTCCAATTTGTCCTTATTTATTTTGTTTCAATTTAATGACTCCTACTGTAACTTTAACCCGCTGACGTACATGTTCGTTTTTTAATTAAAATACCAAACGACCAACATGGCAAAACAAGACACAACCACCTTAAAAGATCAGAACGTTGAGCGTCAGAGACATGGAAAATACAATTTGAGTATCCATTGTCGCTACTTTTAATAAAGATGCTCTTATTACAGATGACAAATATTTAGATATTTCCTATAATTGGATTAAACTACTTATAAATAATAGAGGCATTTATTATTTTTAAAATATAGTAACATCTTTGGACTTGGGTGTTTTTGTTGTGATGTCACTTCGGTGAAATATTTTTCGGGCGTATATCACAATTAGCCACTTTTAGAGAGTTTGAACTCTGAATGTTCTCTTACATTCTTAAAGAAAAAGTCAACATGTTAAAGCTAAAAGTTTTTGCTTTTATTTTGTCTATCCTTGGAGGTAAATGTTCAAGACACTTGGTGAAATATTGATTCTCTAAAACTGGAGTCCTTTGAAGGTTTTCGCTGGAGTTTATTTACCATTCCACAAAATGATATCAGATTGGTTATTTCGAATTTGGAATCCCCATACACAGGCGAACCTTCCATGCATTAGCCAGTCCTCGCGAACTTTTGTTGCAGACTACAGTGTTATAATTCTGAACTTGAATTCTTAGTGTATTGGAGAGGGAAGCTCTGGTGAACATATCATCATGTCTCGATTAAATGTTGGCATTTGATCACACATGATCAGAAATCATATTTGAGATTTGTAGAAAGTTCAATCTGGTGCCACATTGAAAAGTTAGCAAGAGAAAAAAATAGGTTATGAGATTTATCCTTTGTAATAGCAACGAACGACAAAGGCAGAGAATTAACAAATTCTAAATGTATCGGTAATTTTTATATTGTCAGTAAATCCTACTTGCCTCATCTACTGAATGACCATTAGCACATTCTTAACAACAATAGCCATGGAGTCAACTGTAATGTTTCTAATGTCGTTATATCTTTGGTTGATATAAGTTAATTCTTTGTAGTTAATTTTCTTGTAATTCCGCTTTTGTAATGTGAGACTTGTTCATGGAAAAGTTACATTTTGGCACAGTGACTTCTTGAATTCCTTTTTGTTCTTCATATCGACTTTGTCTGAAATCACACTTACGGTTTACAATGACCTGTGCAGTTGGACAAACGTACATTTCCGTCGGATACATAATTCATAGTGAAACTATAGGGCGGACAAGCTCACTTCACAGTAAAAACATATTTTTTCATTTATGTCTAGAGGTTTTTTTCAATACTAATGTAGTCAAATGTTACCTTTAAATTCCACAAAATATTAAGCAAAGGAAAACACATGATAGGACTTTTCGGTAAGTTAGAAAGTGAGGAAGTTGAAGTGATGATATATATTGGCTTATCTCGCGGGTGGATAAGGATTATGGATTTCGGTAAATAATAATTCGAATTAAACAATTCTTCATCTATAATCTTTTTAAAAATCATTGGTGTACGGGGAATTACCGAAATGTTCCAGGATTTGACTTACTTTTTAAATTTCTGAAAACGGCATCCCCAAGAGAAATTTTGCAAGGCGGTGCAAGACCCCTCTTTGGGCTCCGAGGCAGGCAAAGATTTTTCTCAAAATTGAGGATTCGATGTCCAGTAAATCTCCGTGTAAAATCTCATAAATGCTTTATTTACATGATCAGATATAACATAAAATCCTTACAAAATAATACATTGAGGCACATGATGAGATTAAAATTCTGGTGTCCGCTAGTCACACCATTACGCTAATTGACGCAGTGATGCATCTACCGCCCGATATTGTAGGTAGATACTGTCCGTGATATCATATGCTTATACAACTAGGCCTCTGATACTTAATATTACATACTAATGAGGAAAGGGAAGTGTGATGTGATAAGTATAGTGATGATTGAATATGTGAATGTAAGAGTATGTAAAAACTGGGGGCAGTAGAAAATGCATGTTCTCGAGGGGTGATGGGTGTTACATAGTAATTGTCAGACCCTCTTAGTTTTGGGGTCCCGGAACAAATCTGCTGGGCTATCTTCTCATAGGCCCTGGCTGACAATATGAGCAAACCTCAGAATATTTTAAAAAAAAAAAAAAAAATGTATTTGTTGGGACCTAGAATTATTCAGTACACCCTCTCATGTCTAGCTATATATATATATGAAAGCCAAAAGTTTAAGACTTACGATTCTTTAATAAAATAAAAAACTCAATCCCATAAAAATAAAAGCTGTATTTACTTAAATATATCGAATTTATTAAAAACTCTTTATTTGTTTATTAATCTCATTAGAAATTAGTATTGTGTATGGTCAGCTTTCGCTTTCATAACCGCTTCATTAAAATAAAGAATGCTGACTATGAGTTTCTGGCAATATACTGCAGAAATCATAGTGATCCAAACGTCCTTGACAGCGTCCACAATAGCTTTGACATTTCACTGGCTCTTCCTCTATTGTCTTCATGTAATCTCACTAATTTTCTATTAGGTCATGAGGTCAGAACTGTTACCAGAACATTCAAACGTAGACATTGACATTCTTATATCATTTTGTACATTGTTTGTGGTATAGTGCACCCCGATGCCTAAATGTGTAGTAACCATTTATGTGGATGTGAATTTGCAACAGTCCCCGACACTTTTGACTTGCTTCTTTCTAGGTTCAGGATATATAAACCAGCTGTTTGAAACTTCGAAATTACGTCCCAAAACATCTGGGTGGGAGGAGGCTTCATATCTTTCATAGTATATTTTTCATCCTAACTCTTTCCTGGAGGTCTAATGACATTATGAAACAAGAAACTGCTGCTTATGGTTTCATCAGAGGACATAAATTTTCTCCATTTTGCCGCCACTGTTCATGTTTTTTTGCGACTGCCTTTTACATTTCCACAAAAAATCTTGATTTTAAGACAAGTTTGCACGATCTTATTTGAAATTCATTAACCAATCTGCAAAAAAACAGTCCTACGATTCCCATCTATAGCTTGAGAAATCCAAATTTCTTTTGTCAGAAATCCTAGTCGTTCAGACATCCTTGATAGCGTCCACAAGAGCTTTGACATTGACTGAATTTTCTTCTACCGCCTTCATGTAATTTCATCAATATTCTATTAGGTCATGAGGTCAGAGTTGTTACCAGAACAATCGAAGATTATGAAACTATGGCTTTGATAATACGATCATCTACAAGAATGGGTTTTCTTGGACGACCACTTTTTTTTCCTTTGGTTAGAATAAGAGGTATTAGATTGGAATTTGACAACAGTATTGTGAACTAGACTCTTGCTACAAGTCATTTGAACTGATATTCCACACTATGAGTATCCCTCTCTATTTAATGTTAATATTTGAGCTCATATTTGAATGTCAGAAACCGACGTGCTGTTTTGTCCATTTTTAACGTACAAAAACATTCTGAATATTATTCTCTGAAACAATTTCTCAACTTTTAAATTAGCTTAAATTCTGTGTTACTCTGTTTCAAACTTTTAGATTATGTAATGTCGCTTATATCAAGGCCGATAGCAGTCTGGATCATAGTCATTGTGAATTTAAACCATTATTTAATTGGATGCATGTAGTGTGTGTTTAGCCAGGGACGGTTTTTGAATTCTCATTTGTCCTTTTACTAGACTGTCCGCTAATGAAGGCTGAAAAGCCATGCCTATTCTACTATTTGCCACATAAGAGTCGTATGTGTTGTTTTCAGTTTTCCCTTGTCATGTGAAAACTTGCAATCTAGAATCAGGATCATGATGTTGCTTATAATTGTAGTTTATTTTTAATAATAACTAAAAGTGGATGACTCAATACATAGAGAAATGTATATTTTTGTCAAGTGTTCTTAAGCCATTGACCAGAACTGTATATATTTATATAAAATGTGAACACGCACACAAAGATATATATATATATAGCTGGCCACTCGTATTCGAGAATACTAGAGCGATTAGCTAATCCGTATTGCAGACGCTCGCTCAGGCATATTTGTGTTTTTTCAACACCCATAGAGCGAACCTGTGGTTTATACTGTAACTGTGCTGAGCAGACCTTAGTCATCGTTTCTGAGAAAGAGCGTGTTATCTAGCGTCATCAACAATCTGAACAATGCCAGCACACTCAGACTCTCAGTCACGATGACCACCGACTTCTTGCTAGCACAGCTATCGACGACCTCCAAGTGTTCCAATTTCACTCACAAGGCTTAGGTCAACCTATGGTATGTTTTTCAGGCACGTTTCAAACGTGCCGCACGCTGGGATTGCACAACTCCAGACTGATAACGTCAGGATGTCTCCTTCCTGACAAATCAACTGTCGTGAGATTTCTCATGGTCAGAAAGCAAACGTTCTAACCACTCACCCACACACGCGCGCGCGCGCGCACACACACACACACATATATATATATATATATATATATATATATATGAACATTGAAGTCAACACTCAGAGGCGACAGGCTGTTTCAAGCTAGACGCAATCGTCAGGCCGCCATTACATACGCTCTACCTCTGATATTGAGCACTTTATCCCATAAATATAGCACATCTTAAAACTATATTTCTTCATATATAATGTAAACACATTTTATATCTTCAAACGCTCAATCTCCGATATTTCGTATTTTCCCCCATGAAAATAGCAAATTCTAATTGTATACTGTACACATTTGAGACATAAGTTAGTAATCACTGTTTTACTGATATTTAGTATTTCACAAAGATAATGTCATTGTAAATTAGACAAAAATTTAAAAGCTCGGATGAAGTAACCGAATGATTAGTTTTCTTTGCCTAGTAATCCATGAACAAATTAATCGTCTGATTTTGAATGATGTTTTGTTCTTGGTAAATCTAAATTTAAATCAAATTTAAATAACCTTCATTTTTAGGTGTGAAACGCATATTTTTTCAACTTCTTTAATAAATATTTTACTGTCATTATAATAATTATGTCAGATGAAACTAAACTTAGTAAATATCGATTAAGCAATGGTTAGCAAACTGATCAATATTATTTCTGGTAACCTTGTGCCAGACTAATCTTTTTTTAAAGTGAGTTACCTTCTTCTCAACAATAGCAGTTGTCGAATGCTGATTTCAAGGCGGTGCATAGCGTGCAGGATAGGTAAATCCAAATCTTCCTAAATATAATTTTCACTATATCGCTTTTTACTATACACATTATTACTTGTATACATTGCATAAGTGATACCCTAACTCTCTGCATAACGGGCATTTACATAAGAGCAATGTTTTGAAACCCCGTTTAGTGACTTACTACGAGGCCCCGACATCAGTTTTATCAAAAGCACAATGTATTCGATTCTCTCTGTTTTCAACTTCTGTTTGAGTCCTTGTGCTAAACTAGTCGAATATTTATAAATTCCCAATTTATCGGGTGTCTACAAGGGCGAGAGGTCATCTTGCAACCTAATTCATTAAACTAAATTCAGTTTTCTGTTGCTCGCAATCGTTGGTCTTGTGTCATAACCAATAATATTGTGCTTTGGTTAATAATTGAGGCACCTACTATAGCACACTTGTCGGCGAACACATCTCGTATATGAGTTCAATAATGAACTAAGATCCTTTACGGATATGTCATTATTGTTATCTTGTGCCAGGCTAAAGTGGGCGCATGCTCTAGGGTACGAATATAACCATTAATATGTAGTGAGTTCAGTCCTCATAATTTTTTTCGTAGACTAAACTAAGTCATGTCAAAAACCTATAATTTCAGTAACGAGAACTGAGCTGAAATGTTTTCATTTCAAACAAGGGAACTGGAAAAATCTGGTCATTTGGTGGGCAGAGTCAAGAATTTTTTACCCCCTCCTCTTAATGAACCTACCTTAACTCTTTTCACAAACCAATGCTCGTGACTCCAGTAGTAGGCTTTGTTCTGTTTTTTTTCCCGAATAAAGTAAGCTTAATAAATATTTAGTTATTTTTATACCATTTAAACACAAAGAAAATAAAGGCGGCTTCACATTCATCGTAAAAAGCTTTAATTAGTGTTTCTATTGAATCGTGACATTGCTTCTACGCAGAAAATTTGAAACTGAATCCTTTTATAATTTTTTACCTTCGAAGCTGTATTGTGACTGCTAAAACCCTCGCTCTGTAATCGCCATATCTTCTTAGTTCATTTATTGACCAACTCATAATTATGAAGAAAAATATCACTTTTTGAAAGTGAGAATATATTTAAAGCAAATTATACAACGATTATTTTTAACAAATTTTGTGATTCTATCCACAAGATATGGATCGCTCGACAGAACAAAATCAATGATAACTTGTATTTAATTAAAATTACATTCTAATAAAGTAATTAGTTGTTTATAATCTACACCACTTGACGCAGACATTTAACTTACTACTTTTCAGAGTAATAGATAAATTCTCCGTTGAACTCTCTGGACATATATTTTTGTCTGTTTTTGTTTGTGTTTTACGAATTAGCAATTCTCATAGTAGTGTTTATAAGAAAGCCCACGACTCGTATCACACTTGCTGTTACATTCTCGATCAACAAAAATGCACATTGCACGTAGCTTTTTACCCAGCTTCGTGCTCTCTAGTTCTGTTTAAATTATTACGTGAAATATTTTAATGTGTAAACATTACAATATTTCACGTGATAATAGAAGGAAAATGAAAATCTAGACGGCTACTGACAAATCCGTGAACCTCGGTAAATCTACGATCAATTTTGACTAACATTTCCTTATGTTTTTTTTTTCTTTTAATTTGAATGGCCCGCGGGTTTCATTGCTGGTCAAGTGTCAGTTCTAAGTGAGGAGAATATTTCATTTTTAGTGAAACACTAGAAAATGTGGAAAAATTGAACTCATCTGTTGCGAAGAATTCATAAACTCTAGGAATTATTGCTTTTAATTAGTTTAAATGCCTTGAGTCATGTTAACAGAATAATAAAGAGAAAATGATGCACGGCTCCAGCTTTTTAAATGTTTTTGTTTGTAAACACGTTTCTTACTGGGTGCTTATTAAATATGATTTTTTATCAGTATCAAACAGATCAAAACAAATTTCAATCCTTTATTGATTCTTGTAAAACGTTCTGCTGATTTAGAAAATATTTCCTTGGACCTGAAATAAATAAGATAGATAAGTGCTAGATAGATATGTTGGAGCCTAATTAAAATTTGGCATGTCTAATGTTAATTTTCTAGAAAGTCAAGGTTGTGCATTCTTAGAGAATAACGTAAAACAATTGTCATATCTTTATTTCACCTCATTTTGGCCTTCAGTCGTACAAAACTTGGAAATAATTCTTGTGACTTTTAATTCATTCTAAATTTACGAATGACGTATTTACTTTGTTTGATGAATTCATTTCTAGTCAACAAACGAAATTGCATGAATTCTTTCTTCATTTCAATTGGTGAATATTTCTCTGTTAACAAGAATGACATTCCATCTGTTCAGCAAAAAACAATAGACATTTTCTGTCAGCGTAGTAGAGAATGGGACAGAGAAAAATATGAAAAAGAATTGAAAATAATGAAAATTTATTCAAAATAATGAAGACGAAATCACTGCTTTCGTGTCATTGTTTTTATTAAACTTTAAAATTTCTTTAGCTTGTATCGACATTGACAAAATGAAGCTTTGTACGACGCTAGGCTGATATTGTTGATGATAATAATATTCTTGGTGACAATAAGAGAGTAAGAAGATATCATTAGTCTAAACTTTGATATGAGAAAAGTCTATCTACTTGAAAAATCAGAAATTCGACTTTTCAATTTGAATCGAACCTCGACATTTGGTAGAGTTGAATTCTTTGACCCGCCAACATGTTTATATCAAATTCAACATTTCCCAATGAATTGAACTTAGATCGCTAGGAAAGAGAGGCTCAATACTATCATTTATCATTCAGGTTTAATATCTATGGATTCAAAAATATTCACATTCGTCAGATCGCACTGTGTATATCTCGTCATTTTAGAGATAAAGTACCAAAAACCGTGAAACTGTTGCATAATTTCTGATTGTGATCCAATGTTGCATAGCGATCCATTTCAAATATTTGTTAAAATTGAACTCGTAAATACAGCAGAGCTGATGTCGTCTGCGTTATGACAGCATAAATCACTGGAATTAAGCTGTGGCGAAAACAGCTAAGCAGCGGCCATATTGTCGGACCATCTGTGATATATGAGTAAATACAGAATTTTAACAAGTGATCATGTGATAAGCGGATCCATCAGATATAGAACGGACATTTAATAATAATCAGAATCATATCAATTTCAATTCCTCTTTTTATTCGTATGTCACGCTTTAATGATATATAATATACAAATATTTATTATCAGTTAATTACAAGTATTGTTCAACTTCTGTCAATAATTATCATAATTCACACATGGTTAGCAAGCTTGTCACGCTAGATAAATTACGACTGAGTAGTAAATTCGATCCTCACCGGGTAGCTACACACTTTCAGCATTGTGCCACATCTAAGTTAGGCTTAGAAAATCAATCAAACGTACTTACCTGATGCAGGTAGGATTTATCATCTTTCAGTTGCGTCTCTGTCTTCGGGCAGAGTGCAACTCATTTGTGGCTCTGTCTACGGACAGAGACGCAAATGGGGAAAATAAAAAAACTGTAAGGTGCCCGGTCTCGGGGCAGAGCTGCCCGAGGCTGCATCCTCATTGCAGTAAAGAGGGTGTGGATTGGTCGTCATATCTCTGCCAGCGCAACCGATGGTTGCAATGACTGGGCAATTTTTGTCTTTGACCCGGGTGTACGCGCTCAGTTTACCCACGTTAAACCCGACCTTGTGTCCCACCCTGTCTCAGTGGGGAGACCAGGGAAAATGAAAATAATTCTTGTATCTATCAGAGAAATCTGACGTATTAGTAAATAAAAAGCTAATTCCTCTATTTAGACCAGTCGTATTTCAGTAAAGCATAGAGCCTAAGTCTACAAGCAATCACTTAGTTACGTCATAGGTTCCTACAGTCAAACACACAATAATTGACGTATCTCTATATTTCTGAGATGAGGTATTATGTACATTATTTACATTATTCGGACTATTGTCCTCATCTTTGTCGCCATATTCATTACAACGTTTCGGCAGTTGTACGCTCCAGCCTTATTCAGGTGGTTGGAATGTCGAACTTAACCCTTTATTTCGCTCATAGGGTTAGACTGTTCTAGGTGCACGTGCCATGTTTAATGGATGTCAGTTATCAAGGATACATGGCACAGTGGATAAAGGCGTTGGTTAGATCCAGTGACAGGACCCAAAGAGTATGAGTTCAATACCCGGTTAAGGCAATAGAGAACTTGGAGGTGAATTAACAGGAGATAACTGAGACGGACCGGCTCTCAAGAATAAGAAGTCATATCTCCTCAGATAAATATTTATTTCTAATCTATCTTGCAACATTTCAAAATGAAAGAAAAAAAACAGTCAAAAATTAATATTTTATTTTACAGTTTCAAATTAAAGTCGGGAATTAGAATATTTGGAACTGAAGGTAATTCATCTAAATGAAATATGATTACTATACTTTTTGATATATAAAAAGTACATGTTGGGGAAAATGAAATTGTGAAGAATTTTTGAAACATTGTCTTAAAGTCTGTTTGGGGGTTATTCATAGATTCCTATCTTGGGTTTCAATTTCTCACACGGGGGGTAATCGCGAGAGTTTGAAAGAAATGTCTTATTAGTTATTAAATGCGATAAGTTTTACAAAAGCTTTCGATTTTAGGAAAATCTATCTTTGCCTGAAGGAAGTGTTTTGAAATCGGAAGGTGCGTCTAATTGCACATTGTTTGATGTAGTTCACTGTTTCTATTATTTGAATATTCTTACGATACTAACGAATTATAAACTTTTTAGCCTTGCTTCACTTTTGCGAAAGACACATAACGTTATACATGAATGTCACAGTCTGATGCTCCTAGTTTGACCTGGAAGATTTTTCATTCGTACAAAAAGAGGCGAAAAGAAACATCTAAAACACATTGTCAAGTATCATTCCACCCTTTCTGATGCACTGATATTAATTCTATATTGTCAATGTACTTCCAATGTAGTTTCCTGCTGGGATGCTACATGACTGATAAAATGTTTATCTGTTTATTCAGCCCGTGAAAATATAAACACAAGTTTTTATCTTTTTTATTGATTACGATTATTAGTAGTAGAGTTAATAGTTTTCTTATTGTTTGGATGATGATGATGATGATAAGACAACAAAACATTCTTTTAAAAAAAATGAAACTAGTCAGATAAAATGTCGATAAGGATCTGGATATGTTTTTGGGATAATGAGAAGCTTTTCATTCCACCTGGTTTTTCATTTGCTAATGAATAACGTCATGTCTCCAGACCAGGTACTCTGCACTTGTGACAGATTGAGTTTTTTTTTTAATAAATATGCAATTAATTAATGCAGCCGTGCAAGCCGTCGACGCTGATGTTCTTGGTAGCTAATATTGCATAAAGCACACTCTTCCTCACCCCCTTGTTTAAGTAAGTGATAATCTATATTTAAACTCTGTGAAGAAACTTTGACATTTCAAGATTTATCTAATCAATGGCACCCATTGCATTGGTAATAATGTTTTTAGCTGAAGGTTATTTTGGATAAAACAGCATGATACAAAAGTTCAAATTCTTGAGCAAATTTAGGAAAATTGCCTATTTAAGTAAGATTAAATAAACTTTGTAAAGAAATCTTGAAAAATATTGTTTTCGGTAACAAGACAATCAAAAAAATATTTACTACTTTTCCCTTGAATAATGCTTCTTAGTTCATGAAATGTTTCTGTATCCCACATTAGTAAGCAAATTTAATTTCCCTAATTTTTAGAAAATTAATAAAAAAAATTAAAGGATTATTTTTCCAATTAATATGCAGGATCTTTTCACATATCACTTTTACGACATGACAAATTTTATGAATTTAGCCGGATTTTCTAAGTTTTATATTATTAACAAGTTTTCTGAACCTCCAAGAAAACTATCTTTTATTTTTTATAATTACACAAAAGAGATTGCTTAGACAAATATTCTGAAAAAAAAAAGCTGAAAACAATGTTATGATAATGACAACAAAATTATCAAGACGCTATTATTTTGAAATATATAGTTCATATACTGAAATACGTCTTAGAAGAATTTCATCTATTGATTCTTGTTGACAGATCTGGGAATGATAATTTCCACCGGAATATAACCGGACGTTGCTCCCTTTCTCCTTACTATTCAAGGTAAAATAACATTAGTTGGTGAAATGAACAATTGAAAAGTCATTCTTCGTATATTGCTGCCTATTGTACTCAATTTTCCAGATTGATTCTATTTTAAAGGAGACTAAAGAGATTCTATTTTAAAAGAGATACTTTACATTTTCATTTAGACAATACATATGTTGTGCTTGTCTTCAATTTTTTGGCCAAAATGACTCGAAATTTCATGGATTGAAAAAGACTCATATTTTGATATCTATGCCCTTCTTACTTGACAGAGATCAGAGAGATAAATTCCTTAATTTGCATTTCTGAAACTTGTACTGGGCAGTTTTTCAGATTCACGCACTTTACAGTTCGGTGGTACCTACTGATCATTTTTGTAATTTCTCCGCTTGTTTTATCTTTTGTAAGAACTGAAATTATTAACATTTCCCTTTGTCTGTCAAATCAGCTGAAGTTTATTTTAAAGTTTCAAACTAGCAACATCGGTAATTTAGAATCTCGAAATTTAAGGCATTTCATACAAATAGGTGCCGGTTTTGTATTTAATTTTTGTTTAGTTGCCACATTTGTTCACAACTCTGGCTTTCATCTAAATTGCACATATAAATATTGGCCTCTTTCCGAAAATAATCATTTGGATTCCAATAAATATTTTTTTATCAATAAAATATGACAAGGCTAATAATGTAAGTCGCAGCGTAAAATTAGAGAAGTTTGTCTTTCTCAAAAGCACAACAGAAGGGCCAACATATCGGTTTTCAAACCTGCGCCTTTTTGGTTGTACGTCTGTATCAAGGACAGCAATTCTTTCTTGAAAGTCATTAAAATGATATTGTTGGTTAAGAATACTAGAAATATAAGAAAATCTGACTTGTTACATTTTCATCTGTAGAAAAATCTGTTAAAGAAAACGCCAGAAGAAAATTATAGCAATAATTTTCTTATTCTATCCAAATTGTATGATGTTGCATTGAATGAAATCTTATTTGCTCATTCGAGATCATTACATAC
The DNA here is from genome assembly GCA_903632075.3 of Acanthosepion pharaonis. Taxonomy (NCBI): domain Eukaryota; kingdom Metazoa; phylum Mollusca; class Cephalopoda; order Sepiida; family Sepiidae; genus Acanthosepion; species Acanthosepion pharaonis. The sequence continues at coordinate 1,883,159 of CAHIKZ030003892.1, forward strand.
AGCTATACCACATCAGATTTTTTTTTTTTTTTTTAGATAAACGCAGAGTCTGTTCAAGTTAAATTCAGACGAGATTTGGAAAGAAAAAAGAAGACAAGAAAACATATTTATATGTATTTTCAAAAATATCCGCTCTTCCCTTCTTTCACGTGTTTATTACATCAGCTTTTTTGAACCTCATAAAAGACATATACAACTAAAACGAATGACGTCCATATTATCAGCTCATGTGAAGATTATTAATATAATTACTTTGAACAAAAATATTATGAGCATAATCTCTTTTAAAGAGGGAAAATGAAATTGACATTTTCGAACAATTCTGAGCACAAATTTAGAATCATAGTGTTTTAGAATAAAGCATTTCTTACCTGAATAGCAAATATCTATTGTTTTTTATTAATCATTTGTAAACAAGAGAAAACAACGTCTACACTTTCATAGATATTCGAAATTCATTCATACTGATCCTAGTTCCGAATTCGCAATCAGTTTACTTAATAGAGTTGCAAAAGTTCAATTTTTACAAAAGATTTATTACTCCGTATATTCAAGTTATGATCGTATAAAAATGCATTCATTTTTAAGCAAAATGAAAAGTCAAAAACACCATGGGTAATTTTGTGCTATTTTTTTTTTTATTAATTCTTTACATATTTCAATCTTTGCTCACCCTCCCCCCATCCCATTTTCGTCCCCAACCAATCAGGTTTTCTTGTTTTAAATTTTTCCTCCTTGTTTAATTCCCTTCCCACATCCCTTCCCAAGAAATCAATCCTGAATGCCTTCTCCTCATATTTACACATCCACATAAACAAAGTCGTGTCCAGAAGCACATTTAAAGACAAAAACAAAACAAAAAACCAAAAACGCAATACTCTTTATGTGAAGCCAAATTTTAAGAGTACTGAACTGTGTTTGCTTTAACCTTTCGACATTTTTGTTTTCGGAAATTAGATTCAAGTTGCTTTTTCTTGCTTCGAGGTTTGTGTCTTCAATTGTAAGCCGAGAAAAATGGGGAAAAAAAACACATTTTCCCACAGATTTAATAAATAAATGAATTTTTCATTTGAAAAATTGCAAATCTATCTTATCGGCGTTGGGCACACAGTGAGGATCAAACTCACTACAATAGTAAATGTCTGCAAGACTAATTTGCTAACTGCCGAAATGCCCAATCGTATGCCATGTTTTATAATGACAATCGTCAATTTCAAAAATATTTTTTATAGGCTTTATACAAGCCATTTTATATTTGTGGCCATATTTTCTCTTTCATTGCGTCTTTCAATCTTTGTCATCAGTCTTAGCTTCCTTGAATGTTAAGTTGCAATTTTTTTTTAAAGTTTTCTTTGGATTATCTCCCTTACTTCAGACGTATTTATTGACTGTAACTTCTGATATTGTAAAATTGTCATTAATTTCCAGTCGAATGATGGCAATGAAGCATTATTTTTTATTTTAAAAATATTTGTTAACAGTCTAGAAATTCTGATTGAACATCAAACTATTCTCTTGATAATTTGCTGTTGTTACAATAGAACGCAATCATTATGAGCTTTTTTTCATAACTTTATATACAGTAATCAGTTCCAACAACTGATGTTTCTTCAAAGTCCTTTTTGATAAGACAATTTCCCATCTACAGATCACAAAGCAAAATCCAGGTAAAATGTTTTTATTTTGTTATCAAATTATATTTTCAGCATCTCAATTCATTTAATTTTCAATTTTCACTTAGAAAAATTGATTAAAAATTCCGGTTTTCCTTCCTGTACAGTGAGAGAATTATTTTCAATATTCATGTTTGATTCCATCTATCCTCCTTTTCTCTGCACATCGATATATGCGTGTTTTTATTAATCTTCTTAGTAAAATAATAACCGGAAGTCAACGAGAAGCCATTAATAAAGATAAGTCAGTAATATATTGAAACATGAAAAACAAACCTTAAATAGAAAAGAATTAAATGCTAAAGAATAATTCCATTTATAGTTAACAGAAATAAATCTATGCATTGCCGGTTGCAAAAAATTTTCCAGTTAAAAAGCCGATATGAATATATTTGATATTAAATATATGTTACAATGTTATTTATCGAACTCTTCATTAAGTAATTTGGACTGAGAAAATAACGACTGCGACGATAAAAAAAAAAATAGAGAGGATATTCAACACTGTTCTTTCGAAAAAAAAAATAATCAAGAACGAAGTTAAATACGAATGTAAAGTTTTGAATTATTATCAGTTTTTAACTAGATTTTCTTTTCCCTTAGTTTTGTTGTTGTTGTTTTTTTTTATTGAACAGACATACATTTCAATAGAAAGTAACACTTTTAAGCAAGTGATTTTATTTTGAGCAAAAGGACACTAGAGTGATGTACCTTTTGAGAATATGAATTTCGAACCCGGTTGTTTGATTAAGCAAACAACGGATTAGCAAAAAAGCAAGCAGTTTCATCTGCATAAACATTGTGCTGCTTTTAAATTTTCTAAACAATACCTATTTAAATTATTAAAGTGGTCCATCTTAAGATGGAAAAAAGATAATTAAAAATTAATATACAAAGCTATATTTACATATTTGCATGAAAAGGACAATGTTTTTGTTAACGTCCCCATAGCAGACTATATTTCTGAAATTTGAGGTTCATTTTACTGAGTCGAGATTTCCAGCTATCAACATTATGCATCTTATTATAAAAGCTTACTTTTATATATAATCTTAATTTCTGTTACTATATATCTCAGTTATGTGGTATTGTGGTGTGTGCAGGATTGAAAGGTGATGGATGAGTTCTTGTGGTAAATGTATAATTGTAATGAATGAATAGGTCATGATTCTAGTTAACTAGGAATAGGATAGCTAGTGAAAGACCAGCCTTTCCCAACTTCCCCTTTTGGCTTTGTGCCAAAATTTTGTATTTTTACAAAATAAATAATTACTATATATATATCTATTTTCTGATCGTTTGTCAGGAGCGTCACTCTGAGGTAAAATACCTCCATGTGAACCTGTGCTGCCGTCAATTCATAACAGTTTATATATTTCTATAAGAACTAATGTTCGTAAGTAATAATTCCAAGCTTGATTTATTTAATTTCGTCGTTAATACCAAGAAAACAAATGTGGAATATTTTAATTAAAAATATCAAATAGTCGAAAATAAATATCAAACATGTACTGAACAAGAAAGTTCCGTTTTAACGAATACGAATATTTACAGCCTACTCTGAATGAAATCAGTTTCAACGGAAGTGAAATAGAGGACATACTGCAACGGACACTTTTACAACATCGTGACAACATAAAATGAACTGACAGCACTGCCTGTGTTCTTCTCTTTCAGTGAAAATAAACTTTAAATGTATCAAAACTATGAATGAATCATTGTGTAGTACCTAACGTATAAGTTTGTGTGTGGGGATGTGATTCAGTTTTATCTGCAAAAGTGTAAAATAATGTTGATAACATATTCTTATAATTACACGAGCATTATTGCAATAATTAAGCAAGATACTGTTTTGTACAAGATAACAAAATTGTCAAGGGCATTTAAGTCATTCTACAGCACACACGTTATCTCAGTATTCTTTATTTATATACTCAGTGAACACAGCCTCTGTAAATATAGCTTTCATTTTAAGACGTTGAACCAAATATGACTTGATTTAAGTCATTGGTTATACGTCAAGTATTGCATTAAAAAAAAAAAAAACTGGAAATATATATATATATATATATATATAAAAGTATAAAATGTAATTGTAAAATCGATTTTACCATTTGAAAATTTGAATTTTTTATTATTATTTAATTTAATTGAAAAATCAATGTTACTCAAATGTAATACCGCGATATATATATATATATATATATATATATATATATATATATATATATATATAAGGTTTTAAGTTCGTTTTAGAATGTACTGAACACCCGGTATTGAGCTAAATATGGTTTTGTGGTCAAAACAAACCTTTCCTTAATTCCACGCAAGCGATTTACCAGTTGGAAATTGTTGATTTTCTAAGCGTAGCTTAGGCGGCACAAGGCCGAAATATTGAGCACTCAACCTCATTTAGAGTTTTCCTTTGTCAGTTCTCACTGGATTTTCATCTATTCTTCGTCTATGAAATGTGTTTTATAATAGAATTAAAAAAAAAAAAAAAACACAAACAAATGTCTTAACTCAACAAAACAGTATATTTACGTTTGCATTCAAATATTTCCCGGCAATGCAATCCCTAAAAGGTACGTACAAAAAAAACAAGAGAATTCTTTTTTTAAAATAACATTGGTAAAAAGAGGAGGGAAAAGAAAGAGAAATCATAAATGAATTTCTACGTATGTTAAAATATATTCTGATGTCTTATCTGTGTAATTATGACTGTTGCTCTCGCATTGTATTTATTTCCGGATAAATATTTTAACATTTTATTAAAGAATTTTTCATTAACTTACTTTCTTTTTAGACATTCTTAAAAATCGGTATATTCAAGATCAAAAACCTGTCTGAAGATTCTGTTTTGTACCGTACATTAAAAACATTTCACCCATAACCCGTTGAATTCTGCCTGGACATATTTAAGTAAATTTGAATATTTCCGAACTGTCTCTGTTAGAACACATCAGCAGTGAAGGGAAGCAAATCTTTCTCCAGAAGTTTCCTCAGGAACAGCCTTATCGACTGAATCTGTTAAGTCCGTAGATGTTGGCGTATTGCATATGTAAACTGCTTCAACGGGTTAAAATGAAAAAAGAATTTTGTGATTTTTTTAAAAAAAAATCCTATTTTTCATATATATTTTTATTCGTGACATTTTTTTTTATCAATTTATTTTCTGTTCTTAATTTAAACCCTTAAAGATGTGTGAGCTTTGGTATATAGGAATAAGTATCATGATGTAAATCGTGAGGACTTGGTATGCCACAGGATCCGAGTTGCGAGGTATGCGTGAGTTGATAGTGCACTCCAGCATCGTCCATCATAGAGCTGATAAAGGGGGCCTGGCTTACAACATGGTGCAGTAGCTGCGTGTTCATATTCATGTAGCTAGGTGGAGATCCCACATTTGGAGGGGGGGAGGCCGACTGATGGTGATGCTGAGGCACATACGAGGAAAGAGAATGGTGTGGATGAGAGTGAGGTGGTTGATGTTGGACGTGAGGGTGATGTTGTGGTGGTGGTGGTTGTTGTTGGTGGGGTGGCGGCTGCGGGCCGTGGGCTTGATCGGGTGACATACTGCAAGAATTGGAGGCCAGCATTTGCGGTAAGCCTCCATTGCCAAGGCAATTGCCGTTGTTATGAAGGATACCATTACTGTTGTTGTGTCCATTGCTACTACCCATACCCCCACCGCCGTTGCTGCTGTTGTTATTGTGATGAATATTATTATTATTATTGCTATGAAGTACTGTGTTTGTGTTATGAGCAGTATTGTTGTTGGGGCTATTGTTAGTGCTGTTGCTACTATTATTATTGTTATTTTGGTTGTTGCTGCTGCTGCTGCTACTACTACTACTATAATGAGACGGGGTTAAGCCATCGGGAGCGCCAGTGCCGCTGGTCGGCTCAGCGGACGAGTACATACTCACAGGCGTTCCCGGGTTAGGTCCCAGGCTGTGTCCTCTCGGTGAGGGTGTCGACTGTGATCGATAAGGTGAAACGCCAGCTCCGTTTATGCCATCGTCTGCACCGTTTACTTTGCTCAAATGTTCGAGGCTTTTCATCGAACTCTGACTATCCGAGTCGGAATTGGGATTCAAAACCTCCGAAGACTTGCCGCAGCCGGATTTGTCCATGTTGACTTTCATCTTCTTTTCTTTTTTGAACTTCATCCGACGATTTTGAAACCAGATTTTAATCTGTCGTTCGGAGAGGTTCAGCAGAGCTGCCATCTCAATCCTTCTGGGCCGACACAGGTATTGGTTGAAATGAAACTCTTTTTCCAGCTCGACAAGTTGAGCGCTTGTATACGCAGTCCTGGCGCGTTTTGCAGGTTGTTCACATTCTGAAAAAGACAATACGAAAAATTAGCTAAGCTATAACAACTTAAAATAACCATCAAAATGTACTCATTAGGATAAAACAAATTTAAATATAATATAGAGAATAGTTAGTGCCTCTATGCGCAGTTGACATCATCATCAATCCCATGACCGGACATGGTCGTAGGATCCCTGTCCGGCTTGAGTAACTGATCTGTTCCCTCCACAAACATTCGGAGAAGGATTCATTCATGCATATTTTCTCTTGGGTAAATAGATCTGGGAGACCGTCCCTCTGCAGGTTAAATCACAGCCGAGGTCCTCAAACTAAAAGGCTCGCCTTTCCACGGATACGTGACCGTTGATTATATCAGTGTAACTCTCCATTTTCGCCTTTGACTTCAGTCTAAGAATCTCTCTGTCGAGCGAGTTAAAAGGAGTTAAAATGGGCTGACCGCTGGTAGACTTTACTGAACTTGTTTCTACAGAGTGTAGTTGTGACAGTTACACAACTTATTAGTTTCAAATTATAGTCACCCATACGTTTCACAGAACAGCATAAACCTACATAGGATAAAGTTTATTGTTGTCGTTTAATAATCATCTTCTTAATATATGAACGATTTGTGTGTTTAAAACAGACATGAACAACCTTTTTCGACTAGTTGGCCGCATGAGATATGGCTTATCAGAAGACAGGCCATACTAACAAACATCCAATATAATTTTCACTGCATAAGATTCCCTAAAAAAAATGAGTATATATAAAGATAAAATGCCACAACTTAAAAAAAGTTTATTGTCAAAATCTTTTTGTTATTATTTAGAGGAACGACCAAAGGATCTTTTAGTCATTAAATTACTTTTTTTATCATATGTTCGAAATTTTGGTTAAAAATGTTTTTCTTGCGACAGCGGTCGACCAAAGATCAGTATAAGAAAATTTAGCGTCTTTTTGTGGTGAAAACAAATTAATTTGAAAATTCTTGCAAAAATCAAATAATATTCCGATTTTAATCAAACTTTCAGGACTTATTGAAAAATGAATGAAATTATTTTTAAAATGTTTCCTTTTTATAAAAATTTGGTTCAAACAATTTTTACTTTCGTTTCCCTCACCACTTAATTTTATGAAATTTCGAGAAATTAATTTTTGTACAACTTAATGTTTATATTACTTAAAAGCAGAACTACTAACAAAATTTAAATCATCAATTACACAGCAAATATAAACTGCAATAAAACGAAGACACTATTTAATGAGAAAACCTTTTAATTACTTTTACGCTGATCTATATTAAGAAAGTTTTGTTTTTTGTCGATGAATAATGAATTTTACATGAAATTTTTAAATTTTAATTGGAATAATTTATAAAGTGTACAAAAGGGATTTCTGTAATATTTTAAACTAAAAATAATTAATATTCCTAAAATAAAGTTGCAGAAAATATATATATTATTTTTAAAATATTTTTTAATAAAGATAATTATATTGTGTTGATATAATGGGCAAAAATCAGAGATTTTAGCGATTTAAAATAAACGAAAAAATACTTCCAGTAAATTTAAATTAGTTTTGCAATACAGTAAAGTATTTTGTTTATTGGACATATTAAAACTAATCTATTAGCTTGAAATTAAAACAAAAATAAATACTTCAGGGAAGATTTTTCATTTTTTAAAAATATCATTTTAAATGTTCGGTATCGTGTTTCTTTGGAGCTTAAGCTTAAAAATGGGGGAATATTTATTTTTCATTGGAGAAAATAATTTTTCTAATTAGAAATTGAAATTTTGGTTTAATATTATCGCCGATAAATATTGTGATTTGTCTCGAATTTATTCATTTGATTATACAAAAAATAATTGTTTTTTTTAAATAAAAAAAATTATTTCTTTTACAGAGAAAAAAATTATGCTTTAGAAACAAGAAGCCTTCATAAGACTTTTGCGCGTATGATCTGTCCCAAGTGAAAATCCCCAATAGTTTAAATTGTGTCAAAAATATTAATTTCAACGAAAAGTTACAAAATTAAAAAAAATAAATAAATAAACTTGATAATTGCTTATATATGTGTTTAGTATGAAAGAATGTGAGTGAACAAAACAAAAAAACAAAAAAAAACAAACAATTTTATAAACGTAAATTTAATGGTGCCATTTAGAAGGACAAAATCGAAATGTAGTTTGCACATGGCTGATTTCAAAACGATTTCCTTGATCAACCTTTAGTTTCATATTCAAGGATGATAGACCACCCCCACCTGGACGATTGGCATAGCAGAATCTTTCTCCTACTATTCTGATCTCTGATAAGTAAATATGTTGTTACAGGCACAGATCTTATCCTAGTCTGGTACAAGGTCACTAGTAGTGTTATCTTGCTAATAACGTAATAAAAGTAAAAATACCTTTTAACAGTGATTCGTACAAACAAAAATGTCTTATTGGAAGTTTGCGGACAAACTAAAATTCCGAAGAAAATATTTACTGTAATCTAATGTTATATTTAATCATATCCAACTTAAAACAATAAAGTTAAAATATTAGAGTTTGTAAAAAACAAAAAAAAAAAAAACGTCAAATCGACAAGAGAACATCTCCACAGCAAAAATTATTATTGGTTCAATTTTTATCAATTATATAATTTTAAAAATCTAATAAAATAGATGAATATGTTTGTACGAAGGTTTAAGAATGGCTGCTTATTTTTACATGCGCGCACATTATAACTGGGTACCTCCAAATATTCGCTAAAAATAAGCATACATGGTGAAAATATGCTCAAAAAAAGTTATATCGTCAAAGTATTTGTTATTATTAAGAAGAATGAGTATAGGACTTTAGTTTTTATTATTAAATGATATTTTTTAATCATTTTTAAAACCATCAAAATTGTTTTTAAAATTTTGTTTTTCTTGCGTCAACGGGTGACAATTACTACGGGAAATAATTTTAGCGTCTATTTACTGTGAAAAACACACCGATTTGGAAATTCTTGCAAAAATCAGATAATAATGAAATGTTTACGAAACTTTCAAAAATGAATGAAAGTATTTTAGAAAAGTTTCTTTTTTAAGAAGATTTTTGTATATTTAATTTTATGAAATTTCGAGAAATTTATTTTTTGTTGACCTTAAGCACAAGTCGTCATCAGTTTTTTTTTTTGTAAAACGGGACACCGAGTTATAGAAAATCTGCTCTAAAGTAAATAATAAAACTAAAACAATATTTAATTAAAAAATCTTTTTAGATGCTTTTATAAATAAGATATATCACGGACACATATTAATGAATAATGAATTTTAACATGAATTGTTTTCACTTTTTTAAATTTTAATTATAAAAATTTATAAACTTTTAAATATTTTATAATTCTGTATTAATTTGAAGCGGCTAGCTGAGGTCATTAAGTAGAACTATATTATTCATAAATGGAAACACTTAGAATTCCGCGACCCCAGTATTTTAAAAAGAATTTTGATTTTTTTGGTATGGATAAACGTGCTGATTTTAGTTAATACGAACCTCCATAGACTACATTATCAGAAAAAAACGGTAACTAATAAATGTAAAATTTATTGGTAATTTTCTAACATTTCCTCAACAAGCGTCTTCGTAAGTCAAAGTACCTAACATTCAATAAAATATTAGATTACTAATTTTAAGATTACTGAGTAGTTTTACAAAATATATAAAGTCCTTCACATTCGAAAAATTCGCAAATATAATTCTATCGAGATAGTTGTCAACACATAAAACACCCACCTCGTTTTAAAACAATGCTTTTCTGCGATGTTTTAAACTAAAGTATTTGTTTCAAAAATATATATTTTATTTTTTAAATACTGTTTTAATAAAGAAAATAAATAAATAATAACGAAAAAAATTAATAAAGAAAAATTCCATTGTGCTGACAGATTTTTAAATATGGGTAAAATCAGTCATTTTTATAATTTAAAAAAAATAATTTCAATTAATTTAAAACCGTTTCGAAATACACTAATGCATTTTCTTTAGTGGAAATATTAGATTTAATTTACTAGCTTAAAATTAAAATAAAAGCTTCAAGGAGGATTTTTCATTTTAAACTTTAGCTATAGTTTGTCTTTGGAAGTAATTTTTATATATATATATATATATATATATATATATATATATATATATATGTGTGTGTAGGAGAGAGAGATGTAACTTGTTTTGATTGTTAGGTGAGTCGGTAAATGTGAGGAATATTTTCGAAATAGGGGGAAAAAAGGCAATATCAGAGGGGGGTAATTGAGCTACGATACAGAAAGGATAAGAATTAGCGGGTATGGGAAATGGAAGAGGAAAAAAGGATGTCGAAGCATTTAAAACATATTTCCAAGGGAGCAAGCAAAAAAATGAGGTCTTCAGATGCGAACATAGATTATATTATATTGAAACTTGTAGACCCTTGAACTCTGAGAAATTATGCCAACCATATTTTTTAGAGAGAGTGAGAAAGAAAGAAAACTGTATATCAACCAAAGATAAACACGACAACGTATCAGTGGTTGCATTAGTTCCTGTATACAATGGTCTTAACTCACGTAGAATTTTTAAGCTGTCCAAAATTCGGTTTTTTTTGTTTTTTTTTCATCTTATGTACATAAAATTATATATTAAACAAAGGACGATAAAAATAAATATAAAAAGTACAGTTTTTATAATTTACATTCAGACTATTGTCAACTTTGTTGTTATAATCAGTTGCTCGCAGATCCGAGTGACCTTTAGGGAATTTCAAACTCTTCATTTAATTTACAAAGGATAGGATGCTAAGAAGAAACAAAGAAAAAACCTCAGTTGAGCTTAAATGCATTTGTTTTTACTTTTTGTTTAAAAAAAAAAAAATGCCTAAAAATATTTGTAGACGCAAACCCATTTTCTTTTTAAGGATTAACTTTAGACCATTATCAAATAAATCCAAACTTGAAGGCGATTAAATTATTTATTTATTTTTTATAAGTCTGTAAGATTTCGGTTTCAGAAGGAAAAAGTGGGCCATTATTTTTTAAATGGCCAAGTTCGTCTATTTGATGTGCTGAGCGTAACTTCTATTCTTGAAAGAAATGCAAGTGACTCAAGAGATTCGTCAAAGAAAACAAAACGAAAATCATTTCATTCTCTTTACAAATATATATGCAAGCCCCTCCCCCACCCAATACACACACTATGGAAGCCTAATGATTAAGAGAAGAAAAATTGATTTCACGGTGGAGTAATGGATAACGGCTCGGATTGAAGAGTTCGGAAACCATTCACTTACGTGCTAATATCCTTGGGAAAAGTATGAATCCTCTTCTCCTCCCCCCAGCTATGGGTAAATAGCAGGGCAGATTGGGTTCTATAGCCTTGGATGGCAACCTACTGCAGGAAAAAATCTGCTTCGTCAGTTATGTATCGAAAGATACATGATCGCCTAAGCGTGTATCACGCATGGCAAATAACTGACTGAATACTCACATAGGCAACCTATTCATTTTGGTCGCAATTAGGAAATTCCGAACAGAATCGCGCCATCAATAACAATAGTTGTGTAAAGCAGTGGTTCCTAAAGGGTGCGCTTAGATGTGGTGGAATGATTGAAAGACAATCAAAGATTTAAAAACAGTTTTTAAAAAATTCCTATGCCAAAAATATGATTTTAAAATCATAAAATATTATTATGGATTATTTGTAATTGCATGTATGAGTCCCAGTATAAATTGTTATAAATAATTATTAACCGATTTTATCATTGTCATGTTTTTATATTATGAAGTTATTGCGAATAACTAGGCTCCGCAAATTGGGATAGAAAATTATCAATGATAAAATTCTGACTTCGAATTCACCATTATCTCCCTCTAACCTTTTGATTTTGATTTTTAATATATTTTTATCACATAAATTTTAGTAAGGCGGGAGCAAATTTTCATTCCGAAAATGCGGCCCTAGATAAAAAAATAAGTTTGGGAATCGCGCTGGGGTAAAGACAACAAGTATAATTTTTACTTTCAAATTTGAAAAAGGAAAAGAAAAAAAAATCAAATAATTCATTTCGCTCAGATTCGTATTATTGATTCGTTCGGAACATTTTCTTGAATTCATAGACAATGTTTTCATTTTTTGATTGCTATATTCTAAGAAAATGTCTTCAGATCTGTCAGACACGGTAACCTTTTCTAGGATAATCGAAAGGAAATCTTTGATTCACTGAGCAGAATTCTTATTCATATGCCTAAAATATTTTTTGAATTCATAAATATGAATCCATAACCAAATCCCAAGATATTTGAGAAAGTCTAAAAGGTAGAACAACGGAATCTATATAAAGTATTAGCGACCATCTTAGAAAAAAAAATGAGGAAACGTCTTTAATCATTTTATTTTGTACGTAGATATTTATGACAGGTATCAAGTGCCTTTGAAAGACAAAGAGAGAGGAGGAAAAACAGACTGATATTTTCTTCATCTCTCGTCCTTCCTAAAATTTAATTCTCTCTCTCTCTTTGTCTCAATATCCGATTTCTACTACTGTTATTTTATTACCAGTGTTCACCCATCAAGATGAAGTGAGAAACTATTTGGACTGCTAAAGCAAACAGCAAAGAATCAAAATCGATTATTAGCTTTCCGATGAAACAAACATCGGGTGTCAATCTTTTAAGATGTCGTAATTTCAGTTATCTGCGTATAAATAAAAAAAATAAATAAATTGGGGAATTTGGAAAATTAATGAGAACATCGTTTGTATAAACTTTATAAAAGATTTCTGGAAAAATGATTACATCGTTTTTCTATAACTAGTTTTATTCAGTCTTGTCTGTTAACTTTGTCACAGATGAAAGCATCTCTTTATTTCAAGTAATGCATCACTTATTTGAAGATGTACCGACCCAGAGTGACAGAGTAAAAGAAAGAATCTGAATTCAAACTAGTAATAAAACTAATTCTAATCGTAGCAAAATAAAGTAAATATTCAAAATGAATATAGTTGGCGTTCGGATGAATAAATAATAAATAACTAAAGCGTTATATTTGGAGAACTCCTACAAGTTGGCCAAGCTAGACTAAACATAAATGCAGAATCTACGACGCTGACTAACGAGCATAAAATGACTGAGAAATGTGATAAAATAACAACAGAAATAAAATGAAAATCAGCAGAAATAAGATGAGAATATTAATAATCAAAAATGCAAGTATCTTTTGCCAACTTCTGGACATTTTTTTTTTCTTAATATTTTTGGAGTCTTTTCCAGAGCTAAGTATATTGTAACCATAGCCCGATGGTTAGTCGTGAAGTGAAGTGGTCGTTATGATTTGCCCGTGAGCCAGACCTCGGCCATACGGATCAAAGAAATTGGCGAGTAACTGGATAATTTCATTTCGCCTCCTTAAAATAACACCGACTTTCTCGACTTCAACTTACATCGACATCCCCCAGCCGACCTCTTTCCACCACTTGAAAGTATTCTAGGTACTCCAGCCCTACCCATAAATAAACAACCCCTGCCTCGATATAACCATTGCCGTTTGGGACCTGTTGAGAAGTGGCGTTTGGAGGAAGCAGAGGCTGAGAGATATTAGGAGAGCAACAGACGAGAAGGAAAAAGATGGCGTGTAGATATTTAAGATTAGTACGGCACAAGGTCAAAGTAAGGGAGAGGAGGAGGGGATTTGTGCTTCTAACCATCAGTAGGCAAAGAGAGTTGGCTGTCTACCTGCCTGAATATTCAACATTCAGGAATCTTAGATCCGAGATCGAACACAAACGCCAATGTAGAGTACACGAAAATCTAATGATATCACCGACCATTCTTCTGATATCGAAAAACGTAAACTTTAAAAGACCTCCCCACTTCTCTCTTAATCCACTTACATCTCTATTCAAGCCGAAATACATTCATTATTATTATTTTATAACTAGTCTTTATTGTTGCGTTTTATTGCTACATTCAATATCAAGTAAGTGGCTAAGATTGTCTGCTGAGATGTGGGATGAGAGTTCACGTCTTGAAGGGATCAATTTTATTTTCGATTTCACGCTAGGACGAAGAGCAAACCAGTGTTAGAACGAAAGCAGATATAAAGAGAAAATGGTAGAACATTGGTAGGGAATGAGCTTCTACTAATGTTATCATTTTAATTAAAAGTAACCTAAAGAATCAAATCTATCCCTTTTATGGGAAACGTGACACTACTCTTTGGGAAAACACCTTTGCCAAAACAAATGACTAGATCCAGTCTCTTGTACACGTATGTGCGACCAAAAGTGTGAAAGAAATTTTGTCGATTCTTTTGGGACATGTTAAACTATGTTGTATGCACAATTCCTAATGAACTGCCGTTCCCACTCAGTCATAACTATATTTCTATTTTTTTTCTGAGGTAAAGGGACTGTTTCTTTTCAATCTGCAGATTAGCGACATCGATTTTTGTCTGCTCCTTATATGATCGGCCATACAGTTATTTCTAATTTCTAAATTTGGGGCTTTTGTCTATTTTAGCTTTCTGATGAAATATTTATATATTTCCAATACTGTTCTTCCTCCCCCACCCCATATGTCCAGAATAATACACGATTTTGTTTAAAGCAAATCTACTCAAATTTGACAAAATCCTAATGAACTCCACTGTATGACTAAAGCAATTAAATTAAACTTAATCAAAGAGTTACTAAATAACATATGAAAACTATATTCAAGAATTCTACAAGTTTATTTAAATTTACTCTTTGACTGTTGCTCTCGTCGTTGATGCTAATTATTACAACGTTTTGATCCTTTTGCCCCCCCCCCCAAGCAATTTTCAGGTGGTTATTGACTCGTGTAACCTGTTGGAAATTTCGAATGAACACTTTATTTAATTTACACAAATATGCTGTTCTCGTTTCACTGCCTAGGTTTAGGGTTTTCCGTACTGTTCTCATTTAGTCCTGCTAAGATTCCACTTAGCCTAAATCTGCACTAACCAGCTCGGGGATTATATTACGTCAACAAATTCACGAATCAGCTTAATCTTTGTGCAGGACAAAAAGACGACGAGTAAAACCTAAGCGTTTCTAAATAAAAACAAAACGTGATATACCTAGATATGGACAATTTATCCGGTAGATTAAGGGTTCCGTTCTAAATTCACAAATCCGAAGTTGTTTATAAAAAAGATCACGTGCCTAGAGAGGTTAGAAATACAATAACGTTTCTCCTTTCATATCAACATAAATGTATCACACAACGATAAAGTTTTCTACTAAAATTATCTTAACCTGATACAAGTCCACAGTAGTGAAGCATGCAATAAATGTGTCATCTACGACACCATTAATCTGATCATTAATCTGTGCTAGACAAGATTAAACAATTATTTTTTATTTGAAAATGAAGGAAACTCCGATAAGGATACTTTTAGATTTGCTTAGAAGGCAAATGTTGTTAATATTTCGATGTTTATTTCATCATCCTCGTAACACTGACTTATAATTAAGAAATATAAAATAATCAGATCAAATAAAACAATGAGATAGTGGCTCATGCCTTTACTTCTGATGTGAAGGAGTGAAGAATTGGTAAGAATTCCAGAACTTATTATGCACTCTATATACGGCCACCTAAACAGCTTAATACTTATATTAGCGTTGTCTTTCTCCATCAATGACACTATATATTTGTCAAGATATCTGGAATAGTAAAAGGAAGAATTCCATGGACATTTTCAAGAGTGCTGAAACGTCCGAGGCTCTAGTGATCAACACCTGTAATCCTATAGTGCATTTAGCACTGATCACACATTTTATATAATCGTCACACCACGACAAACTGGCCACACAATTTATATATGAGGACGACAGTAATGCATATACTAGAAAAACGTCAGCGATAAAACAAAAAAATCTTTTCTATAAAATCTGCGATATAAAAGATTTCCAATTCCAAGTAAATGTTCAATCTAACTGTACAGTATCAGTTCAGGGTGTAGACAAACATGGCTATCCACAACATCCTATCCTTCGTCTCCGCCTGTACTCTGAAATTTTATCCACTAATTAATTTTTCTCCTTCCCAAATAGGAGTAGATAGGTTGGCCTATCGTCCCGTTCACATTCCTCCCGAGTTTTTTGAACTGGAGTAGAGGTTTATCCCTTTTTCCTGTTTAGGATTGCATTTCTGCTTCCTTTTAATGCCTACTTCTAACGTCTTGGACCTGAACTCCGAAATGTTATTCACTAATTAAATTTTGATCTTTTCAAGTCTACAGTTAGCTTTTATCCAACATGACATCAAGAACTTCACTTATTGTCCTTCTTTACGCTAATGCCGTAACCCACAGTAACTCTATACCTTGTTACCTACAGTGGCCCTCTACTTTGAATGACTCTTGAGCCTTGCATTGGGTAAATATTATTTTTTTAAAAGAAAGTTCTAAGCAACATTTGTCCATTTTCTACCCACAATCTTTGTTCTGCCATCCATTTATACAAGCTCATTATATAGGTTACTGATTCCCACTGCCCGACTTACATTTATTATGTCATGTGAGTATCAAATTCTCCAATCCCTCTTTCCTCATTATGTACCCTAAACATTTCAGCTCTTTAATTATAAATATATCTCTTGTTAGCATTTTCCATACACCGTACTCGTTGTTACCATGTTTTGTCCATTGCATTCTCAGTATTCATCTGGGAAATCTCATCTCTTTCTGTGAATGTTCTGCATTCACTGCCATTTTGAAAGATGGATATTACATAGAAACAACGAAAATATGGCTGAACTACTAAGAATATTTTCCGCTTTCTTAATACTTTTGGATTTTAGAAAGCATTTTTCGCTATTCAAATACGCCTTCTGCTTTCGGTGTCACGTTCTTCATCGTTTATTAAAACGCTTCACAGTTAAATTTAAAAAAAATGGAATACTTTTTATATAAAAGTAAAGTCATCCTATATTTTCTCTCAACCAAACAAAATGAGAAATTATTAATTCAAACAGCATTAGTTTTTTTTTTAATAATAATAATAATTAATCACCGTGTTAAGGATGCTTTCCTGAATTTATGGTAGTCTTTTAGAGAAAAAGGTGATAGGAGGTCGAATCTCAAAGAGTTATTTTGTATTTTCGATACACGTTGTTTACTATAGAATGATGATTTGACAAGATGCGATGAAAAGTAAAATAAATTGAAGTGAAAGAAATTCTAGCTGAAAATAAGGAAAAACGTTTTTGGCGATTGTGAGGAAAACGTGCAATACACAAAAGAAATGCGTTAGGATCCAGTATTGAACGAAACACATAAATGGGTTGGGAATTTAGCAGAGTGTATTGGACCGTAACAAAACTACCCCAACCTTTTCCTTTTATACACAAAGAAAAGGGATAGTTATGTAGTCGATCGATTAAAAGGCCCCACGTTTCGATCCAGATTTGAATATCGGCTCTTTGGTAGGTAAACCTTTAACCTAGCATTTTCGTAAACCAGAATAGTAAAGAAAATGACCGACTGGCGAACTTCCCCGCACCTTACTGGGTGTTTGGGTTGAAAGCGTCTCTACATATTTTCTGTTCCTAATATCCTTAAAGTTCTGCGTTCCCAACGTGGCAATCATACCTCAAAAGCGAGTTCAATCTGTACTGAGTGCCAAGCTCACACGAAGCTAAACGAAAAATTTCTTTAAAAGGACGGTAAGAATTATTTCACATTGGATGATAACTATCTTTAAAATACCCGCATGCAAAATATTTTTAAAGTTGGCCATTTTAAATGATTGCAAATTTCTCAAACGCTAACATGTTCTAGGGATTTGAGTTATTATTTAAGAGAAGAGAATATCTATTCCCCCCCATTAGTTCCAATGCTACACAAAACTCTTAAAAATACTTAAGACTAAAAATAGCCAGAGTTTTACTCCGACTTTTTCGTTAAAAGGATCACATGGATTCTGTCCATTTCTTCACCCAAAATTAAAGCTGTCGTTGAGAATATAATGTTGCTCAAACGTTATTTATTTATAATAATCAGGCATGTAGACGAAAATAAATTTACAGTTTAATAAATATACAGAGCGTCTATTCAAACGTTATTTTTAGTAGATAACCATGTTTAAGTGATAAAATCTATCCGATTTATATATTTAAAAAAACATTACTTCTTTAGAAATTGCATTGTTTACATTTGAATATGCAATTGAGCAACGAATAATGTTTCGAAAATCTTCCTGGCCTTGCTGGTCAAAAGATACGTTCCCCTGCTAGGTGAACGCAGGTTCGAATCCTGCCGGTGTGCGCACAGTTTTCTAATTTTCAGGCCAGTAGACGAAAATAAGTAAGTACACTGTTTAAAAAATAAAACGAATGTCTGCTCAAATATGTGTATTCAACAAGAAGTAACGTGTATATATATATATATATATATATATATATAATTTATAATAGATACTATATATATATATATATATATATATATATATATAATATACAATTTATAAAAATGCTAAGTAATATCGAAATTCATAAGCAAAATCGATTTTTATGAGCACAATGGTGCTGTGTATTTTATTCTAGAATTAACTAAATATACTTAATCACTTGTGTGTGCCTACACGTTATGTGCGTAAAAAAGATCCATGCCCGTTCACAACAAGTGTGAATCGCAGCTCTTCACGACTTCCTTTTCTGCTCTAAATATCTCTTGCCTTTTTACTGCCACACTTTATAAAACTGGTTCCGTCATCAATTTAGTCGTAAATTTGATCTGTAAGTAGTAAATTCACCAGGAATTCTTTTTTTCATTTGTTCAAAACGTTTTAGCCATTTCCATTAGCAGCGGTTTCTTCGTTCTCAACCTTCGTCGGTAGAACCAGATTATCTATCACTTTTCTCCATCTGTGTGGATATTTTCTAGTAGTCACTGACAGAAAATGGATTAGATATTGCTGAGTAATCCAGAAGTTCAACACAGTTTTCTTTGTTTCTATTGTAAATGTTTCTAAATGTTACCAGTACGGGACACGGACACGGCAGACCATATTGCAATTCCGACCGTCAATTCCCACGAATGAACCCCCCCCTCTGCAGCTATGGATTAAACTGTTAGCCTTGGTAGTTTACGAAGAACAATCTAATCTAAACTCTACGCCTTTAGCGTCGCATGGTAAAGCGCATTATTCTTTATTTCTGGAAGAGATTGAAAAAAAAAAAAAGAAAGAAAGATTAATAAATAGGAGCAGATAGATGTGCCTATCGCCCGGATCATACACCTCGGTCTCGCTCGTTTCCTGCTTAAATTTGGGTTTCCTGGTCCACCTAAAGTCTTCGTATTCTCCTTCACTCCTAGTGACTCCTTGCATCTTAGTGGCATTATAACCTTTCTCGGGGTGAACTAATTACATATAAAATAAAACAATAGAACAGAGGGGTACACAGTGAAAAATTGGCCATGAGACAATGGGCTTCGAGATATTTACGAAAATCAGAGGCTGCAGAAGGAATTCACAATGAATAGTGAATTCACTATATTAGCTTGTGGCCAGATCGTTGCTTTATGGAAAAAAAATGATTAAAATCCTGTGACAATTGGGAAGCACCCAGCGAGAGTGAAACTCTTCACTAGTAACTCATTTTGGAAACAAGCTTACCAAGGTACCCGCATGCTTAGTCTAGCTTAGTCCGGCACAATAATAATAATAATAATATTAATATTAATAAAAAAAAAAAACAAAAAAAAAACGAAGTCACTATGGTAGTAACTGTCTTCATTTGGTTCGTACGAAATCGTGTGCGGGTTTTTCTTCTATTTAGAGCTTAGCTTGCATTTGCTTTTATTCACACCCCAACCCCTCTTTCTCCCACTCATTCTAGTGTCAGACGACAGAGCAAGCAGTATTAAATACCAATAAACATATCTTATTGGGAAAGTAATAAAGATCAATTAATGTCGAGGAATAAACAAGATCTGATTTCGAAAATGACATTTATATTCCCCGGCGGGGCTCCGGGTGGATTTTTATGGCGCGCTCTTTTTCTGGGCTTGAAAGGTCTCATCATAGCGCAAGAATCATGCACGCACGCTGGCACGCGTTTATATTTATGACTATATGAGTGTTATTGGATACACACGTCTACGAGTTTCGGGATGAAGAGAGATGTATATACCAAGTTTTATGAGGCTACAATCACAGTCAATTTTAACCTTTCAACAGATGAATCTTTTTTATATATATATATATATATATATATATATATATATATATATATATATATATATATATATATATACGTCGTAGAAAACAGCAATCAGAAAGTGATTGTTCAAGTATAGCAGATAATGTCGCAAAAATTAGCATTACGTTCCTAGCTGTGATATTTGGCAAAATGTGCCAAATGCGGTCAGTTATTATGGATGGCGGGATTACAAAAATAGTCCGATTCTCAAATGATGATCCTGCAATGGGATCGTTCTACAGAGAAGACAACATCTATTTGGTGTTTACTAGTAGAAACGCATTAAAGTAATCCTGTTTGCTGCAAGTCGTACTTTTTTATGAACATCGTCGCAACAAATTTACAATAAAGACCACTCGAATATCAAAGTGTATTTGAACAATCACTTTTCTGTTTCTTTTCTACTAGAAATTATAACTAATTCACTAAAAAATTAGCATAAAATGATGAAAAAAATACTCCAAATTTTTATCGTCAAAATCTTTGTTGTTATTAAGAGGAAAGACCAAAGGGCTTTTTATTTTTGTGAAATACTTTTAAAACGTTCGAAATTTTGGTTAAAATTTTTTGTTTTTGCATCAGTCGGTGGGCAATAAAGATTAGTATAAAAGATGTTTGCGTCTTTTTGCGTTGAAAAATACATTGATTTGGAAATTCTTGCAAAAATCAAATAATTATCGGATATTTCTTAAACTTTCAGAACTTACAAATGAATAAATATATTTTAGAAGTGTGTGTTTTCTTTTTAGAAATTCGTGGTAAAATTGTTTGTTTTATTGCTCTTTTTAACCCCCCACAACCTACTTTTCCCCATTTTTTGAAATTCCAAGAAATTAAATTTTGCAGAGCTAAATTTGAATGCATTTTAATGTTTATATTAGTTAAAAGCAGAACTCCTTAAAATCATCAATAGTTTTTTTTCATAAGTTAGAACACCCCAGTTACCGAAAATCTGCTCTGAATCGTAAAATATAAAATGCAATAAAACTAAGATATTTAATTAGAAAAGGTTGTAATTGCTTGTATGAATATTATGGAGATTATTGTCTTAAGAACAATCTTAATAATAATGAATTTTACGAGAATTCTTTTCTTTAATTTTAATAGTTTAAACTTTTAAATTATTTAAAAGTCTATCTTATTTCGGAGAGGTTAGGTAATATTATTATCAATTAAAATCTATATTTACTAATCATAAATGGCAAAGATTGTTACAATTTAGCGATACCAAATATTTTAAAAGAATTTTGAATTTTTTTGTATGTGTATAAATGTGTCGACCTTTGCAAATACGGACGTCCATACACGACATTATCAGGAAATTAGAGAGATAACTATAGTAATTCAAAGCCAAAGTACCTAGAATGCAATAAAATTGCAGATTACGGAGGATATTTTTCCTACATTTTAAATATTACTGTGTATTTAAAATTACATAAAAAGTCTCGCGCGTTATATTTCTCAAGTAAATCTTACAGATAAGAAAAAATTAGATAAACCTCGTCTGTCACTCAAACTGTCAAACCTTAATTAAACTGTTGTGTTAAAAATGTATTTTTGCGATATTGTAAACTTTAGTATATTTTTCAAATCAGATTAATTTAATTTTATATCAGCTAATATTTCTTAAATATAGTTTCAGAAAAGTATATTTTATTTTTGAAAGATTTTGTTAATAAAGAGAATTACACAATGATGACGGATGATTACTAGCACTAAAATCAGCGATTTTAGCAATTTCAAAGTGAAAATACTTTCCAGCTTTGAAATAGACTAAAGGTATTTTGCTTATTGAAAATATTAAATTTAATCTATTAGCTTGAAATTAAAACTAAAATAAAGGCTTCAAGAAATATTTTTAACTTTTTAAAAATTTATTTTAAACCTTAGGCATCCAGTTTCTTTTGAGGTGTCGATATAAATACAACTTTGTTATTATATTATATTAATTCTATTATATTTGCAATAATAAAGATATTGTTTCATTAAAACAATATAATAAATACAGTTCCAAACATTTGAAAAAGAAAACTAAATTATAGACTTATTCTAAATAGCGATTATATAAAAGTAAAATTTCGAATAAACTACTGAGATTGTCCGTAAATATTGAAATTTAGAGGTCTATTGTGTATAGTAAAAAAAAACAAAAACAATATATATATATATATATATATATATATGTCCCATGACAACAGAAAATACAAAACATTGCTAATCTGTAAATACTCCCACAAAAAAAAAAACAACAAAAAAGAAACCGGTATACATTATAAATCATAAACGTTTTGCTGTTCAAAAGTAAAGCGAGGTTATTTTAATTGTGTTTTTAATATTGAAGAATTATTGCACACAGTTTATTTACATTTTATAATTAGTATCACAAAAATAATTTATCCAATTTATTTTATTATTGACGTACCACCGTTCTTAGTGGTGAGATACTGTTCGACGGGCGGATCACCAATTCCAAGATTTTAGATGTTGTAAATTTTGTTGCTTAAATGAAGTATTTACATTTCACACTAATTGCTAGCATTAAAAAAACCAAGATCTTCAGATTACGTTATGTGCCAGTTGAAACTAAGTTTATTATATATCTAGTTTTCAGACCAAATCTTCACTGGAAGAGCCAGACCCAAATGCCAAAACGTTTTGGTAAAAAAATCAGTGCATATTCATTCTTATTCTTCTGCTTGATATGATCAATAATATAAAAAAAAATGGTAGCTGTGTTAACGTCAGTACACATCAGGTTGGCCGATAAAAAAATTAGATTTAAGCAAATAAATCGATAATTTTCATTATATATATATATATATATATATATATATATAAAGCGATGCTGCATCACATTTTTCGAGATATTTTCAAGTATAGAAGTCAAAGCGAGCTGCAACATGGCTAAAATAGTTGCACATTTTTTATTTGTCTTAACATCCCATTCCTTCTTGGTTAAAGATAGTATTTCAAATACTTATTAGTTAAAGCAAGGAAGCTCGATTCACTTTCGAAAATTTGGCGCTATAAAATCTCTCTCGCATAAAAAGACTGCAGTAAAGTGATGAAGGCTTTCACCTACTTTTTGAAGATTAAAGCAACACTAAATGGTTCTAAAATCACTCTCAACACAGAAACACGGTTCAATATAATGCAGGTTTAAAGTAATGATTTTTTTAATTTTACGAATTTATTCACACCTTGTGTTTATTTTATTTCTTCAAATACTTGCATTTTAGACACCATGTATACTGTACATTTAGGAAAAATTTCATTTATTTATGCAAACACTTAGCATAAACATCATTTAGTGATATTTTCTCCGAAGCTGGATGTTACAAAAATCCAGTAAGGCTCAATCCTAATCTAAGTGAAAAGCTTGCATCTATTCCACAATATTATGATAGAGTAACTATGAATTAATTTGATTGAACACAAACGTACATAGAAGAAATAAATTGCCACTTTCTAATTAAAGCCTCTGCTCACTTTTCTGGAAGAAATGATGCGGAATATTTATTTACTATTTTTCGATAAACTAATTCCTATTCAAATTTTAACATTTGGACACTGAACAAATATTAGATTATAGACAGGCGATCCGTCCACATTACAATAACTCGCTATTTCTTCAAAGGAGGAAATCTAAGAACTTTGTAAAATTAAATCTATTAAACTGTTATTGATATCGATGTCCTTCAAGTTTTATTTCTAATGATCTTTTTTTTTAATGATCTCCCTATTTTTGAAAGACTACAGAATTTTCTTTTTTTTTTATCTATTTAAAAAAAATCAGCATCTAGAAAAAAAGAACATTTTTTTCTGTAGCCACAACTAATTTTCATCATGTTTATTAAAAAAAAATGTTCTGAATCTGATAAACTGTCTATCTTTTCCATTGCCAACCATCAATATCTCTCTGCGTCCTATTCCCACATTCCTCGCCATCGTCAGTTTTTCTTTGTTCATTTCAACCCAACTTTGATCTCAATAGTTTTCCAATAACTCAACTCTATAACCCAACCCCATTATATTCTCTCTTTTCGCCACGACTATTTTTCCTTCGTCTGATTCCTCAGCAAAACGCCACTATTCAGCACTCTTTCTCCAGTGAGCGCTCCCGCCCTAATCAATCTTTGCCATCACTAGAAATATCCTGCTGTGTTGAGAAAGTTAACGGGCACCCACTTAAGAGTCCTTACTCATACACATCTGATACTATCAGCGGCTCTGTTCTTTTAGATTGCGATTTACTTTCACTATTACTTCCATGATGACTAAGGGTCACTTATCGCGCGCAGTTAAGTATCTTTTACTAAAAACATGCTGCGTCGAAATAGAGTTGACTTTTTTCTTCTCTCGTCCATTACGAGCAGTGGGTTACATTTTCTTTTAAATTCGCTTGTTAGTGAGAACATCCTTTCTTCACATTCATACCTTTAAAATAGGTACCTCTATTATTTCGCGAAAATCTAATATAGCATGACAAGAACGGTCTGAAAATTAACGAAAAAAATTTTTTTCATGATAAAAGTATATTTCATTATTGAGAAGAAACACATAATTTTTTGAAAAATTCTTAGCATGTCGAAATTTTAGTTAAAAAACTTGTTTCTATATCAGCCATATTTTTAAAAATTTTAAAAATTTAAATTCTTCGTTTAAAATTCGTTTAAAAATTAATTATACGTATTTCAATATTTAAATTTAGAAAATTTAAAGTTTATTTAAAATATTTTGAAAGAAACTTTTTTTTACTTTGTGCTTTTTTAAAGATGATCTTCACGTTCGTTGATTGACAAGTGCCAAAATGACATCGAAACGTGAGATTCGATCATGTGAACACAGAATGGACATATTATTTTTTTAAGCGGACCTACTTAGTAGTAACTTGTAATATTTAAAGTAAAAACTTTCGCCATTACAATTTTTTTTTTTTTTGTTAATTACCATAGGTTTTTGATACTCTCTGGAGTTTAAAAAAACTAAAATGAACTGCTGTTTGAGGGCCCATATAGACCCCTCTAAAAATTCGTATAAAAAAAATTCTATCCCCAGGAAACTTCATTTTGTACAAAATTTTTATGTTTTCCTGGAAAAAGACTAAAGTTTATTGATCCCATGAAATTATTTTCAAAATCAAACAATATGTTTCATTTTAAAATTGGCCAGTGTAAATGACTGAAAAGTTTTTAGTTTTCTAGAGGCAAAATGTGAAACACACACAACTGGGTTTTATAATTTTTGGAAAATTGGATCGAATTTCCACCATTTTCTAATTTCGGACAACGATGAAAACTAGATGAAAGTACCTATTTTCACGTTTCAACAGGAACAGTTTGCTAAATAAACCAGAAATCAAAGACGTTATTTTTATTGACCAAACTTCCGGTCTTCCGTAGATTTCATTGGTAAACCATTATTGACAAATTAATTTTTTTTAATCGAAAATTAGTTTGTAATAAGCTTTGTATAATCTGTAAATATATATCTACTTAAAAACAACATCCGTTAAGCTGTACGCGCTTTTCCATAATTTTAGAAGAATTAACAACATAATGTAAAAATAAAAACGATAAAAAAAATTGTAGGTAATTGTTTTAAAAAATCCGCGTCTTTTTTGCTTTCAGACAATATTGTCCATGTTTATTGGAATAAATAAAAGCAATTAAAAATTTTTTTGAAATTAAATAATATTTTTGTTTTATTGAGACTTCAGAGACGATTTTAGGTAGAACCAACTAAAAAAACAAAAACATGATTTTGTTTCCTCAATTGTGCTTTTAACTGATATAATCACTAAACTCTAAGAATTGGTTTTCGTACAATTAGTTAGAGTGGGTAAATACATAAAAAAAAAAATTTCTGCGATGACTTTTTGTATTTATAAAAAAAAATAGTTTTACCATTAAAATCCGACAATTATTTTCATTTTTGCAAGATTTTCCAAATTTTTTCAAACGGGGAAAAAAAAAATGTTTAACGTTAATTCATCCTGATAAAAAAGAGAAACAAGTCTCAAAATAATGTTCTAAAAAAGAAGGAAAAATTTAAAAAAAAGTAAAAAAACTTTACTTTCCTCTAAAAAGCATTTAGACGAAAAATTTTGTTTTTTTGTCTTTTTTAAATGCTATGCTCTTTTTTAGCGATCCAACAGAGATACCTACTTTTAAAATATATCAGTTTCATCTTTTTACTACTGAAAATTTATAAATTGTGCCTGTCGAAATGGAAAATGGATCGAACATTTATCTATGTGACATGTTCATGGTCGTCAAAATTTCCAGTACAAAATATTTTTCCAGACTAAAGTATTGATCATTATTCAAAATCCGTACTTTTAAATTCACAACGTTTTTGGAAAATCCCTAACGGACAATGCAAAAAAATCAGGTTTCAACCTTAAATAAACCATAAGCGCTTGATATGCTGATCACTAAACCGTAGCTAATCAAAAGAGGAACGTGTCCTGGGTATAACGATAAACTACATCCGCGTCCTGGGTAAGACGATAAACTACGTTCAACAGTAAGGTCTCAAGTAATACGTTTTTGAAAAAAAAATATTACCAGCTATACTTTTTTGAAAAAAAAATATTACCAGCTATAATTTTTGAAAAAAGTAATACCAGCTATACGTTTTTTGAAAAATAATATTACCAGCTATACATTTTTAAGAAAAAAAAATTAACAGAAATGGATTTTTGACAAAACAAAAATATTACCAGGAAAAAAAAAAGCTGTCGGCATTAAATGACCCGTTGAGGTGTTGATATGCCATAAAACAAACAAATCAACAGAGGAGCTTTGCAGATACAACACAAAGAAATGATTATTACGAAATTCGAACTAAAAAGCAGTTACGACAAGACTTTTGCTCCTTGTGCTATTACTAATTGTAGCATCGTATCAATTGTACACATTTATTTGTCAAAATGAGAATTTTCGAAATCAGACTTGAAAAAAAGGAATTCTTCTATTGAACAATCCACACCATGATCTTTTTGCTGATTCCTTATTTGAATGTTAAAATAATTTACGTGAATGAAAAAGAGACTGATGGTTTAGGGTGGGGGACAAACTTTAATCCATAGAGGAGGAAAAAAATCAATATATAAAAACATAGAAAGATCAGCAGTATTGGCACTGGTCAAGATGAACAAGAATAAAGCAGCATAATCAAATTATAATAGAGATGTTGACAAGATTTGAAGGATTTACAGATTTATTAAGATACAAAAAAGAAAAATGAAATATACGACACAGTCGCGAAATACCAAGACCTAAATAGTGATTTTCCAAGCTTAGCTTGGATGTGGCACAAGGCCGAATGTAAGGAGCACCCAGTGAGAATCGAACTCACTACTCATTCGTAATTGTTCTAGCCCCCAAGACCTAAATAGATCAAATTTCAGCGGAGATGCCAAATAAATCAGGTACAAATGAATAGGAATTCCATAGAATAGTCAATTTGATGATTCCCATAACTAAATTAACTCGTACGATTTTTATAATTAGAACTCATAGAAGAATAAACAGGAAATAGGGCATAAACAGTGTGACATATAAAAATATATTTTAGTGATTTTCCAAGCGTAGCTTGAATGTGACACAAGGCCCAAAGTAAGGGGCACTCAGTGGTATCGAACTCACTACACATTCGTAATTGTTCATTGGACAAGCTTGCTAACCATTACAACACCTCGAGGTGCCCACAAAAATATTTTAGAGAGTATACTACAAAGTCTTGGGATATTCAAAAAGTTTTATTTATACGTGGAGGATATTTGAGTAATGAAAACAAAGAGCTTGCATGCATATAAAGTTTTGTGAGTACACAAAAATATAAATAGGAATACGACGATGATGCATTTTTCAGACAGGATTTCTCATCAGCAGACATCTTAACAGATTATACTGTGTTCATTGAAGACTTATATATGACTAAAAGAAGAATTAAACAAGACAGTCGAGGAAAGCAAGAATAAAGATCTATTAACTATATAAATACAAAATGCAACGTTGTTGAAAAGGGATTCTATATATATATATATATATATATATATTGGAGAAGTCGTAAGTCTGTGCAGAAATTTAAATATCTTGGTAGTATAGTAATAGACAAGGAAATATTTAGACACAATCATCCGCTGACGTATAGGAATAGCGAAAATGCTTTAAAAAACAATCAAATATTAAGAGATGAAACTGACTTTAGAAACAAAGAAAAGTGGTGAAATGCTATTTAATAGCAATTGTCCTATATGACAGTCAATGTTGGACAATCACTTCAAATAGAGAGGAGGGTGAGTTTTAAGGTGCCAGAGATGTGATTCCACCGACGAATGCTGTGAATACAACAGGCAGAACAGGTGAACAGCTAGAAAAGATTTAAAGAGAATATGAACTACAAGAATCTGCCGCTAACTATAAAAAAGATATAGCAGAATCTTCTGGAATATATGAGGAAAGAAGGCTTGGAAGATTTAACACTCAGTGGATATAACGAAAATGAGCGAAACAGAAAGTAATCTATTTGAAGAGGTGGAGTGAATGGATGGAATAGTAAACGGAAATAGCATCAAAAGACTAGAAGTCGTGGAAAGTCATAAAGGTTTAAATAAAGATAAGCCGTTGTTGTCAATTGATATAGGAGAAGGAAAATCTGTACTCAAAATCATATGTAATTATTGGGGCATATACCAGCGTAATCTCTATCTATAAAAGGCAGGATGTGTGTGTGTGTGTGTGTGTGTGTGTGACGAATGCACGGCCGCAATTTTCGACGGATTTGCACCAAAATTTACATGCACATGCTCCAAGTTAGTGGAAAGGCCAAGACCAACTCCCATCGATAGTGGAAATAATCGATTTTTCATACTTCTACGGCAGTTTTCATGTAGTTTGCGGCCATTTTCTACTGGTCAGAGTGAGAGCCTACAGCTGGCTGCCACGAATAGGCAGGAAGATTCTAGTGGCCAGCGTGAGAGGCAACAGCTGACTGACACGAATGTTAACTAGCATGCTAGCATGCAAAAAAAGCTGCATTCGTCACAAGTGGGGAAAATTTTAATCTGCATGGCACTTTACTCCAATTGGCTCATTCGCTTGCTTAAACTCAACGTTGATTCTGATTCCGCAGAACTGGGTTGGATGTGAAAAAGTGTTTGTTGTCAACATTCTTTTTTCATTCGCTTTTTTCCAGTTACGTTCATTTTGTTTAGTTCTTTTTCGTAACAGATTTAATGTTTAGTATAGAGCTTAGAAAAAATTCGCATTGTGAGATAGGCAAGAAGTAAGGCATGTAGCAACATCAGCACTGCAAAGGATAATACTTTAAAGCCAAAAAAAATTTAAGTCAAGTGATAACGATTGCTGTATGAGTCGTACGATTTTTGAATCAAGCACGGGCAACGCCGGGCCATGCTGCTAGTTGATTTATGTCACCGGTTGGCTCTGTGGTTTTTAGAGAAACACAATTAGGCGTGAGTAGATGGGTACGTACGGAAACGTGCAGCCATACTGAAGATGAGCTGTCTTCTAGTCGAAACAGCTCTGATGATTATCTGGATGTCGTGGATAAAACACCTGTTACGAAGCTTTTCCATGAAAATACATCATTCTCGATATATGCTCGATTGATTGAGCGAAAGGTTTTAATCTAACCTGATTTAAGAATTGTTTCTATTTAAGTTGTAAATATAATGCGAGACAATTAATGAAACTTACATTCAAGAAAATGTTTTAAGATTATTTCAGCCAGTGTGAAAAGCAGAATGTTAAAGATTTGAAAATAGTAACAAAACAACGATGAAAACACGAGTCCAAATAAATTGTGACGAAACTTCTAATGAATATTCATTCGATGTTTTATTCAAATGTTGTAAATCTACAATTCTGAACAGGTTTGCATAAAGAAGGAAGGAGAAAAATAATGACTCCAGAAAGAAATTACGTTAAATGGACAGACACGCCGAGAGATAGACACAAAATAAAAAGAAAATTAGAAGAGAAAAGTCGAGGTCAAAAATTTTAAAAATAGAGAAAAAAACAAACAAACAAAAAAAAAAATTGTATCTCAATTCGTCCTATCTCTTGTCTATTGTCCATCTTTCCGCAAGAAGCCTCTTGTTCAAAATCATCAACGTGTGGCAGATATGCAAATGGAGAACATTGACAAAGAATTTGGCAAGTTCATTTTCTTGTTGTATTGAGCATTCATCCGCGCAACCCTACTCTCGTATGAGATAATGATCACGTTTCCGAGATCTTGTTTGCCTCATGCCTCACTTGTTCTGTTCAGGGAACTTGAATGAAGCGGATTTTAAAGAATTGTTCTTTAACTGTTTTGCACTACTAGACGCATAACATGAACGAACAGATGTTTGTACCAAAGGTTTCATTAATACAATACACACATAAGAGTAAGGATATCTAGCATTAGACTGTTGGCTAGCAAGTTAGTTTGATCGATTATTACTGCTATAGAGCAGAGATATCAAATCTGGAGCCAGCAACCTTTTGCAACAATATGTAGCCCCTAACAACTTAAACGGAAATGAGTAACTTTCCTTTTTTCATCTGCAGTTATGTAAACGGTTAATTTGTCAAAGAAAGGCAAAAATATAAAAATATCCTACGAGTGGTCTTTTTATATATGCATTCTATCGTGAAAGTTATCTAATCATATTCAATTCATTAACGTGACCAGTGTACGTGTAATGTCTTCATTATCGTGTCCTTAAACATGCCATCACAGGTTGCGAAATCTATAACACTAGAGTGTATCCTGAAGGCACGCGACACGTACACGAAGAAGTGTAGATGACCAAAAGACGAAGGTTTACAGAAAATGGAAACGAAAAGTACACATCTATTTAACATCAGAAAGAGGCAAGATGAAATATCTAAGGTACATAATGAGGAGAATAACAAAAAGACAAAATTTACTAAGTTAAAAAAAGACAGGAAATTATGGAGAGAACTGGTCGCTAGGGTTCTGAAGGGACACGAAAAAGTCTTGCGTGTTCGACCCTCAATAGATGCTGGGTTATATGCAATGTTTCTATATTAAAATGTTTGCACATGCTTTGACAGTGAGCGGTTTAAATTAAAAGTTATATAATTATCCTCTCTTCAGTAACAAAACAAAGAAAGAAACTGATACACAGTACAATGAAATGCAGTCACTGCAAATGAATATATTCAATCAGTTTGCATCTTACAGTTTTATTCTCTTGAATAAAAATTGCGTGATAACAAAAATATGAAACTATGTTTACCCCAATTTAATTCTTACAAGAAACACATTCATATAATGATCGTGAAGAAGGTGACTTTTACTGTGTCTCTGCAAGTTCGGTTAAGATTAAGTCAAAAATATAAATAAAATTAACAAATAACTTCTTTCTTGGTTAGAACATCCGACCAGAAAGTAAGCCGACATGTTTATTTATATATGTATACCTCACACAAGCCGTCTAACGCAAAACTGTCGATCTATACAGGAAATTCCGCAAATAAATAAATATATTAGTATTATAATTTACTTAGACTATATGAAGTAAATTGTTAAATATATCCTCTGGTAGTAAGTTTCTTAGAGCATTGGAATGATCTTAGTGTGGCTATCTATGAATCTTGTTTTATCGAGGAAGCATCTTGTACAAATTATTAGACAGCCTTACGATTAAAAATATTACATGAACCATGAATTTGTAATTCCTCATTTCACTCTAAAGATTGAAATATTTGATCATATACAAATTTGTTAATTTTTTTGGATCGTAAAACTGATCATCTTTGTGTAAAATTATCAAAATATGTTCATGGGTTAATTCTAGCTTGTGTAGTTCGATAGAATAACAATCTACACTAAACCTATCAAATATATTGAAGATCTCATTTTACCTCGCACAGTTTAATGTTAAACATTCTTATAATATCTGGTCTATCTGAAAGCTATTTTTCTGGATATGATGGTAAAATAAGTGGGCGCCCTTTGCGTGTTGCTGCGTCACATACCACATTATCGCAGTAACTTCAACTTCCAGGTGTCATTGTTGAAATGTGAAGTAGTTTAAATTATGGAAGTTAAGAATCGACAACGTATTATTGAAATACAGGTCCTCCCTGTAAACACGAGCCGTCTGTATCTTCTACAGAGTTTCCGTGGAATTGTATCGTAACATATTTGTACTGATATGTTAATTCATCTTAAACAGTTGAAAGTTAATATTCATCAACAGTTGGCATCGTGTTTCTCAATAAGGATGCAATAATCTGTATGTCATTCCTCGTCAAATCAAAAAATATATGCTGATGTTTCGATATGCATTTCATCTAAACCATTCCAGTTTCTTAAGGTGATTCGTAGACACATTTCCGTAATTCTTAATCTGTCAGCTTTCACATTTCTGCAGCTTCCATTTCGGGTTCATTTTGTTAAATTTCTGCCCCTTCTTAATTTTTGACATTCCAAAATTTCTGCAATTTCTAGGCCGGTTTCTTCTTGTCGTTTTACAGGAATTTTTGTATCCAATCTCTGGTACAAAGACAGACAATTTCTGTGTATTACAGTTCCTGCCAGTTACATTGTCTATTCGAATATCATTATACGTTGTTTTACATGGCCTATTCACCTAGCTTTTCTTTCCGTTGCCAGTCTGTTTTCTCTTATTTGAATGGTCCAAGGGAGAAAGAAATGAAAAAACAAAATCGCCATAACCACCAGCTAAAAAGCTTGTGTGACAAAGAATCGATTCTGACGCTCTAAGGTAAAATGTTATTTTTTGTGAGAACAAAACTCGCAAATGCAAAGATTCTAAGGAACTAGAACACACGAAATGCATTACTGATACGACGCCACAAAAATGCTCAAGTAAAACAAATTAAAAGTACAAAAGTTGTCCCACACAACAAAGATATAAATAAAACCTTTTCATTTGTGTCGGAAATAAAAATGTAATTTTTATATTGTCGTATATTTTCCGTGATACAAATATTATAATTTATTTCTTTTAAGTAAAATTCCTCTTTAGCACAGAGAAAACAGAAAAATAAAACAGACACCTTATGTTTCAACAGAAAACGAATTCCTTTTATTCGGAGAAGTCAAGTTTGTTTAATTTTCTGTAATACCATATGGTAATTTTCTAAGCATAATTTGGCACAAGCTCGAAAGTATGGGGTACCCAGTGAGATTCGAACTCACTATTCAGTCGTAATTTATCAAGCGAGACAAGCTTGCTAATCATTAAACCACGTCGAAGTTCCCAAACAGTTTGATACCATATGAAAGAAATAGTTTTACGTGTAAAAAGATAAATTTCCTTTTTTTTTTTTTTTTTTAAGATTTTAACATTAAGACATGAGATTCTGTATTAAGAAAATGTATCTCCCCACCATTAAATTTGCAGACGATCAGAGAAGCATCTCTGACACAGGATTTTTAACTAATCGCTGGTATCTAAACATTTGTGTTAGTTATTTTAACGTACTTCTCTATTATTCATTTTAGGATATACTAACAATCCGACTAGATCGACAAACTAATATTGCAGTTTAACAGTTTTGGCTAATTTATCAATTATACGTTATTATAGGTGTCTCTCTCTCTCTCTATATATATATATATATATATATATATATATATATATATATATATATATATATAAAAATATATATATATATATATATATATATATATATATATATAGTACTGTAAATATGATGATGGATTATTTAAGTCGTTCCGACTAATCATTTCTCCAAGATGTATTTTGCATCGGGTAATTTTTTTTTTCTATATATTTTTGTGATAAGATCAATTGACGATTCTTATCTTCAAACTTTTTAGAGAGGTTAAAAAAAATATTCAAATCTCATACGAACTGGACAACATTTAACATTAACTAAACGCAACATGCGGCTACATCGGTTTTACAATAATGATTATTGTTTATATGTTGCTATCACTTTTCTTTTACTAAACCGTTTTATACTTGAAGAAGGTCAAAGAATGTATGCTGTATCATGTCCTTGTAATTCACTTGAGCATTTTTCGATTCTTTTCCCCTCCTCAACGAGAATCATAGCAGTTTAATAGAATTATGGGGTTGGGCGGTTCAGGTCACTTTTTTTTAGTAATGCCAAAGAATGAACGAACTAAGCTTAGAATACAAATTCCAATCCTGCCAGTTCTACCGAAATATTATTCACAATCGCTTGTGAATTTGTTTCTGGGGAGAGTGAGTGGGAAAAGTATTAAACTGGAATTCAAATTAGAAAGTAGTCGGTAAAAATTAAAATGATATTCCGAATATATATAATTTTCAATGCCCAAGTCCAGAAAATCAGAAAAAATACCATGAAATATAATAATTTCTTTAAAAATAAATGCTGTATATCATTTTTCCTCTTTTAACAAAATTCATTAGAAATTCTCGTTGGCAGGGTTAGGGTTAGTGTTACCCACCGAAATCAGCCGCCAGCCTTCGAAGTAGAGCAAAACTTCATTCCATTTGCTGATTTTCAGAACATGTGAAAGACTAGCGCAACATAATCTTTCATTTACACGTTTTAAATCTACTTCAGTTGATGATAAATTCATATTTATTTA
Source organism: Acanthosepion pharaonis (assembly GCA_903632075.3). NCBI lineage: Eukaryota > Metazoa > Mollusca > Cephalopoda > Sepiida > Sepiidae > Acanthosepion > Acanthosepion pharaonis. The sequence goes on from CAHIKZ030003892.1 coordinate 1,918,001, forward strand.
CGAAGTGCGTATGCAGTAATTAAAAATTGCTAACATTATTATGTCACAGTGAAGCAGTCGAGGTGGAAAGAAAAAAAAATGTACAGACTGATATCCCACAGAGCTTCTTAGAAGATAAAAGGAAATACGGTTGAGAAAAAGGAGCAAATAAAAGAGCAGACATATTTAAGTGATATGAAATCTTATGAAGTATTAAAGAGCACCAAACAAAAAAAAAAAGCGGAAAACAGGGAAAGACGTGCACAAAATTTACAAATGCAACATCGCAGAAGAAACTGCGATGTTAGAAGCAATGAGTGAAGAAATACAAGCATTTGAAGAACTCTTTTTTCCCCCACAGAGATTCATAAATTGAAGGCGATGAATTGCTTTTGTTGTTAGAGAACGGAGAGAGCAAACAAAAAACAAATGGATAAAATTCTAACGAGCCAAAAGACATTTGATAGAGATTAAAGAAGATAAAGCACTTGCGAATCTGTTGTTTTTCCTATGCATGTCCTCATTCAAAAAATGCTCTGAAAATTCAGCATTTGAAGTCAGAGCTTTCATCTTGATTCGAATGTGAACGGTTGGTGCCGCTTGGTAATTCGAAATTGCCCCACCCACTAGGAATTATATAGAGAATTGATGCAAATCTTTGTTTTATATATATATATATATATATATAATATATATATTTTATATATATATATATTTTTATATATATTTTTTTTCACCGAAACCGTGAGATCACCCCTGGCTGATGAAGACAGTGTATCGCACGTGCTAACACACGTTGTATGTTAAAATATATATATATATATATATATATATATATATATTATATATACGTGGGGAAAGACATCTGAAAAGGCATCATTTAATAAATTTTGATGTTTGGTCATTTGAACAGATTTTGAGCTGAAAGCATCTGAGCATCTCCTGAAGTGCTAACAAAAGAATGAATACATGGCACATTCGTTGGCCTCAATTGCTACAACGAAGAGACGGTCATTACGTAGCTACATATGCTCCCCATAATGAACTTTCTTGTCGCTTCAAAATGCCCCATATATGCTTAATAGGATTTAATTCTAATGAGCACAAAACCATTGGAGTATCTGGAAATAAGCCTTCTGGGGCCAGGTTCGTATCCCTCATTCACAATGCGGTTTTGAGTCATCTTACTGGAACAAGACATCATCTTGAAAACATGGCGAGTATAATGAAGGGCAAATAGGTTGCAACAAGATCTGTGTAAATCAACACCAAATCCAATCTCACTAGTGCTTAGTGTGAATCTCAACGTGAAACAAGCACCGCCTTTACAATGCCGCCTCCTCCTCCTTACACAACACTTTGCTGAGAGACGCCGAATACATAGCTTCACGTCGTCCTTCTCCACACTAACTCGACGGTATGTCCGAACGAGCTCAAAATCAGATTCACTTGATCAAGTAACGCAGTGGCAAGTAAAATGAAAATGCTATTTAATCCAGATAGGAATAATGGCGCCATTATTGTTCAAGGACTATGAAACCCTTATAGAATGAAGTGTATGCTGTACAGAATATTGACTGTATGTTGAGTGGCACCAGTGTTGAATTGAGATGTGACGGGATGCAATATTGCCTTTATTGTTCAGATATCATCTTTGTTAGTGACAGGCGGTTCGATTTATTTATCTATTTTGAAGCACAGGTAGCCGCGCGCAGTTTCCAGTGTCATTGCTGTCAATCCGTTATTCACATATTCAGCTGCATCCCCTGAAGTTGCCACCATGCAAAACGATTGGTTTGTTTTTCTGACTCCAAAGGGTTTACTTTATCTTCAAATTTCAAGGCCTTCACATCTACATCAACTCTTTTTCTATCACCAAGCTCATACACCATTCAGTTTACATTTCTAAAAATGAATTTGTGAGAAATCATCCAACGTACCTGATTTCGAGACTTCAGTTTATATTTACTTTTACTGAGATGAATGAAGTAAAATATATAGGAAGTTTTATTTTTTTTTTTTTTGTTATAATGTTTTGGTCGGTATATTCAATGGTTTTTATTGCATTCGGATTTTAAAATGAGATCATTTGATTTTGTCTGTCGTCTCTCCTAGATCATTCTCGGTTCTTTCTTTAAACATTAATATGTCAAATAAAAATACTAAGCTAAAGTATAGAAGTAGCCTCGAATATTTCTCTATGAATCATCTGAAGATTGAATTCAGAATAAATCATTCTCAGATAGAGAGGAGATGACTAGTGTACATTGTTTTCTAGATTAAATGACCTTTTTGAAAACCTAACATTCAATAAGAGCTTGAAAATGAACATATACAGCAGTCTGTGAAATTTGTATAATTATATTTCTTATGGTGTAAAAAAAAAGCACTGAGAAAATTTGTCTATTCATTTTATATCAGAACTATGATACCAATTTTATTGTGGAAATATTAACTTACTTAAAACAATATAAAAGTTTACATCAGTTTTATTCAAAATACATCTTTAAAGTTTTGTGTAAATTTCAAATAGCAGCCAGGAATTTTTTATTCCAACATGCAACAAAATAACTCTGATTAGACAAATCAGTGAAAGTTCTAAGTATTGTTTTCAATAGATGTTTTAGTTGAAGCAGTGTATTAAAATATTGACTAGTGTTTGTTTAATATTGATATTCGTTGCTTTATATTGCAACTTCAGAGATCATTTATCAAACATGACAATGTTCGGTAAGAATCGATCTTTTGGAAGTTTTTGTATCTCAAAAGGTTGAGCAGCTGTTCTGGTTTGATAGGATTTCGAAGGAAGAATAAAATGTGACTTCGAGTTATATCGAAAGCCAATTCTTTATTTCCATTCTATCTATTTATAAAGAGGGGCAGTGAATAACAGTCTGAGCTTTTGTGATAAAAAGCAACATATGAATACAAAAGAAATACTAGTCTATCATAGTAAGCAGACCTAGAGTTTTATGAAGCAGTTACCTATTTATATATATCTATATTTTATTACTTATGTTTTATTAAATTGATACCCGTATATATTTATATATGAAGAAATATAGTCTTAAGATGTGCTATATTTATGGGATAAAGTGCTCAATATCAGAGATAGAGCGTATGTAAATATAAAAGTGAACATAGAAGTCAACACTAAGTGTATAATATATATATATATATATATATATATATATATATATATATATATACACTGAGCTTCTTCTCAAATACAGGTATCCACAAAAATTACGTTTCAGTTATAAAATATGACGGATTAACAAATAAAAATCAATCACTTTATATGAAAATTCATCGTTTCTCTTAAGATTTGTTCATTGTTTATTTATAGGAATGTTTGACTTAAGCAAAACATGTTGGAAGTTTTACAGAAAAGGTCAAATCCTCTTGAGAATTTTCTCACTATAAACTTCCAAATTCAAATACTTTAACAAAGATTAAATTATTTTGTTTATGTTTCCTTTGACTCAGTCCACTTTTTTTCAGTAATTATTCGCTTTTTCACATTTTGATGAGTTTCTTTCCGGCTTCCTTTGTTTATTTTCCCTCGAATTTCATCCCGTCTGTTTCTGTTATTCTTCTTCACCCCCTTTTCTCATCTTTTTATTGGCATCTTTTGTTCTTTCCTTGATTCTATCAACTCCATTCCACTTTCCAATACCATCGTATTTTTTTTATTTTTCTTCCTATTATCCATTTTCTATTTGTCACTAATCTCCTGAACGATTTTTTTCCTAAAAACCGCATATAAATGTATTCTCCATCTCGTTTGATACTTCAATGAGCGAAAACTAAAATGCTCTTCCGAGCTTCACTTGTCAGAGGCAGAAAAAAAACAGACTTTCTTTTCATTATAAACTTTTGCCGTGAAAACTTTTACTGGGTTTAAATGTCTTACAATCACTCAATTCCTCTCTCCAACCTACAATGTAGCTATGATCAACAACCCTGTCGTTTCCGAAGCATGACAACCAAACATTTACGTTTTGCATTAGTCCACATTTTAGTATTTATGTAGGTGAGGCACTAGACCTGCTGTGGTTTTGCAAACTACCCCGCATGTTTCACACGTAAAATGTTGAATAGAAATTCCAAATTTACCTTAGTTACGTTTGCGCACAATCCGACTGTGGTTGCAACATCGAATAATATTTGGCATGTTTTCTCTCCATACACTACTACCAGTAGCACACTGCTCAGATATATTTGATATTATCTTTCAAATTTTCTTTGTATGTAAGATAGTAAACCCTTCCAATTTTTTCGGCCGATGGGTGCCTAACAGTTCATTTTTAGAACTGAACTATTAAACTACCAACATATGATTTCATTGTACTGGTCAGTTTTGTGTAGAACCTATTAGACTTTTCGAAAGAAGTGATAACAGTGAAATTGGGTACAGTGTGCAACTAAGTCTCCAACTAGCCTTTTTAAGGTTTGAATTCAGAATTTTACTTCTAGACTGGTTGAAAAACAAAAACAGGGGACCGAGTCTGTCCTGCCACTAAACTTATAGTTGGAAGAAAAGAAAAGGCTTTCTACCTTTATTAAGGGTTTGTGTATGTGAAAGTGAACCGCTAAACATTACAGTATCCACACGCACGCACGCACACATACATACATTTAAATAAAGATGTTATTATACCTTGAAGGAAAGCCTTTCGGCCAACACTACCAAAAGATGTCGAATAGAACAAAATAATGTAGACACAATTGCAGAAATAGCAAATGAGGAGCGGAAAACTGAACAGGATTAAAAACAAAAATTGTAAACAAATTTTTTCCCCTCCTCATTCGCTATTTCTGTAATTATGCCAACATTATTTTGTTCTATTCGTCATTGTCCGCCTTTGGAAGTGTTGGGCGAAAGGCTTTCCTACAAAGTATAATGAGGTCTTTATTTAAATCTGTTTTGTTTTTCTGTGGGTTCGAGTCTTTATTTGTATATATGCATATATAACAATAAATCAAGAAAAACCTTAAAAATTCATCTCGTTTATAATTTATTTCATGAATATTCTTATATTCATCTTTTCAGAGGGAAAGTTTTTGAGAAATGGAATCGAGACAAACAACAAAAGAGGGAAAAAAGGAAAGGAAAAATTTAATAAAAAAGAAAGAAAAATAAAGATTTCAAATATAATTTTTTTTTTAAATCCACCGAGGAAAGAAAGAGAGGGAGTGAGAGACTGAGTGAAAGAAAAGAAAGGAAAGAACAAAGAAATAAATGATAAGCCAATAGCAAAAATAAAATACAATGACCTAGAATTATTTTTTCTAAGGGCCGAACAAATTAATAGAGGAAACGGAAAGAATGATCAGAATTACAAGTGTTACAGCAAAATTTCGAACAGAGTCATATAATTTTAGACAGCAATCTCGTCATCGCATAATAATAAGCATCAAAATTTTAAACTAACTAAACTACTACTACTAATAATAATATCCAACATAAATAAAATAAAATCAATAAATAAAATAAATAAATCAACATAATTATAAATAAAAATTCATAATATAAAAATAGATAAGGGAAAAAATAAAGATAATACTGTTAATAATATTAACATATAACAATATAAATTAAAGAATAATTTAAAGGTGTAAATGATGTAGGCAAGACAATAACATAAATAACCATATATAAAAATGTGAATACACACACACACATATATATATATATATATATATATATATATATATATATATGTGTGTATATGCAATCGTTTAAAATTCAATATCTGTGTTGTTACATGCATCAGTATTTATTATTACCTAGAAATACTACTGTGAAGAGTTTTTTTATCCTTGCTAGGTATTCCAAACTTGTGGCCTTACGCCAGATTAAGGCTTTAATTACCCTGTTTTATTATGTGTTTAATATGTATTACAATTTCCGCATACTGAAACTACTACAATCATTACTAATGAATATCAGAGAATTACAACCGCGAAATAGTTAAAAAAAAATATCCTAATTTTATCGTAATAATCTCTGCCTGTCCTTTCATAAAAATGCCTGGAGACGCGAATGATCAAAAAATTGGAAAGCGACAACATTAAAAGGAAACGAATAATCAAAAAAAAAATATCTGCAAAGCCATGATAAATTTTGTATTTCTTACAGTGTAGATACTACAAGGAAGAGGAAGAGGGAGATATGCAGTGAATGATAGAAAGAACGAAAGAAAAAGGAAGCAAACTTGTCGTTTATGAAGTAAATTGACCTCAGTATCTTAAGGTCTGGTCAGCACAGTCGCTAATAAACAATCCTTTCGATGTGTCATTAATTGAATGTAATGACGCAGTTAGCTATTAACTGACCAGATATCGATTAGACCGGGATCTGATTGACAATTGATAATGCAATTAACAGGTGTTTGTCAGCAAGTGACAGAGCTATAAGATTCGCCAGTCAATATTTCTTCCATAAAAATACCTCTTTGTTCTTTCTTTGCCATGTTTCCCCCCATTAATTCTTGTGTTTATCTATTAAATCAAACGCCTAATAAACTCATTGTTATTGCTAGCTATTGAAGATTGCTCATAATTTACTGAAATAGTGTTTATTTTCTCTTTCTTAAACTCAGATACAGTCAGGCGCCTGACTGTATCTGAGTTTGATAAGGCAACTACTTCGAACAATCAAACTTAAAAAAAAAAATTATTTTCGAGTAATATTTATTGCAAGTTTCAACTTAATTTCAGTTTTTTGTCTTTTAAAGTCATCAAACTCAGTGTTACTGCCGTTCTGCAATCGTTTGTAAACACCGCCAACCGGAAATAATGAATAAGAGACATCCATGAGATTCTAAATCTTTTCCCTCGGGAAGTTTGATTGTTTGAAGTAGTTGCCTTCTCAATTAAAACACGAAAACCAAATTGTTATAAAAAATATGTAAAATTTCAGATATAAATCTATGTGGAAAGACAACATGAATAAAAGAGGATCACCTATTACGACAACGTATTTCTTTCTTTGAGAAACTTTACAAGTATAATTTATTTTCTGTATTTATAGTGAAAAATAAAATAACATTAAATTCTGAATTAGAGAAAGCTCTAAAATAAATCTAACAAATTAATATTCACGCCTTAATTGATCATTAGCGCGCGCGCGCACACACACATAGGGTACGATGGAAAAATTTGTCGCCATTTTGTATTTTTAATTTCGCCTATGCACGTTGTTTGTTTTTGATTTTGTCGACTGCACAGTATAGTAGGGTCTGCTGGGCACACCCTGTGAGAAAAAGATCACATTGACGCAATCCATTCTGACAGAAATTTTAAAACGACATGCTATACTGCTTGGTATCCGCGCCGAAAGCTCCAATACAAATATTTCAGAGTGTTTTAGTATCAATCTGAGGACAGTACAGAGGATTCGAAAAGAGTTGGATGATATATCCAGTCAACATCATGGTGTTTGGAGTAATCACTAGTGGTGCCGAGGTTATACCTTCATTCATCTTCACACCTCAGATTCAATACAGAGGCCTGCATCAAGTGCCTTGAGAAGGTAGTGCTGTCCTGGTTCAAGAAGGTGGCTGCTGGAAGACCCTATATCCGGCAACAGGACTCCATACCATGGAATACAAACAAGAGAACCCAGTCATGGTTGTTAGACAATTTTTGCGACCACATCACACCTTACATCTGGCCTCCTAACACCCTAGACTTCAACCGCCTTGACTATTATATGTGGGGCGCAGATGAGCGAGAGACAAAATTTGTAACACAAAAGATGAACTGAAGGCAAGGATTATGACGACATTCACAAACTTATACATGAAACCGTCCAGAAGAGTTGCAGAGGATGCCAAAGTCGTTTGGCGGCCATAGCGGAAGCCAATGTCGATTTTATTAAATTAATTTACTCTTTAGTATTTCAAAATATTTTTGGCTAATTTTGGTAAATACATGGGTTAAAATGAAATGTCAGTGTTATTTTCTTTTTTGCGTAATTTAAACGACAATTTATCCATCACCACCTCTGTGTATATATATATATATATATATATATATATATGATCGAGAGTGAGATAGAACGACTATAAATATAGATTTTAAATAACTTCTTCGCAGGGGCGTACGTATTTTTAACCGCTTTGTTTTCGTTACACTTTCAATTATATAGAATTTGGTAATAAATAACGACTAGTAATATGTGTTTTGATTATAATATATAGAAATATTGAAATCTTTGTATATTTCGTTTAGAATTAAATAAGATTTTTAATAAAAATTAAATCGGTGTTAAATACGATACTGAATATATGTCGATACAAAAATACGGAAACAAATTTAAGATTCAAAATTTCGGTGTATTTTATATTACATTTAAAGATATTAAGTATTTGCAAAATTTTCTATCGTCTTAGTTTGTTTATATTAAAACGACAGTTTTTCAACTCTGTATTCAGTCTTTAAATTTAAAAAGAACAATCTTCGTGACTTTTGCCCCGATTTAAGAATTTGTTTCAATTATTAAAAGAAAATATGAGTATTTTCATATATTTCTTCGTTGTAGATTTAAACATCCGACTTTTTAGCTTTTATTCTTTGTATTTAATCAGGTGTTCTAATATTATTTTCCTATTGAAGACCTATCATTGAAGTACATTACACAGCTGGTCTAGCATCTAGTTTTAGGGTTGAACCCCCTCCATAGATTCTTCTTACATCTACAGGATGTCTATATTAAATCTGGCAGGTGGTTTTATATTTTATTTCGATGTTAAAACTTTCAACAACCACACCCACAAAAATACAGATATCGTTTAATAATGATTTCTTTCAAGCTGAATTTGTAAGAAATTCCACAGCAGCAGCAGCAGTCGATAATACCATACACAAGCAAAGGATTCAAATCTACAGATTAAGCTCGTTCAAGGCTGGCGCAGCACTGTATTTTGAGTATCATCCCAAGATTAATATAAGTTTATATAACGTGTCCACTCATAAATCCGTTGCAGATACATTTGTGTATTGCCGAGGAAGAAATTTATTCTGTTAGAAAATATCAATATTTATATTTTAGTTAAAAATCGACAGAAACTGATTACAATAGGGGATGGCAAAACTTTCACTTGTGCAACTATTATGGAAACTGACAAACACCATTTTATATATATCTTGAGAAATATAAGCAGTCAATAACTGATACACACTGACGAGTGGATGACGATCCGTCTACGAAACTCTGAAGTCGGGATGCTGAAGATAGCATCAATCAGCTAAGTGACAAACATTTATGTATATATATATATATATATATATATATATATATATATATATATATATATATATATATTATTTGCGGAGGAGATTTCTTTCTGATCAGTTGAACATCTTGGTGTTCACAAAATAAAAATTATAAACGAAATGGATAATTAAAGTCTCCGTCTTATATATATATATATATATATATATTAGTGTATTTAGGCGTAAGTCATTCATTTATACAGGTTTCATTACAGACAACAGACAAGGTGATTAAGCTTTTATTTATTTTTTTTTGTGTTAAAAATGTGTTTTCCTTTCTGGACACAGAGTTTGTAGAAACTGTCTAAATGTCCTGGAATTGTGAGCGCTTTCGGCTATACTTTTAGCCATCGTCAAGGATGATTTTATTTTTTTTCTTTTGAATTGGGTGTATGGGCTGTGTGTATGTTTTTAGATGTTTTATTTTCCGAACACTGTGTCCGTGTTCGTAGTTAATATTATTGAATGTTGGCTTTTTCTTTTTTTATTGTTAAGGCTTCCATTTTTTTTTTTTTTTTTTTTTTTTTACACGTGGATCAGTTTATTAAGTTTTTATTTTCTACTAGTATATTTCGGATGGAGTCTGTTCAGTATGTGTGTTTAAATGTATTCTGATAGAGCTGTGGTCGGATAGGTGTAACGTAAGGCGTCTGGATAGGCATGTAGTAGTGTGACCGATGGAATTATCTATGAACTCCGTTTGATAAGGAACATAATTCATTAAAAGGCATTTGCAATAATCTTCGTTCGTTGTAATTTTGATTTTGCTCGTCTGTTATTTCTGAACATGAGGTTAGCTGTTTTAAATTTTTTATATTAGTTAATTAATTTTATTTCTTTTGTTCGGTTCAATTGGGGTAGTGTATTTCTTTATGATATATATATATATGTGTGTGTGTGTGTGCGTGCGTATTCTTAAAATTACGCCAAAGTTTTGGCTATAACTAACACAGTTTAGTGTAATTTTAACAACGTGCACAAATTGAATTCGGTAGAAAATATGCAGATAATCGAAAAATGTAGATATTGTTGTCGACGATTTCATCAGAGAGGCTAAAATTTGTGCTTATGGTGAAGGTTTCTGTAGTTTGGGATGACATTCTATGTGTCTAACGGAAACTTTATAAAAATCTATTGTCAACTGTTATAAGCAAATCGATATTTGTCTTCACAATTAGTTTCAGCAAAATGTGTATATTACATTCCCACATGAGGAACTCTATAAAAGTGATTTCTCTTATTTATTTCGACGCAAACTCCTTCCGATTCAGGGAACGATAATACACGGGTAGACAGAACAAATTTCCAACTACAAAACGTCATTTTTTTCGCATCCCTGTTAATAACTTCCCCAGTGATGAACAAGAACCTACATTCTACGCTCGTAAAAGCTCTGCACCAATGGAAGCGACTGGCTTTTTCACACTAGGCGCTGTTGCAGTGCATGGTTCATGTAAACGTTCAGGTAAGCTTCGATGTTAAGGAGTCATTTTTTTTTTCTCGTCTGGTCGATTTAAATACAACACTTCAACTTTTTTGTGTCAAGCACCATTTTGCCAAACGAACACTCAGCTTCCATGTGTCATGAGTTGAAAGAAATTATGAAATATTGACGGGAGGTTCAATACCACCAACATCCATGTCTGACGCCGTTGGATAATAAAAACGGAGTCATTATCTCATATAATAATACACACATTAATACATTATAGATAGAATAAGCAGGTGATAAAGAAAAGTATGTGTGATAATCATTTTCTGATCAGTAATTCAAATCTTATATTCTGTCCTGGACCTGTAGCACTCTAAATATAGCTTCATAAATACATCACATATATATGATAAAAATCAACAAGATGCGTGTTTTAGGATGCATAATAGTATTAGAAACAAAAAGATGATGAGGTAAAGTGTATGGTTTATTAACGACGCATTACGGCGAGGGTATCGGCTCTTCTTGGCTTCCCCAGGTTAGAATGAAAGGAAGGAAATTGTACTTGAAGAAAAATTCCTTGGTATCTCTGAGGATAAATACCTTATCACCTCAAGGCTGTGTGTGCCCGCCTGTTTGGCTTATCTTTATTACAGCCGATTGGCGTTGTTGTATTTTAAATCAGTCCGCCGAAACTCTCTCTCTCTATATATATATATATATATACTTACACATACACCCCCCCCCAGGCATATAAATCTATTAGAGCCTTTTTATATAGTATATATATATATATATATATATATATATATATATATATATATATATGAGAACCATTTCATTTGTATATGTGTACACGTATGTACAAGTATATAATAAAAACACTAGTTTCGGTCGGCGAACTGATTTAAAGCAAAACCAAACGGCTCAATATAGATAAAACAGAGGTTGATAGACACTCGCTTGAGTCTGGATAGTGGCATTGTGAGATCCCAAGGAATTTTTAATCACATACAGTTTTATCTTTCTTTCATTCTAATCTGGGGAAGCCAAAGAGCGCAGATGCTCTCGGCAAAATGCGTCGTTAATATATTTTCCACTTTGTATTATCTTCCCCAAAATAATCTATAAATGCGTGATGGCATTTCACTTATCCTCCCATCATATAGAGACTAGGGAATGCTTAAAAGTTCTAGTTTCGTTCAAAAATAGATACAAAAAAAATTATGGTCAGATTTTGGGAAGTGGGTCGGAAAATTCTCAGCATACCCTCGTATGTGAGTGTGTTAGGTTTACACACGCAAACAAAATACCTTCAGAGGGAAATTGACAACTAGTGTGTTGGTCATGTTTCCCCAAAATATGACATTGCTTGATGGCAGAGAATAAAAAGAGTAGACACCAATGGCAGGCCTGTTTGCGTCAAATAAGACAGGGACGTTTCCTTGTTTCCTTTCTCTTTCGGAGTCACGGTGGTGCCATGCACGCTTTTCTCCCATTGGCTGGTGATTGGTTGGCTGGCTTCTTCCTCTTCCTCTGCCCGTCGACATTTGGCACAAGACATGCAACTGATGGATGGGTGGATGATGAGGCCATGAGACACAAGCGGAACCTTGCTTCATCTGGCCATGATCAGAATGGCGCCGTCTGTTAATCCAAGAATGCCGTACTGGACCGGTTGCGCATATATATATATATATATATATATATGTGGAGATATGTGCAAAATAATGTATATTCGTATAGGTGCGCAACATTGCATGTACCTATACTAAACTTTTTGAACCACGGAAATAAATGGAAACAAACACTAAACTTTTGTCATTACACAACCACACATACAGACACACAGAGGTGCCATTCCCAAATTCAAGGAACGTATGAAATGACTTTCTCGAACCAAAAAATAATTTTAATTATTTCCTGGCGAAGTAATTTAAAAAAAAAAAAAAATTGTAAAATCCCCATAAAAAAAAAACTGGGTTATTTGGACGATAAACAGAATGGTGATTACGGTGTCCAAAATCGGCGAACGTTTGGGTAGAACATCATATGCGTGCGCGTGCGCATACATTCGACGCTCTTCAAAAATTCTGTTAACGTTTAATTTTGTATTAGTACACAGATGTCGTGTGAGTATGGGTGATTTTATTTTAAATCGCATGTGTAAATGTCAGGAGTGAAAGTACTTTTTCATATAGCAAAAGAAACACTAATTCAAGAAAAACGAACAGCTCTTAAATACTGAATAAAAGCTTTTGTTGTTTAAACCGTTCTGCGTCGTGGCGCGGAAGCTAAAAGAATACGTAACCGTCAATGGAGTAATTATGATAGAAATAAATTTAACAATAGCGTTTTATATAAGAAATATATTTAAAAAAAATATCTCCCTCCTCGTCAATGCACTTAAATTACATCATTAAAAATTAAACAAAAATTTCAAATCAATTTCTGATAACAGCCAAGCGACTAATGTATAAGCCATAATTCGTTTCTGAAGTTCAGACAAAACTAAAGATTTTCACTAAGCAGTTTAGGAAAAACTTTTTAATAGAAATGGAAATTTTTTTTAATATTTGGTTTTTGCCCGATTGACAAAAAAATTATTCGAAATGCATTAAATTATGACCGATAACAAATTTTAATTGTTAGTGTTTTTTGTTTTTTTAACTGCAGTATTTCTTGTTTGAAGAAAGCATCTGTTTGGTGTCAAATTTTAGTAAATACAATCAACTGTTATAGCTTTTATTACACAGTTTCGTTGAAGTTATCCTTTTGTGTGGTGGTTCGGCAAAGTGATGATTAAAGCTTGCTTATCGGTTTGTTTTACGTAAAGAGAAGAGTGAGAGATATTATTTCAATAATGATATCATTATGCAATATGTTTAATGAGACGAATATACAAACTCAACGGTATTCACAGTCATAAACATTTAATTAAATATTCACAGTCATAAACATTTAATTAAATGTGAAACTCTTCGATTGTTTTTCAAGAAGAGATATGAATTTAATATAAATTTCCTCAGTTATCAAGGTGGTTATTTGTTTAAAATCTGCATGAAAATCATACCTACAAAATCGTAGAAAGGAAGACGAACCGAGGTTACAACGCCAGAAAAGTTGTAAATGTAGTCACACCGAAAATGAGGAAAATGGTACGAACAAAGCAAGATCTCTCAATTTCTCATTTTCAGAAGAAAATTGCCGACTAATTATAAGAAGAAAACAATTTTGAATGAATCATTACTAGTGACGTTTTCTGTAGGATTCTGTTTCTCCGCTAAGCTAATACTGATACAAAATTTAACGAGTAAAACTCGTCCTGATTTGAATGTCTGAACTGAAGGTCAGCAGGCAATTGATACATTCACTATACCAGCATTCTCATGCTTGAGTAACCCCTTAATTTTAACGGATAAATACATACTAAAAGGTAGGCAAAACCTGCAGGCACAACACTGATGCAAGATGACGATATGTACATAAATGGTAGCGCTGCTACGTTTTTAACAATAATAAACTAGTTATGAGATGTCTAGTTTTGTGTACAACGTACTTTGATATTGATAATCTGAATATTACCGATGCAAATTCCTTTTGTCACTGACTGAAAAGCTGAAAAAATACGTATTTATTTTTCAAAATCATTCACAGAATCAAGGTTGAAATTTTAATCCTAATCTAGGCCCCAAAACTCCGTCTTTTATTAGAAGGGTCTTACGGTGAGTCAAAAATCAACAATAAATTGAACGAATGTTGAGTCAACGAACGAACCATCCAGTTGGCCAACGAGCCAGCTGTGTTCTGAACCATCGAACAATTAGTCATGTTTATAGAATAAACTCAGGAAAAAAGGATGATAAAGCCGGCAGAGTTTGGGGAAATGAGAAAAGATAAGGAGAGACGAAATCCCAAAAGGATATTTTTTTAAACATGAATGTGTATATTTAGATGAATAGATTAAAAAAAAAATTTGCGTAAGCAAGAACGAGAGATGGTTTTGCTGTGTGTGCGTACGTGTGTTATACTCTCAGTACGTCTTGCATTAATGAATGATTTATAAAGAATGCATTATCCCAACAAAGCATGGCACCTAAGAAATTTCATTGCCATTAATATCACTGGCCATTAATAATAAGTTCTTTGCAGAATTACAATACATATTTATAGTATATATGTGTCATATTTGGCAAAGAAAGTGTTCATGTAAAATAATCCCAATATTTGAGACTCAATTCATAATCTAGATTTTGAGAAATTGCGGACAGATCTGAAAACACGAGTAATGAAAAAGAGGCTTTCAAGCCTTAAGTGCCTGTATCCATATTTTAAAATCTCAAATTTCGAAGGGGTAATACTTCAAGCTTAGCAATAGAACCCAACCACATATTCACATATTGTATGCACATTTGTATTTGGTGTCGAATCTTTTTGAGAAAATTTTATTACACGATGTAATCAGGTATACATGAGAGAAAGAGAAATGTGTTGAAAAGTTCTCGACTTTACCAGGAAATAATTTCTATAGAAATTTTAATGTTTGACAATTTGAACACATTTCAGCAAGTGGCTCGGACTGAGCAATCTGTCAATATAATGACGGAAAATAAAAATGGCAACATAGAAGAACGATGCCGATTTGACCAGGATGCAGTGTGTGCATGCTAAAAGGCAGTAGAAATTCGGATAAAATTTCCAAACCTGCCAGGTTATTTTGACATAGTACCACTCCTACCAGATTTGGACAGTGACGCATGCTGGGAAATGTTTAATTCTGGTGAAAGGACCCCGTGCAAGCAAGGTTCGTTATAGAGAGCCATACAAGTGCTAGTTTAATTTTGAATGACAAGAGAACCAAATCATGGGCCTTCGAGAAGCTGGGTAGACATTTCCGATAATTGCAATGCATGTTGACAATGGCATTTCAGTAGTGCTTCTGTTCTGTCAAGAGAGGTTGAAAGAATATTCCTGAACTTCTCGAACAGACAAGACTGTTAACAGTCATTTAGTACAGATGCTAGTCAAGATCGATGATTAAGAACAACAGTGGCACTTCACATGACATATCAGAGCAAATATAATTCCAGGATTATCAATACGGATGTTGAAAAACATTTACTTGCAACAGAACTATGGGTATTTAACTTACGCTACAACACCGTCATCCTCGTCTTCAATCGTGTTGCAAGAAAATCACCTCAATCATCGAATGATACTTTTTTAGTGTGGAGAGTAATTTCTATATATGCACTAGAGATGGCGCAGCACAGATATAGTAGAGGACCTTTTGCAATGAGTATTTGCTCATGACACAAAATAAGGATTTCGCTTCTGTAGTCAGATTCTTTTTTGCGCGTGCTAGACTGGATTGTCGCTAATGCGGTGGCAACCCCCACCCCTGGAAAAAGGATGTTAACTAAATTTTGTATGCAAATCCTTAGAGCCCTCTGACTTAAATGCCGCCACGCTAAAAAAAATCTCAGGCGATGGGATGATAATGACTTATATTAATTTCAATAAGTACTTTTTACCTGTAACTCAGAGAAATAATACTGTATTAGCCTAACTGAAGTACCATGTTTCGGAATCACTGCATAGAATTAACACAGTGCGTCAGATCTGGTTTTTTTGTTGTTTTTTTTTTAGCCAGGCACAAGGCAATTATATTAATAGGATATTACTATCCACTTGAGATGGTAACATAACATTCATGTTAATTACATAAAACTTTGTGTTTTCAGCCAAATATGCTGCTTATTTCACAAACATGTTAACAGTGCATCAAAGAAAAGGATGCGGAATCCGTTTTAAAAATACACCTATCCCATTATTATTATTAGTTCTATCCATCTCGTTTGGGTGATGAGTATAGTGAAAAAGTTACACTTGGATATATCTGACATGTAATCGAGGTTTCACATCTGGTTCAATCCAAACATTGGTATTAATGCTAAATCATTCAACGGTAAACTGCTCAGAATAAAGAGAATATTTGATATTTCTTCGACTATTTTCCGTTGTCATGTAAATTGCCCTTGAAATAAAAATCCTCTTTCACACTATTTGACTTTCATCATAAATATACTAGTCTCGGATCTCATCAAACTGACGGCAGAGGTCAAATATGACGACGATTTCAAATAAGCGTAATTTATTGAGTGAAACAACATTTTCTTTAGTCACGGTTAAAAGTTTATTTTTGTTGGTGAGTCATAGAATTTCAAAACTCCCATGCAAAAAACAAAAACAAAAGTTGAGAATATAATTTTCATATATACTGTCATTTTTCAAGGCACTGGAAAACTGCACGAACGCTTATAAAAATATAAGTTGTCATATTCTGTATGTAATACTGGTATTATTTTACATTCAAATATTTCTTTAGTTCTCTCTCCCCACTCTGTCACACACACACACACACAACTGACCGAATACGAAAATTGTGAAAACAATCGCCATAGGAATACAATGAAGGAATGACTGAAGTTTTGGTAATAGAGGGTGCCCCACAAAATAACAAGAAATTTTACATTTACTATATGATGAAAAAAGTTATCTAACATATGAAAAAATAACTATATATTTCACTGGATGAATTAACTAAAATAGTTAAGTAACAATTTTTTTTAACCATTTACTGTTCCAGGATGCCACAGTTATCAAATTTTCAACCAGAGGTGATTTTTCTCTTTACGAAAGTCCATAAAAATTAGGGACTGAAAAAATGTCAAGGAATTTTGGCAATGTTCTTTACTTTGAATACTACGTTTAACATTTTTTTTTTATTTTGTTTCAAATAATTGTAACAAAAATTCCAACAAGTAAATAAACACAACTAAAATTTTTGTGTGTGTATGTTTTTTTTGTTTGTAATTTAACAAAAATATCAGAACAAAGCATCGAACGCAGCCAATAGCAAAATCCCTGAAGATTTTGTAAGCTTTCAAAAAGTGGAAATTAGACTGGGTTAAGTATGTGAAATTCAAATGAAGAAAATTTGAAGCAAAGTGAAGCGACACTGCCCATTTAAGATACTTTTTCGTTGACGTTAAATAGTTGTATAATTTCCGAATATATATATATATTAGTTACCTCCAAAAATTCGTTATACCTAAAGTTTAAACGTTTTTTTCATAAAGGAAAAGTCCTTTTCAAAGCTTTCCATTTGCTTCATTTTAAAGCTAAAAGGATTAAAATTTCCTAATGCCAGAAAAAAATACTATGGAGGATTTCACATAGAAATTTGAATGATTTTTAGTCCATGCTTTCAAAAAATCAATCTAAACGGCCATTTTTAACTTTTTTTAGTGAATGTAAACGAACTTATTTTTCAGTTTTAAAATTTCCGCTAAAATAAGATATACATTTCTGAAACGTTACTTTCGTAAAATTAGCAAATTTTAAGTTAAATTAATCTGTTCTGAAACAAAAATCACTTATATCATAAAATTTTCTAGACAAACATTTCTTGACCTCGGGGTCTTGTTATTTTCACATCTCCATCGATGATTTGATGACTGAATGTGTTGACAGGTTTGTGCATCAAAAGTGACATAACGTTTTTTTTTTTTTTTTACACTTTAAAATACTATAAAAATTTCTTATATTATTGAGTTACCTCTCTTCCATTATTTGATAGCTAACATAATGATAACTAATTTTATTAATTATTAATATTACATTAAGTTATTACATTTTTAATTTAATAAATGAGATAATATTTCATATATTATTATATAATTAATTAAAATATCTGACTGACCTATTAATTGTTTAAATTGATAAATGGGAATTTTATTATCTCAATTTAATTTTTAATTTAATAACTGAAAGGGGGATAAGACCTTTACCTGTCAAGGGGCTTTCCCCAAGCTTTGAAACACGTGACCTTTTAACCATAACGTCACTTATGAGATATCATACTAAAAAAAATATAACATTTTGACGCACAAGAGAATATTTTTAATTATGGTAAAAAGTTTTGGTAGCATTATTTGTATTAGGCTTTTAATTTCCGCTTAGTAAATATAGTCATCACTTAAAAACTTAATAACTGACCCCACACTCTGCATGACAGAATTTTAAAACATTTTTTAAAATTAAAGAAAAATGAAAATATTTAAATAAAAAGAAAAATACAAATAATTCTTGTAATGATTTTAATATTTTCTTCAGATAATAATGTTCTTAATGTATATTATTTATAAAAGCAAATAAAAACCTATATAATTTGATAATTAGATAGTTTATTGCAGTTTTTATTTTACGGTTTGGAGCAGATTTTTAAAAAGTTGGCAGTAGTTGTGAAAAAAAAAAAAGAAGATTATTTAACTATTCCAAAGAGTCCTTCTTATAAGTAATATAAAACAATTTGCGAACTCTTTGAAATTCTAGAAAATTTCATAGAATTAATTTATGTAGGGGGTAACAGATGTAAAAATAATGTTACCAAGATTTCCTAAAAATAAAAATTTTAAAAATAAATTCATCCATTTTTGAGTAAGTCCTGAACGTTTCATTTAACTTAGACAATTATTTGATTTTTACAAGAATTTCCAAATTAATGGGTTTCTCCTGAAACTGCTACACTAAAAAATGGCGATGACCACAAATCTTACCAAGTATTTGACCCAAATTTAGAATATGTTAGAAAGAAGAAAAGAATTTTAAAAAATATTTCAAAAATACTTTGTTCTTTCCTTTTAATAATTACATAAACATTTTAATGATGAAACTTTGTTTTTATTAAATTTCGGACCTTTTATCATTATAGAATATTCAAATATAAAAGAACATTATCAGAAAGTTTTGCTTCCATAAAACACATCTCTTTTACAAATAAATAAAATAGCATTAAAAATAGTTTTCTTTTGACTACAGGTATGAAGAGGCGAGTGATTAAAATGTTCCGACAATGAATCTCATCACGGTAAATTTTCTTGATAATATCGGGCATGGTATACGGAAAAAATACTGGAGGGATTTATATCTTATCTACATAATTTTGTGTATTATTTCTACATGAAAATATCCAAAAACTTCTTTGTATTCTTACTATAGAAATGATATACATTAAAATATAAATTGTTATTTATAACTGTTAATGTAATCCGTAATATGAAACAGATGTTGCAGAATTTTCATTCAATAATTCTTTTATAAATGGTGGCAGGGCAAATACGTAATGTTAATTTTACTAAGGAAATTTTATAAAAAAAAAAAAAAAAATAGGTAAAAATTACCATTGATAATTCAAAATTTCATACTCGCCTACGTTGAGTGAAAACGCTTATTTAAATATTAATTTGTATTGGACCAACGGAACTCAAAAACGATACAGTGTATCGCTCTCATTAAAATTCCCAGAACGAATTATCATAGGATACATTTAGTGTGTGTTGGTCATTCTTAAGGATATTAATGAATTTAAACACATTAACAGTTAAAAGGTAGAATTTGATGATTTAACAAAGTCTTTATTTTTCAAATTTGTCTGAAATTGGAATAGGTTTTGATACTAAATCAACATTTTGTTCATTGATACTAAATGGTGGAACGGATCTCAAAAATGAATAACAAAATTGATAAAAATGCACAATGAACGTTTCCAATAAATTATAACATTTAAATTGAAATAAGTTTTCACTTATGTGTAATTATTTTTTATAAAACAAACTACAACAAATAGATATCGAACAGAATCCGAGGGATAGATTTGAAATATATTAAGTCTATGTAAAAATGCTATATCAGATTTACTGCCATATAATGCGCATTTCCTCACTTCACACTAGCACGTGCGTAAAACAATGTTCAGTGCATTCAACCAGAAAGAGCATTGTTTGATCCACGCCTACATAAAGCTTGTGTGGCAATTGAAATGTTCTTAGCTAAATGTTTTATTTTTTTAAGCCCCAGAATAAGCCATCTGTTAGGAAAATCAAGTTGACTGGGAGGGTAAGAATTAAGATAAAATCTGTTCAAGTAATTACTTAATAGATATTATCCAGGCATATGTATGGATTATATGCCGATATATATATATATAACAGAAAATATAATAAAAAATATTTAAATGAAAGTATTCACCAAGTAAAAATGATAAAATTCAATTTGAAATTTAGATCCTTATAAATAATCGTTTATTTTGTAACGGATACGTTATTAAAAATAGAAAATAAAAGAATATGATAGAATTCAAATCTAGAATGCTTATCATAACATAGTGGTTAGTAGGCTAGTCTTTCTAGCCAATACACAATTTTAATAAGCTACATCCTCACTGGGTGTCTTGTGTGAGAGATTAAGCAAAGTAAAACGTAGTAAATAACTAAGCAATCATTTTTTTTAACCAAATCAATCCATTAATTACTGCAGAAACCTTCGCTGTAAAACTGAAATAACGAAAATATCTACCATCCGCAGTTAATGTTTTAAGACGGACATTGATAAAAAAGCCTTTTTTAGAAGACATGCACTGGTTATTTAAGGGAGTAATTTACTAAATATTTTGTATCAGAAATAGGAAACAATATACAAAATTCTGTAACTTCCTTTAGTCTGTCCGTCCGTCAAACCCTCTAAAACTGACATCCATTGGCCGATCGAAATCAAATTTTGGAGTAAGTGAAAACAGATAAGAGGTACAAAGTAGAGTTGGTTTTACCAGGGTGCGTAGCTTAGCACAATAAATATTCATTAATTCTTTTGGAAAAATTTAAATAACATACAAAATATTCTTACTATTTTTAAAACAATGATTAAAATAACAAATACTTATTTAACAAAAAAAAAATGAAATATTGTTTTTTTGTATATCTTTTTTTTTATATAAAAGAATCCAATTACTAGTTCGCACTGCGTATGCAATAACAATATACAAATAACAAGGCCAAACGCATCAAAAAGTTGGAATTTGGCCCCAGAAAGAAATATTTACGTATATGGCCAGTTGTATGTTGCAAGAGTAAAAAAAATCATAAGAATTTATTCTTCGCTTTTAAAAAAAAGAGGAAACAACAGATATGGTTTACCATGAAGTCCTACAAAATTAAATTGAAGAAAATCTTAAACCGTGAAATAGGTTTTTTTGTCAAAGTATTTTCCAACTTTCATCGATTGGTTCGCGAAATTGAAGGAAACGTAGTTTGTAAATCTCAACAAAAAATGTTAGCGATAACTTCAACAATATTAAATACTGCAAGGATTTCAACACGTATAAGCGTGTTGTAAAAATTTGAGTTAAATAAAATTCATAAAAAGAAGATATCTTTAAATCTATGAAAAATAAACGAAATTTAAATTTCAGGTCATATAAAGAAAGTAATATGTTGAAAGGCTCAATAATAATTTACTACACAATAATTTTTTAAGCAGTCGCACAAGTATGAAACTTTGGAACATTTTAAGGATTCAAATTTATGTGTCTTAATGTAAGCATTAGTGACATCAACAAAGAAATCATCAGAAGGCAGGAAAGACAAGAGATAAATGTGGTTAATAAGTGAAATTTTCGACATTATGAAGAAGTTATAAGGCCAAGGAATGGTATGATGTATATAAGAACATGCAACATAAGTGAAGACAATCATAAGAGGAATCGCTAAATGGTAAGTGTGTAGATACTGAAAAACTGAAGGCGGCAAACATGACAAAATAGGGACAAAAAAGTCACAAGCCAAAAAATGTGCTCTTCATCGGGCTGTATAAAATCAAACAGCAAAAAATCATAATGGAAAAAAAAAAACGGAATAAGCTTATAAGAGAACCCTTCCATGACAACAGAGGAGAAAAACCAAAAACGTAAAAATAAACCCGGAATGACCAGTGATATTAAAACCTAATGTCATATCAGCAATAGTCAAGACGAAACGGCAGGATCAGTGTTGTTGTTAGCAGTATATGCCCTGGGGATTACTGTGATTATTAAAGTATCAATCTAAATATACAAGAGTGGTGAAATACCAGAAGACATCAAGAGATCCCTCCTTATAACGCTACCAAAGAAACCATGTGCAAATGGAAGTCAGTATGATAAGTCATTTAATAAATAAAAAAAAGTAGCATCGTAATGAATAGAACTCTAATCACAATTAGACAGGGCATATGTAAGATCTTAGTGAAACAAAAAAAAAATACAATTTTCTTGGTTAAAATGCTGTAAGAACGACAGACAAAGTATCCCTGTGTTTCAGATACATAAATAATCATTTGATAAAATGGAACACCAAGAATAATTTGGATTTATGAAAGTTTGATCTACATGGAAAGGATATATGATCAATTCCTAATTTGTCTTGAGAACAAATGGCAAATATGCAAATAGTTAAATGAATACATCAAAACAGAAAGAAAGGCATGTTTACTTACTTGATCTGTTTAATCTGTATTGTGAGAGGATTATCATAGAATTAGATGATCTATGCAGACGAATAAATATGGGAGCTGAAAAACTATTAAATTTAAGGGGAAAAGAAGGGACTGAATATTGATTAGGAAATACGTGGATGTTAATAAAAAGGAACAGTCAAAGGTCAGAATGAAATGTTGACGATCAAAAAACCAAGGAGGTTCCTAACTTCAGCCAACCGGGAAGTAATTCGAGCAGACATTGAAATGGGTTAAACACTAATTCGAAGATATAGAGAAACGGGAAAAGTTACTTTTTAGTAACTGATCAAGTTCTAAAGTTATAAACGAAGAAAAGTGGGTTGGACTGCTAATTAATATCAAACGCCCTATATGGCATTTAAAGTTGGGCAATTTCCTTCCAAATGGAAAAAAGAATCTTTGAAGCGCTTATAATAATATCGATGAGAATAGGATGGACAGATCAGGCGGGGGCAATATCCTTCCAAATGGAAAAAGAATATTTGAAGCGATTATAGTATTATCGATGGGAATAGGATAGATAGATCAGACAGGTGGCAACGGTCGATGGAGAACCATATGAATTACAATAAGGAAATGATAACTGAAATTGTTAGGATATATGGGAAAATGAGGTTTGGAGAATTTAACGCTCATATGACACAAGAAAAGCAAGAGATACAGAAAATCAGCGAGTTTCATGGCTTTTCTCATAAAGACTAATATAAATCCAAAAAGTTTGAAGGAGCAGCTGAGAGACTGGTAGATTCCTCAGGCGAAACTTTAAAACAGGAAACTGTAAACATTGATCGCCATAGGTTTTTCTTGGGTGGTACGTCAAATAAAACTACAACGTAAAGTGTTAAAACTCTATAGTAATAGGATCAAGTCGTTTTATCCAACCATATGATGAACAAAATTTCCTTGATGAATTTGAATATTAAAATGTTACTTGTAAACAATGAAACACAAAACTGATTCCGACAAACGTGGTTATCAAATAAGCAAGTACATTTACCCTTGAAACAATGAGCACTTGCTATTGTTGATTGTATTGTTTGAAATTCCACGACAGATGATATGTCTGTATTAATTTGTTTGTGGAGACGCATGTCAGAATAGGTTTCTATCCAACTGTTTACTTTCGGAAAACAACAGTCAGTGAAATATTATCTGAGAGAGAAATATTTCTCCTTTACAGAACAGAGACATGGAAAATATCTTAAAACGTCCCTCTTATATACCATAGTTGATCAAATTCTAAAATAGACATTTTATAGAAATACAAAAGTACTTAGTTGAAGAATTAAAAGACGTTTATTATTAATATGGCCATTATATCAAGAACATGTCGAAAACAAATCCATTCATTCAATTTGTCACACACAGTCACAAATAGACAGTACATTTGAAGTCCTAATGTTTTTAATTCTTTTTTTTGTCAATAAAAACAGTGCATTTTTGTAAATTCTTTGATTTAGAAGTTTTTGGTTGGCCTAAAAAATTACAGGTAGCATTAGGAGTGCTCAGCTTTAAGTAATTCATAAATATCGTTCTTTATTACATTGTAACTACTATTGTACATTGCTTTTTAATTTGTTAACTTTTACCTGTTTTTGTCTGATTTTACCAGTGAAGCTGAAAAAGTGGCATTTTTTTTTTAAATTAAAATAGGATTCAAATATTTATTAAAGAAACGATTTCTTCAGTTTATGGAGAAGTTTCTCGAATGATCGAACGTGTCAGAAATATTTTGTGAAGTTTCCTACGGAAGATTTCTTGATCAACGTGGTGTCACTTTTAGGATAAACAGATGATTTTGCGCTCAAAATTAATTTATACTGCACGAGAGATACAAATCGAGTACAGAAAATAATTTTTACTACTTTCGTTTTGTGATTAGTCATCATATGTAAATTTTACATGTGCGAAAAAGAAAAACCTAACAAAATAAATATGACATCTCCCTTTATAAATATTTCCATTTTGATTGTGCAGACTTTTTACCGTGAAGGGCAAGAGATCATTGGACAAACAAATAAGCCGCTATTAATTCTACTAAAAGGACGTCTTCATCCAAACAAAATGAGGCTGTGTATATGGGGATTGTAAAGGAGTTCATCGCTATAAACTCTTTATGAAGAACTATCAGATTCGGACAGGGAATGCACCCAGAATGCAGAAATTTTCAGATGCAGTTTCCAGAAAAAATATAGCGCGGAATATCACTAAAATGACTGCAGCCTTATTGATCCCGAGCCATTAATGTTCACCTTAAAATCCAATTTATTTAAAATAAAAATAAATAAAAATCCGGTATTAATGGTTTCTTAAAATATCAGGTACTAATGATAGACTTATAAATTCAGTAGGAATTATAGTTTTCTACCAATAACTCTATGTCTATATGCCCACGAGACCAAATGGGGAGGGGGTAGATATTAATGACTAGGCTGAGAATTTTCTTTTTTTACTCATTCACCAATACTCAGGCAAAGTTTAACGTGAGGATTGTTTTCGTTCCGGTATTTAGAGAATTAAAAAATAAAAAGCACTCCATGAAGTTAATTTCAAACAAATTTTTTTTTTTTTTTTTTCATCATAAAAGGAAATCATTTTTGGTTACAAAACAAAAAGAAAAAAAATGCCGAAACTGATTTCATCTTCCAGACAAGAAACATTTGAGAAATATATTTACAAGGTAAGACATTTCTTTTAAGAGAAATGTGAATGTAAAAATATTTTCGTGGTAACTTTTAGCACCTGTAACACCTCGTAAATATATAGATAAGTATTTCAATTATTGACTGTGGTGTTTGTTGCCAGGGTAAGCACTACAATTCATGAATAAACAACGGAGGTCATTGTCAAATGTGCGGCGTCAATTGCTACAGCCCTGTGTCATCGGCTTTTGGGACCAACTGCAGTGACGTCTCATGTAGACGACGACTTACATAGAAAAGATGAAATCAATAAAAACAAAGTTCCGTCTTTCGCCGTTGTCAGCGAAAATTGCTGTCACTAGTTTTCATCAAAATAGAACAGCTTTCTATTTAAAAACGCGCTGACACTTGAGTTGTTTTGTCGATTTCTTTTTTCTTTCTACAGACTACATAGGTGCGCAATAAAATTCCCATTTTCACCTTGTAAGTAACAAAGATTTTCTTCCCCACACTTTCCTATTTGTATTGGGGTTTGAGGGATGTTATAGTAGGGAAGAGGGGATAAGGTGACATATGGAACGCCGTGCCCTTTAGTTTCTAGTGGAAAAATGTTCCTTTGTTACCTCTTTAAACAGGGAGGAAACTTTTAATTAGGAATTAACTACTGACCCCTTATAGCCTCTGATAATATTACACAAACATTTCTTCGTAAATTTTAGCTCTGGTTTTAACATTAACTACACATCAATTCAGAATAAATAAATAATTAAATTATTTATAAGAATATGCAGGTAGTATAATGTATAGCTGTTCGGAATTTGAAATCGGAATGCCGTGTTCGAATTCCAATCGCGTTCATTATATTCATTTAAATGAAAATACTCTATGTATAATTCTTTAGAAACAACAATGATTTTTTTAATATACAAGTCGTATATTAAAAAAAATCATTGTTGTTTCTAAAGAATTATTCTTACAATCCCCCAAATTTTTATTTATGTAATAAATGGTTAAATAAACAAAGATTTAATAAACAGCTGTAAAAAAACAAATTAATAATTTCTATCAAATTGAAATCGCAAAGATAGTAATATAATGAATTGAGGTCCTAAACTACAAACCTATCAAGAGAACAAAATCAAACTACGATAACTAAATAATAAACAAAGACTATGCCAAGAACTGAAGAGGAAGTAAAATGAATACTGATTGGTCCCTGTTTAATCTTCGAATTTTCCGTGATCGAAATGATTAACGCGACATTCCTGAAATACGGGGGTACAAGTTCAAGTCTTGGTGGAAGCTATTTCACACTAATTGTCGAAGGGTATATCGGTCCAGAGTGTTGTAACAAAGAGCAAAACTCATAAAATATTAGTAGTTAAGAATGATAAAATCTAGCATGAATTACAATGAGAAAACTGTATTACGTAAATTCTAGTCGAAACGTACGAGAAAAAACACTGAGCTGATCGATATGTAAACAGTGAAGTTGCTCATTTGTTATTTCTCTTGACAAGTGTATCATTTAAAAAGGAAAATGGTCGGATTAAAACATTTATCAAAATTGATCCGCATTATCAACATATATTGAAATATGACTGATATAAACAATTTGGCTTGCCTAGAGAAAAGACTTGAGGCATTAGAAATGTAGTTCTACAGAAGGCTGCTGAGAATCCCGTAGACAGATCATGTGAATAAGGAGGAAATTTTAGGGAAAACAGAAACCAAAAAGACGATTATAAATAGAATTAGAAAAGGACAATTGAAATTTCTAGGGCACATAATGAGAAAAGAGGGCTTGGAGAATTTGACATTCACAAGGGAGACAGAGGAGAGAAGCGAATAATCTACCGAACGAGTTTGTGTAAAGGGTTTGGCGGAACAGAAATTATGAGCAATAGAAAAAAACAATCTTTACTAAGAGCTACAAAAGACAGGGACTTGTTGATATCTATTATCGCCCATATCCAGAATATACATAGCTTAGAAGAAGAATAAGACATGTCTATCATTGTTATGTAGTTCTTAATAGCCCAAGAAGTATATACTGTCAATGTTCAAGTTCAGGTAAAAGGCTAAAATTTTGAATACTTTTCTACGTGATTTTCTATCAATCTGGCGAATTACTGAACATAGAACTTTTAGAAAATATATTGATTTTTTAAATGAAAATATTTTCTTTATATTATCAATTTGGAGTATATGTATTTCCAATGAGATATTTGAACAGCATGCTCGGCTGTGTATACAAAAGCCAAATAATGAACCTTTTACGTATACCATAGAAATATATTTTTAGTGTATTCCTGAGGAAAAAAACATTGTAAGTTGAGGAAATTACTGATAGTGATCAAGAATTAATGCAGAGTTTATTATATAAATATATTACAAATATATCGCCAATGATTTTTTACTGTAGAAAAGTATGCAAAAATTTCTGCTACAGAAATAAATTGGAAATCACAATGAAAATGACCGTAAGTGATCATGAACAAAGTGTGACAATGTTCTTACCTGTTCTGATTTAATTTGCTCATCATTTAATATTAAAAAAAATTTTTTGCTCATTAAATATATGACGAGAAGTGAGAGTTGTATAATTACTTTCTAGATAAATTCTACGTTATATACACAATGATAAGCATAATTTGCTTTGAATCACAAGTCCATAGATAATCATATTCTGTTTATCACTACTCTTTTTATTTCATTTATTTATTTTTTTTACAAGACTATATAAACGAAGTGTCTTCTTCATTCACATTCATACCCCCACCAAACCTACACACGCGTACGTATGCCCCAGCCGGCAAACGTACAGGTATATTGTTTCTAAATGAAGTACACATTTAACAATACAATGGTACACAGAGCCTAAAAACACTGTAAGTATAATTTGTTAACCGTTTTGCCCACTTGGTTGTCAGTCAGGTTCGTATTTGTTCCACGCAAAGCCTATCTCCGACATTTTGAAACGAATAAGCCTTGGCAAACATAAAAACATACGAACAGTGTTATCACTTTACAAACGGCGGACATTATCTGTCTCCAGACAATTATCGACTGGACGAGTAGCGACCCGGACAAGAGACGCCAGTTATCTGGGTGTGCTATCGGTAACAAGCAAATTTCACTGACACACACGCACTATATATATATATATATATATATATATATATATATGCACCTATGAATTACTGGAGGTACGCCCACATAATATACATATATTCGTGAATAAACAGACAGATGTAGTTTTTAACTTTGCCAAACATCATCCATTCTACATTCATTACACGTAATGGTTGTATACTTTTCTTGGTGAGCGGTGAAAGCTTTTTCTTGCAACTATCTTGATCATTTAGGAAGTTATTGTAGTTTATTTCACTTTTTCGTCAATCATCATTTCTGGATATATGAGGATTAAAGACGGCAAAGCAGATTTATGCTTTTTGCAAAGAGTAAGCTTGAGATACAAACTGGCCTAAGCTACAAGATGGCACTGAAAAGTTCTTGGATTGACCCAAATTCTAATAATCTGAGGAGATATCAGAATTAGATATTGAACTTTTCTTTTCAACGCCTCCAACGTCTATTAGAATAACGTACACAAACCCTTAATTTTAACACTTTCTCGTAGTTCCCACTATTATTTGAAGTACATTCGACAAACGATATTATCTACACTCTCCGGAAATAGTCAACTAGAATTTTCTACTTTACTTTTGATTTCTAGTCTTTTCCAATCTGAATTTTGTCGGACGTTTGTATTCAACTTTTCATAGAATTGCACGTTTGTAAGTGAGGTTGTATTTTTGAAAACCACACTAAACGGTGTAAAAGGTCATAATTCTTTTGGATTCATTCACAGCCGTTCTTCTTATATTTGCATCAAATACTGCTGCCACATCTGATCGGGTACTCCTGCTAAGTATCTAGAGATTCTTGACAGTATCTAAAGAAGAATCTGTAATTTTATTAGCCCTAACCTGTTAACTCGGTTTCAAAGAGTTTCACGCCGTTTTTCTGTGCCTTTTCTATAAATATTTTCATGGTATTTGTTCTGATGAACTTTCCTCTTTGGTAACCCGAATACATGAATTTAAACGTAGTGCTACAATGGTAGCTAGGTGTCATCATTTTACTGATGAAATTCTTAAACGTAACAGTAAGTTCTAAGTTGATAGATTATTTTCTCATATTGTGCTTGTGAAACTCATTTGACTTCTTACTTTGCTGTTAAGTGCGATCTTCAGAGACTTAAAAAGAACGTTAATCGTTAATCCATCTTTCCTTTAATCTTTTTTCTTTTATTGTCCTCTCTCGTCAATAATGTTTTCTTAGTTTTTAATCACCTTCTTTTATTCCTTTACATATTAGTGGCTTTATCGTTGCCGTGCCTGTGGTTAGAATTCATAACCACAGTAGGACACGGTCTTATATGGATATGATTAGAAATGCAATTACTAGGATGAGAAGTTTTCCTTATTAATACGAAACAATAACCTCATGGATTACAACATTGGTTTGTTAATTTGTTGGCAGTAATCGTGAATTCAATCCCTGGTCTGAGTAATCCAGACTTAGATTCAGTAGAAAGGCGGCGGCTAATAAATGAGCAGTATTAAATAACATGATGTCCCTACAGGGCGGTAAAAGATCAATCTACCCTTATAGATTAAATAAAGAACGTTAATCAGAATGGTAGATACCTACAGAATTTCGGGGTGGGGGACAACAGTCGAAGCGTTGGGATGATAAAGATAAGAACATATGTAAATAAATGTAATTTGTTGCCCAATAAATCTTTTAAATTTCATTTTATCGCGAAACATTTGGAAAAGTATTCGGATTACAACCCATGTCATTTTTATTTCTTCAACATGAATCTTTTAATACTCATAATACAAACAGATGTATCCCGGAAAGGGATATATTTGTTCGAAGTAGCAAAGTGGTTTTGGACTACTGTAACCGAGTAGGACAAACTAGCAAGTAACAGTAATGGACTGGTCCTCGTCGAAGTGGTAGACAAAAGGCATAGACAATATGCGTAGCCAATAGGCGTCCTTTTGTACCTCCACATCAGTCTGTATTTATGGCTGACACCAGCCAATCATATTACTGTGAGGAGGAACCCAGGTGTATGCATATTCATTACATCACAAACTTATCTTGAATATTTAATCTGCTAAATGTAAGCTAAGCAGTACTATTTGTTTCTATTTTTGTTCAAAATCTTAGAACCTTACGTAAGTAATTACGGAGAATTTAAATAAATAAAAAATAAAAGATATTTTGAGCGTTTAGAAAAAGCTTAAGAAAATAAAACTATTATTATTCTTATGGAGTGGTGAAGGAAAAAAATAATAAAAAATACGTCCATTTGTTAACTTATCTCTCATATATCAGATGAAATCAGATTCATAGACCTGCGGAGAACATGCATATTTGACTGACATCATTATTACAAGTCAAGGTCAGCTTTTATGGGCCCCTCTGTCACTATAGCATTGAAATAATCGACAAATAAGTAGCATAAAAAAACGTGTAATTTGTGTTGTTTTAATGTTTAAAGATTTAAAGACCATTATGATATATCGGACTGTCAAGTTGTTAATGACTCGTGTTTAAACTTTAAAAACTATGATTTCAATTTGGATAACAGAAACCGTGAATCAGTTTAATATTCATAAATTTGGGGGGGAATCTAAACATTCATAGTGGAATCTCTGAAACTTAAGCTCAAAATTAAAATCATTTAATATAAAAATATTGATTTAAATCTCTTTATCTCCTTAAAAATGAACATACGCCTGGAAACTATATAAAAATTGGGCCACACAATGTCTTTGGATTAGTTTTTTCTATAGTGAAAACGTTTCAGCACTCTTGAATATTCCGTGTCTTTGTAAATCTGGATCCCAGTCCTTTATTTACACTACAAGAGACGACTGTCTTATTCGCTTGCAGGAGAAGAGGCATAATGTTTTTGTTAATTCAGTGTTATTTCATTATTATGATAATGCTTTTACTTTTACCTTCCTTAAATAGCGAACTAGAAGGTAACTAAATTCATTTAATCAACCTCACATAACCAGGCTGTGGAATAAATAATTCCAATATTTTACCAAAGACAAAGTGCAAAAACAATATTTTAATAGAGATTAAAGTAAATATATAATTCTCTCGGATTATTTACTTATAAATCGATTATCCAGTAAACTTGTAGATTATTATTATTATTATTGTCTATTCTTAATTCACACAATACACGGTCCAAGAGCTATTGTAGGTAGAAGGTGACTAAGTCAGATTGTTATAAGTGAGGCGTAAGGAGGAAGTAAGGAATGCATATTATGAAGACGAATAGGATAGATATTGGTTGGCTCTGGACTTAAAGAGATCAAGATTTTAGCATTCAGTGAAGCATCCTCGCAGGAGTTTATTTCACAAGATGACATTTCTGGGGAAGAAGCTCTCTGAGTGAAACTTACTCCTTATCAAAGAAACACGACGAGAACTGGGATGATTTGTCACCGTGAAGATGGGATGATGGAAGGTCGTAGCTTTGAAGGTCTGAAAAAGGAAGGGACTTAGAAATGTAACTGGACTGAACATCTGCCATGAGAATAGCGAGAGACTGACAACGCTTCGTCTGTAGGATAAGGGTTACAGGGTGGAGAATTATTCATTACCTACAAGGATACGTAATCACTTTTAAAATCTGTCGACGCTGCTGTTGACGATTATAATAATAATAATAATATACCATGTCAGATCAGGCTGTAGGCAATGACGGTTCTTCACAACTTCCTGTCTTTAGATATTATATTACTGATCTATAAAGCATGGCTTGATCAATATTATATAAAGCATAGCGATCACTTCTACCGAGTACACTGGTCTCTCTAGATTTGTGTCTGTGAGAACAACAACTCTGAACAAGGCACCAAGCCCGGCTGCAGACAGAAATTTGAACGTGGGGCGACCAACTGCATCGCCTATAAATTTACTTTCTTTAGCGCAGCGGTATCAACCATGGAGGAGTGTGGCTGCGGTCCTATGACCCGCAGAGTCCATAAAGAATTAACTAGAGATAGAATAAGAGCTGTTATCTCTGATGTTAGAAATACCGTTAATATACAAGTTGGATTGACAGTCCAGGATTGTTTAGGAATTCCTCGAGATACACTGTGAAAAAAAAAAAAGTGAGATGGGCACGGCTTGGCTTTAACTGGAAATTCAAAGTGGCAACTGTTTTTCTTTGATGCATTTCATCCTGTAGAATTTCATCGGACCAAACGGAGCCTTTTTTTTCCACTTGGCTATATTTCTTTCCCTTAAGATTTTTCCGGATACCCAGTTATGGTTTTGCGGCACGAGTCACTTCTTTAATGTTTAATCTCTGACACGAACTGAAAATCTTCAGGACATTTAAATGCCCCGCCTGCCTCTCATACTCCTTCATACGTAACACGAATAAACATTCTCACGCTAGTATAAACTTAAATATGTTCGATTCTTACCCAAACAACCTGGTACAAGAAAAGGTTAAGGAAATAATTGCTTGCTGGCTAAGAGAGTTGCTTTTTTTCCTAATAGCAGCGGTGCTCGGCATTTGAACACTGGAAAGTCCAAGATTTCGGATGTAAATTCTATACACTTGGAAGATTGCTGCATTATTCCTACCCATCTTTCCCCTTCATATAGCTCTTTGTTGTGCCAAGCTAAGGATAGTCAATGCTAAACATTGAGAGATTATCGTGAGTAAAGTTCAGAACAGACAGTTTTATTTGCATCTAGTGGTGGTTATTATTTTATTTAATATTCGATGACTAAAAACAACAATAAAAAGTTTAAAGAAACTAAAATAAAATAAAAAACAAGTTTGACACTGAAATTCCAGCAAATGTAAATTGATCTAATAAATAAAATAAAAAAAATTATCTTAATTAACACCTGTAAAATATTCATCAATCAAGCATAGCGACGTAAGGTTTGACAGATTTACGATTTAACGGTATTTTGAGCCGTGTGACTCTTTATAAAGTGCAAAGGTTATGTGGCCTACTTAATGGTAAATGGTGTTTACGGTTCTATTTAGGGTTAGAGTGATGTGTGTGATTCGATATTTCGAGAGAAGACGAAAAAAAAAAAAACAAACTTGGAGGCTGGTGTGATTAACACGCGCGTGCGCAGCTACGACGCGCATGTCACACAGGAAGGTGGTCGTTAAGAGTGTAAAGTCCACCATCAGGCATGTGGGAAATAAGGAGTTTTTGAAAAGAATAATTCCCGAACACTGGAGATTGGGACGGAATACATCGATGGGCGTGTAGACTTTGAGGACATTTTATGTCGGTTTTATATGACTGCAGAATATAACACAAGGGACAGGGAAGCAATAATGAATTGGAGAAGGTGTAGAAATGGGTTTAATTGTCGATCAGTGTTGAAAGCGATCCCGGAAGAGTAAAATTAGTGGAAAAATTAGCTTGTGAATAGGAAATGATTTTCTCAACTTGTATTTGCTTATTCGCGAATTTTATGGCGATAATGAAATAAAAAAAAAAAATAAATAAAGCAGGAAGAACTAAATATTACTTCTTTCATTATGTAGGTGATTAAAAAAAACCCAAAAAACCTTGGACTAAATTATCGCAATCAAAAGAAAAACTTGGTGTACTATACCACAATCAAAAGGCAGAATTCATTCACAGAAAAGTTTCTCGTGTTCTACGTGTAATTATTCCGTTACCGCCATATCATTTTTCTTTTCTGAAACTGTATAGTTATCGCTGTGTGTGTGTACGGATAGTTTTCCGCCATCAAAACTTTGTAGCTTTAATTTAGCCGACGTAACCTGACCATACAAAGTCATTATGAAAGAACTTGAAGTGCTTAAACTTGCTGGAAAATTAAAAAAAACAAAAAAATTATCGATCGTTATCTGTAGGAATTTATATAGGTGCGAAAATTCGACACGGAAAAAAAAAAAAAATTCCCGTTTTTAAAACTTACCAAATTTTGGGAGTTTTCCGATTTCATTGCAATTTTCTTAATTTATTGATTAACCAAATTTATATTGATTATTTATTTGTACATTTTGCGGAAGTATATTTTTCAAATGAGTTTTACTCACTCCCCATTATTTAACTGATTGGTACGAGTGAATTCTGGCTGTTCTTAATTTTAACTTTTTGTAAAAAAAAAAAAAAAGGTAAATCCACGAAAGGGTTATATCATTAAATAAAATATTTGATATAATCATGAAGATATGGTACGAAATCTTAAGAAAAGAATGCAAGAAAATTCTATCATTATTCTTTTAGAACTTTGCTGATAACTAAATTGGATAAGTTTTTCTTTTGTTTACTAAAGTAGAAAAATCTCTGATGTATATTTGTGAAATATTGACGTAATTTTACTATTTCAGATCTTAGTTGTTGCCGATAAACTATATCTAAAATAAAGAGGTTTGAATAACAAAGAACTTAATGCAATGTTCGTGTGAGAAAATTTAAAAAAAAAAAAAAAAAAAATTTTTATTTTTCATTTTACAACTGTTCCTCATTTTTATTCTACGAAAGATCAAAATGTAAATCAAAGATAAATTTCTGATTTATGTCCTAAGATGTCAAATAATGATGGCTATTTTCAGGACCATCAAAATTTATTGACATTTTATACTAATCTTCTCATGCAAAGAAAATCTTCGTCTGCTTAATAACGTTCTTGTTGGTATGATAATAATGTTAGAAATAGCATGAAGATAAAGAATACATTAAGGAATTGTAAATAAACGGAAAAAGATTCCCACCATGTTTTTTAAATAGAATAACATTTTCAATGAGAAAAAAAAAATCATTAATTAATAAAAGCTGAATTTTTTATTAAAATCGAAAAATTCTGTTTTGGGGTATTTTTTTTTTTTAATTCTGATTGTTGGAGATTTCAAAAATATTTTATGATATTAGCAGCGAAAATGGATGAAAAAAGTAAAGATAGCGATCAATTCAAGAAATTTTTGAGTAATCCATTCTAGCTTATTTTTCTTTTTAATAAGTTTTCGTATGAAATTAATTAAGACTTCTTTACTGAAAGAAAACATATTGACAGCAATAGCTAATAGGAATGTCTGAAAATAATGAGTAAAAATATCACTTAATGGTGTTTTTCGTCCTTTTTCCTTATTTGCTCTTTTTATGTCCCTTTCGATAATGAAGAAAATAGAAATGGTTTATTCAAAAGTTTCATAAAGTTTAAATGTTTTAAGGTTTTTTTTCCCAAGTTTCTTGATTTGTGGTCGATTTGATCTTTTGTATTTGATTTATGGCGCGAATTTTTGGAAGTAGGAATCAAGACAATAAAAAAATTAACCTTTAAATGAAGTAACAAACAATGAAATACGTAACTGAAGAAAAATGTATTTTCACTATATTTTAAGAGAAAATTTAGTAAAATTTTCTACAAAATATAATTAAATAATGGCATTTACTATTTTTTAAATAATTGTCTGAGACAGAAATTGCATTTGTAATAGATTTTTAAAGACTTAATTTCTCTTTTGGTGACATCTATCAGATTAGTTTATCGAACTGCGAGGAAGTGCATTTATTTTTATATTTTTGTTTTAAAGATATTTAAAACCTTCATCTTACGACGTAAAACTATTCATCTATTTTCATGGATTAACTTTAAGATATTAACTTTCAAATAAAAACAACCCAACTTTTAAAAAGTTTAAATCTTGAAAGACAATATGACAGGATGTGGATTTAATATGCATATTTCTGTTGATTGTATTCGTTCTTTCTAATGAAGACTTGGGATATTGTTTGATTTTAACAATTTCGTTATTTCCTTGCTTAGTTTTGGTCGTTTCTCTTCTTCAATGACAAATGCGTCTTCCACAGTAGATAAAGGATTAAACAGTAAATTTAGCATTTTAAAAGTATTATTATTATTTACGAACAATTTTTCTTTCTGCATGAAAATGAGGGGTAACATTATAAGGTTAGGTAAAGTATCAAAAATTATTATTTATACATTAAAGTTTTATGCCTAATTGAGGAAGAATGGATGATAGTGGAAAAAAGTTTTCTTGTAACGCGTTTCTTTCTTTAGCACTTCATCGGACTAAGTTTGTTTATGTTGATGCGACTACACATGCGTACGAATGAAGGATGTTAAGAATTTTAAATTACTATTATTATTATTTTTTTGCGAAACGCGTCACAAAACTTTTTCCACTTTGTCATATACTTTCCCCTATATTGTTCTTGATATATAAAAAATATATATCGTTATCTCAATATGCATGAGGTAAGTGCAGTGGAAGTAATGCATTAGACAAAATAGAAAAGTTTTATTAATTGTCTCGACTTAAGGTTTGTTTTGTTTTACGGCATATCAACCACATTGGGTCATTTAATTCCGACAACTTTTTTTTTCTGGTAATATTTTTTCTTCAAAAATATATAGCTGGTAATATTATATTTTCAAAAACGTATAGTTGTTATAATTTTTTTTTCAAAAACGTATAGCTGGTAATATTTTTTTCTTCAAAAATTCATTTCTGGTAATAATTTTTTACAAAGTATTTCTGGTATTAAAACCTACTTTTACACTTTTATAATGCTTTTTACCTCAGTTTCGGGGTTAACTATTTTCTCATAGCTTGGACCCTACCAGATGCTACCACCCGGGTCAGAGTGGACCTGGGAACATCAGCAATTAAGCAGTAGTTCCACGCTCCTCAAAACCTCCAGATCAGAAGCCTTGCTGTTGGACGTAGTTTATCATCTTACCCTGGATGCGGATGTAGTTTATCGTCATACCCAGAACGATTCGACTTAAGGCAAGGCGTTACTGACAAAAAAGCTATAATATGTAACAACTTATTTTGTTAGTGCAATATATCTCATATCAGAAACTCCTCAGGTCTTTTACGGTATAAATATGTGTTACAGTACTTGTAAAATTTATAAACAATTTAGTGATGAGAATTCATAGTTAAGTAAATGGGCGCAGGTTTCAAGACCTGGTGAAAACAAATAATTTACAAGGCAAATAAAAGATCTGGTTATTTTTCTTCCTTGAGAAGTCAAGTCAATATGCTTGTAAATCTTACATGGTATGTCATTGTTTCGGTTGCAGATCGAGGTCTTGTCGATCAGTGGCCGCTGGTTGGCCATCACCCCCCCCCCTCCAAAAAAACAAAACAAAAAACGAGCGAATGCTTCCGTTCTGAAAGGTCACAGGATCGACAACGTTTTGTCACCGCTGCATATATTAGCATAATTGAGACAGATTGATTTTTAATCTGGTTTGTCAGCCTATCACGTGCTAACGTCCCTTCCGTTACTGTCCTTTATTAAAAAAAATGTCAAATTACTGTGAGACAATGAAATAAAATGTCGGAAGATGGTTGAGATCAAGCTGCCATAAAAATAGAGTGAAAACATTCAAAGACATTTTTAAAGTTCTAAGCGAGTTAGCGACTTAGAAAAATAAGAATTTAAACACTAAAACAGATAAACATAAAACAGTAACGGTCAAAATAAGAACTATTTATTAAAATTTAGATCTTACTTGCCAAAAACTTGAAATTTTAGCTTTATCAAAGAATTTTTTTCATTAAAATTTGTTGCGGAAAAGTTATTCACGAACATTTCTGTCACTGAACAGCAGTGAACTAAATAAAATTTAAAAAAGTTTTTACACGGATTACAAAATAAAAAATGAACATCTTTAAATATTTTATCTTAATATGGAATTTATAGAAAATAACTTAAGCACATGGATGTCCTTAGTTCATAACATTTCTTGCACATATCTAGCTGTTTTTGTTTTTAACCCAGAAATTCATTCTTTCGTTTTCGTTTCCTAACCGTGTCTCCTGTGGGAAAGTGGACGTAGTGTAAGGGTTAACAAGTTTATTTGCTAAAACAACTACGACTGAGTAGTGTGTTCGATCTTTACTGGGTGCACCATACATTCGGCCACGCTTAGAAAAATCTCCATAATCTTGTCTCATTTTATCATCCACAATTTCTCAATGAGATTTAAGTAAGAAATTTGATGTCATGGAACGACTCGCATAATGTCCCCTTCTTTACCACCCCCCCAAAAAAAACAAGCTTTTATCCATTTTGCAGTTAGATATTTCTCATTGTCCTTTAATAAAATGGTTGGCTAATTGCGAGATACATCTTGAGTAAGTATGACATGCTGTTTCGCTAACTTTACATTAGCCTTTAACGTTCTATTAAATGTTACAAGCACAACACACTCAGAAGAGAATATCCTTTATACAATGAAACATTACCTTCCAAAGTAATAAAATGTTTTCATACACTCTGCTTTTAAGTATGTCTGACCTCAGGTTCAAGTAAATTAGTCTAATTCTCATCCTTCCAACGCACTCTTATTGCATATTCAAGCTTAGACGTATTCTTTTTACCTATGAGAGATTTCTTTTTTCAGTTACCCAAACTCGTTCAACCGTTGTGACAGTCTACGGCTGCTCATCTTGAGATCAGCTGATTTGCCATGACATTCCTGTTGCAGTTTTAAAGGGGTTAGTCATGATACGTCTTAATTAGACTATCATACCTAAAGCTTTTCTTACAAGGTCGACTTTTTTCTTTTTTGCGTTCAAACAAAAACAAAGATTTCGTTTCAAAGCTCTCGAAATTACATTCTTTAACCGACCTAAGCTCTCTTGAAACTGTAGAGACAGAAATGCCATCAGTCTTCATCTTGAGAATTTGTTGTAGAATGGCTGCAATTATTTTGACGTGTTGCGGAACGTCTGACAGCTGATGCAACACTGAGAAAATTACGACTTAGAATTAGTAAGGTCAATATACTAGACAGAATTTTCTAGAACGTGACAAAACTAAACAATTCTCCTATTTGTTAATTCTATTCTTATAATTTTTTCATGAATAACATTTTTCCATAACAAATTTCCCACAAGGAGTATATATAAAAATGTAATATATCTCAAGATCTTGTATAAATTATCCTTAATAAAATCCAGACCCGTGTAAATCATACTCCAACTATAGGTTTAAACATAATATATCTATTCAGTAATCCTTCATGGAAGTATATTTTATTAAATGGAATGGAAAGGATCACAGTTTAGGCTTTTACTGTGTTTCTCATGAAGTCTAATAAATATTTCGGTGCTGATCCGAGTCTTGTAAAGAAACTTGCCGAAATTGTGTGTAATGTTCCAACGACATTAGACCGTATTTGGTCATTTTCAAGGAAATGAAAGTGAAACTCGAGAAATAGTCAGAAGAGCGTTTATGTTATTAACAATAAGAAGTTAATAGTGAATACATGGGTTTCTTAACAAAAACACACAGAGGCACTCCTGAAAATTTTTCAAAATTGTTAAGGGATTCCGCCAAAATTTGAAATCTGATCAGATATTTGAAAGTGGGACAAACCGAAAAATCTTCAACACCTTCCCTATCTACATAAATTACGTCTCATTATCTTACCTTTCATGTCTTGATAAGTAAAATAAACACTGGAATCTGAAGATTTATTCGCCGAATGCTGGCAACATCTATGTGTTTAGTTAGGATGAAACCAGATTCATTCACAAGGTCTACTTCGAAGGAGAAGGTGGAAATTACATGTGAAAGTAAATGATATTTTATAAGAACATTCTTGTAAATATAATCTAACTTTCATCTAACAACCATGAATACGGTCATAAAACGTGTATGCATATTTGATGCAACATTGAAATTATGCATATAACTGCACGCATGCGCGAGATGTTTCGGAATATTTATCAGCAATTTGAGCGTCTTTTTTCCGTGAAATGTTCATATTAGTGATAAGGGCATGTCCTCGGAGAATTTAATTCATTAAATTTTTGGTTAAACAGGAACCTAGTTATAGACTAGACTTTATTTAATTAGAAAAGTTTTTAATTGTTTTAAGAATAAAGTATATTATGTACACTATTGTTTTTAAAAAATCGATGAATAATGAATTATTAGAACAAACGTTTTCAATTTAAAAAAAAAATTAAATAGAATAAATCATAAAGTTTAATCTTTTAAAATTCTTTATTAATTTTAGCAGTCAAGTGATATTTTTTTAAAGTCTATTTATTTACTTTTTAAACAAAAAGTAATATTCGTTTCAATTCAGATGAATTAAACTTTAAAGGGGTTATTTTCTCTGAAATAACTTTTCATAAATATATATTTTAATTTTGAAAAAACTTAATAAAGAGAAAAAATTGTGTTGATATATTTGTCAAATTAAACTGATAATAAAAAAGTAGATTTCAATTCGTTGTGAATTTGTTTACTGGCAATATTAAATTTAATTAGCTTGGAATTAAAACGAAAATAACACGTTCACTAAAAACAAATTTTCATTTTCCCCAGAAAATATTTAGAGTGATGAGACAGAAATTTTTCGAGTGCCCCGTATGTGGGTTTGTGGTTTCGAGAGAGAGAGAGTTGATCTTGACAGTTTATAAAATATAAAAACTTGTTTACTTCTCAAAGTGAAGTTTAAAGAATTTCACTCTCAATATTCTGGTATATAAAAGGAATTGAAAACGCTTCGACTTATAATGAAATAATTGGATTTACACATCTTTTTAAATAATTCTAAAGTCAATAGCAACTTTTAATGTCATGAAATTAAAAAAAACATAAGTTTAATATTATGGGATATCTTAACGCATATGGGTCATGCATATTTATCTGTTGTCATGTGCATGGTGAAAAACGTTGCCATGTTGAAAGATTCACGAACCTGTTGACTAAGCGGAACAGTAAAGAAGGAAAAGTGGATTGAATTAAAAAAAAGTTCCTCATTGGTTATTGATGAACGATGCAAGCACACATCTTAACTAAGCGCCATAGCAACAACAAAAAAAAGAAAAAAAGAAAAAAAGGTTTCAAATGTTTTCAGTCGTTACATGGAGATGAGAGCATTTAAATGAAAGAACGAACGGAATCTGGGACGAGAAGAAAGAAAAAGGGATGACGCCGCAAAGGAAATATTTAAGGATAACAAAATTGAACTGCCAAGTTGAGGAGAGTAAAAAAAAAAAAGGAAACAATCAAAATCGTACTTCAGGAAGAGAGAAGGATTGGTTTATTTGTTGGAAAGGAAGAATACTGATGGTCAGGAGGAAGAGTAAAAAGACCCGGAAAAACACAATAATTGGGGATGAAACAGAGGCGTCGATGGGGCAAAATATTAAGAGGGTCGTCGCGGTGCAAAATTATCTCTGGGAAATAAATCTTTGGAGACAACAGAAAAGTAATGGAAGCGTGTTAAAATAAAAAAAAGTGATAGGGCAGGGTGTGGGTGGTAAAAACCTGCATTCGGATGAGAACTTATAATATAGGAGAAAGTCAAGAAAAAAAGTCCATGTT
This sequence comes from Acanthosepion pharaonis, assembly GCA_903632075.3. NCBI lineage: Eukaryota > Metazoa > Mollusca > Cephalopoda > Sepiida > Sepiidae > Acanthosepion > Acanthosepion pharaonis. The sequence continues at coordinate 1,960,168 of CAHIKZ030003892.1, forward strand.
GGATAATAAAGTTGCATCCACATCAGTGGGAAGGAGATACGCGTATTTCTTGACAGATTACAGGATAAAGTGTCACTGAATAAAACTCTTGTATAAGAATTTTTAAACTTCAATAGGTATAAAAGGATATCTAATTCTAAAAGAAAATCTTTACATTTTGAAGAGGATTAAACGAGACTAAATTAATAGCCGCTACATAATTTAATCGTGTATCTTGTCATTGCTTGAACAACTGATTTCTACCACAGTAATGGCTAAACAGTGAATAGTTTCATTGGATATTTTTCATTTACACACAACTCATTCAGAAAGATTATTATGAGCAGCTGTTAGATAAAATTTTATTGGCTTCAATTAGTCACTGAAAACCAAAACAAAAAAATCGTTCAAATATCAAATATAATATCTACAAGCAATGAATGTATTTGAGGTGCATTTTTTATTGATCATCATTATGGTGATATTCAAAATAAACTTAAATTTAAACAGACTTAAATAAGAACACTACTTTTAGCGGCTAAAAAGCTACACCTTTGTGCAAATTAACTGAAACAAAATGAATAATTCCGTTATTATTTTTTCGTATTTTCCCAATGAAATATGACCCAATACACATGTTAATATTTCGTATATCCATTCAACGAAATCTTTCCTTGTAGATTGACCACAGATTCTCAATTGGATTTGAATCAGGAGAGATTCCGGGCCAGTCTATAGTACTTTGATTTGCTCACTGGTAAGACTCGCCAGTGTGTTCGTGCAACGTTACAATTTTCGTAAGTTTCCTTGGATTAACGTCCATCGCAGACAATGGCTGTAGGACAACTAATCGACAGTTGAGACAGTAGTGTCTGGGCGTGATAAAAATCTGATGCAATCAAAGAAGACATATTTATCAAGGCCAAACAAATTTCATCATACACCCCAAAAATAGATTCATATTACTGCACACCACTGCAAATGAAATAATCTGAGAAAAAAAATCGAAATCGATTACATCTTATTCAGTGGGTCTAAACCTGACCGTATGGTGAACGAAAGAAAACTAAAACGTTTTTTTTTTTTCAATTAATTTGCACACAGGTTTGTGCTATATTTATTTTTCTTTGTATCAGTAACACATCTTTACAAATATGTCTTCATTTTCTTACGCTTTATCAAACGTCCTATCGATTTTTGTTTGACCTTGTGATAAGAAGCGACAAAAAGAAAAAAAAATAATAATAAAAATATTAGTCGCAAGAATAACTGAAGACCATAGGCACGACACAAATATTATGTTAATTAGAAGCAAAGGAGCAGAAATATGACTAAATGTACGGACGCTTTCTTGCCGCTGTCATCTGCAAGGAAGTTGGTTAAAGCGTAGGCCATGTAAGACGAGCTATTGAGATAAGGGATACAAGTTCAGCTCCATACGAAAGAAACCTGTTGAAACATATTTTTCAAAACTTACAACGCTAATACGTTGTTGATGAATACTTTTAGTAGAAGTGAAAAATAAATAAACATATGGAAAACTAATCATGGCAACTGTGGAGACTTGGTTAAGGCGACGTCCATGAAATATGAGCTACCGAAATAGGAGATGCAAGCTAGTGTCTTGCGCGAAGCTAATTCTTTATTCCGAATTTCGACACTTTAATTGCCAATGCACGGATAAACATTCAAAAATAAATTAAAAATACGTGAAGATAAAAAGCAACATTAAAAATATCAATGAACGCTCTTTGGCATTAGATTAATAAAAAAAATAATCCACTAGAAATAGTTGAAAAACTCAGTACATTAAATTGCGTGTTATCCTGAAACAGCAGGTCCAAATTGTACATTTACATCTTCCACCTAGTTTATTTAATCAAAGGTAGTAAACCCGGATTCGATTAAGATTCGTGTAACTGAAATTTGTATGCAAATTCTTTTTTGCATGTACTTTGAATAAATTTCTTTCAGAAATTCATTTTTTGAAAAAGTTCATGTGAGAATGAGCGTGTAATTTTACTTTTATCAAAATTAGAAATTAAGTTTTAAATATTTTCAAAGCACCGTCATTTTGCATCGTTTAATCAAATGTAAAAAAAATAAATGAAAAAATATGCAAACACGAAAAAAAAAAAAAACAGTAAAATATTAAAAAATAAAGCGGAACATCAATTTGAATAAAACCGGTTTTAATTTCAAGTTTAAGAAAGCCTTTATACATTTCTCATTTTTATATCATTGGTTCACAAGGACTATACTTGGATAGAAGAGACATGTTAATTCAACTAACCGAATATTGGCCCCAGATTATTTTAACTTTTAAATAAAAAATTGACATGCTATTTCTAAGATAAAAGTTCAATGAAATTTTCTTTTGAGTTGCTTCGTTGAAAATATACATAGTTTCTAATGAAGTTTAGATGACATATGTGTAGGTATGTATAACTAGTCAGCCAGTGACGTCATTATCGTTTAGCGATATGGTATAAAATATACCTAAAGTAAAATAATCGGAGCAAAAAAAAAAAGAAGAAAAAAAACTTGAAAAATAATCCTGACTAATATATGCATAAAAATATGTTAAAACTTCAAAAACGTTATAGAAATTCTTAGAAAAGAGATTTGGCTTATAACACGAAGTCAGACCAACGATAATAGTTTCCATCTGTGAGAGCAGAAGTAAACATTGCATTAAGGGAAGAGTCGTGTATGCACAATAAGGCCTGCAGTAAATTAGAAAAGGAAAATAGTATATTGTAGATAAACTTGATCCCAAAATGAAATGTAATCATGTAACATCAAGTTCGATTACTGATTCTTATTAAAACATTCACACGCTTAGTGTTTCATTTTACACTTATTAAATGGAAAATAAGTTTAATATTGGTGGACGCAGCAAAATGCATTGTATTGATTAAACTAATCACTAAAAAATTCTACGGTCTAAGTTAGTAAATAAATGCAAAAGGATACAGCGATTGATTAAATTAGAAATTTTAAACATCTTTGAATAATCATTCTCCGCCTATTTTGTGCTAATTCACAATAAAAATTCAAATTGATTAAACCTATAGGATAATATATTTGCTAATATCAGAGTATAATATGTTTACATTCAAACTTATTTTAAAACATACTACAAAAATATTTGCCATAACAATCTCACATTTTAGTTAGGCTGATAGCTTTTTCAAAATTAACTTCCCTCTATTATATGAGTTAATTAGACAACGAAATATCTTATTCCTAAAAATAATCAAGGTTTGTATCAAGAACGTTTAAAAAATTTTCCTTATGGATGAATCTTAAATATTACATATTTAAAAATACACAAACTATCGTAAGTAATCTTACAGAAACCTGAACGCATATATATATATATATATATATATATATATATATATATATGTGTGTGTGTGTGTGCATTTAGGCACCAATCCATCATTTATGCATGTTTCATTAGAGATGATAGTCAAGGTACTGTGATTAAGCTCTTTATTTAAATCTAAGTTTTCATTTTTGGACAGAGTGCGTATTTATCTAGAGTTATAGGAATGATTTATTTGCCGAAAACAGTCATCACATTGTTAATACTGTTGAGTGTTGGCTATTCTATTTTATTATTAGGGCTTCCATTATTTTAAATATTTTAATGCTTCTTTTACATATGTATGATGTTATTATGCATGTATTCAAGACTTGTATTCTCTGCTTCATCCGAAAAATTCTGGTAGAAAATGTAAGCATAATAAGCTCATCCATAGGCGAAAGCGCTCGTAATTACAGAATATTTGGACAGTTTATACACACACTGTGTCCAGAAAAGAAATCAATTGTTCAAACACAAGATGAATTAAATAAAACTATTAATCAAAGTAACTTGTCTGTCGTCTTTAATGAAACAGGTTTATATATATATATATATATATATATATATATATATATGTATATATAAAAAATATACACATATATGTATAAAATATCTATACACACACACACACATATATATATATATATAAACATATACACATATTTACAATACATATATAAAATACATATACAGATATGTATGTATGTATTAGACATATGTGTGCATATATATATGTGTGTGTATGTGTGTGTGTGTGTGTTTAAGCGTTTTATATATTTTTTTTAATTCCAGTGACTAAAAATATTTCGATTTTGATTATACGTGACAAAAAAATAATATCACTTTCATTGATAAAGTCAGATGATGAAAGGCGTCGGCAAATGTAAGTAATGGTTTTCCTATTGATTATTCTATTTCATATGTAACTATATGAAAAATTATATATATATATATATATATATATATATATATATATATATATATTTGTGCATTTAGGAAACAATACTTTCATGCACATTTCATTGAATACGACAGACAAGTTTAGTTTTTTTTTATACAATTCCTCATGCGACCTAATATTTTTTTTTCGGATGATAAATTATATAAAAACTGTCCGAATGTTCTTTTTATCCGAGCGCTTTCGGCTATACATTTAGCCATTTTCAAGGATTAAATATTTTAACTGTTAAATAAGAAATAGTTTGTTGCATGTATGTTATATAAAATGTTTTCATTTTTCGAAACACGGTCAACATATTGCGTCCATGTTCATAGTTAATATTATTAACTGTTGTGTTTTTGTTTGTATTAATAAGGCTTCCGTTATTTTTTGCATGTAATTTATCGACTAAAAAGAAAAAAAATTATTAGATCGCATGGGAAATTGTATAAAATGACTAAATAAAATCACCTTGTCTGTCGTATTCAATGAAATACACACACACACTATAAGTCTTGAGAAGGAAACACTTGCTAGACACAAAAAAATTAAATAAAAACTTAGTCGTAGTAATATTAAGTAATAATATAATAACTATTAATTAATAGTAATAATTAATGTGTGTGTGTGTGTGTGTGTGTGTGTTAAGATAGATTCCTATGTGTTTTAGTGTGTTAATATATATTACCTACTTCCCAACTGATCAAGGCTGAGAGTAAAATGATCATTCTCTCCTTCCAAAATTTCTACTCTGGCGTACTTACTCAAAGTTCATTTAAGAACCACTAAGAGAACGGTGAATGAGCTGAAAAAAGACGGATCTGTAGAGAGTAAAATCTGGATCAGGAAGAAGGATCATCATTTCAGCTCTGATCCAAATAGATCCTTATTCTTTAAAGTAGAGTCCAATAATAAAGTCCAGTAAATAGTTTCATAAAGACATCGGAGAATTCCAATAAGATACGTTTCAAATGTTAATCAAACAATTGGAAAATTTATAGTTTATATAAGATTAAAAATAATGGAAGACTTAACAATAAAAAAGAAAATGCCATCACTAAATATTTACTACGAACACGAAATATGCTGCCTGCGTCCCAAATAACAAAAAAGAAATCTAGATACATACACACAACACACACATCGAGTTAAAAAATAAAAAAATGATCTTTTTAATGGCTAAATGGATAGCCAAAATCGCACGAAAATGGAACATTTATTAAAAACTATGGACCCAGAAAAGAAAACACTTGCTCGACACAAGAAAAATTAAATAAAATGCTTAATAGCAGTAATATTAAATAATAATATAACTATTATGTAATAGTAATAATTAATTATATGTTAATATATATTACCTACTATTATATATATGTGTGTGTGCATATTAATATATATTACCTAATAATAATAATAATAATAATATATATATATATATATATCTGAATTAAAACAATGTTAGATTCACAAATATCGCTAAAATTATTTTCTTTAAAACTGAGGTGTGGGTGTTTTATGAGGACTTGTCTCATCTTTCGGTATCCAGCTGTTTGCAAGATTTCTCTAAGAAGTAAAGTATTCTTGTAAAAATACATGACAACTACAACAGAAACCTCTTTTTCGATATTTCTAATTCCCAGTCATGTTGCAATTTTAAAACATTTTAATCGTTATGATATTTTCTTAAATATTAGGGACGTTGGTTTTATAGTCTTACTTTCAAAACAATTGTTGAGAAAATGTAAATACATTCGTGAGAGATATTACTTCTTTTGTAAACAGTCTATAAATTCTGCTTGAATTTTGCTTATTTCCAACAATCATCAATCATTCAAGTTCAAGACGGGACAAAAGCCAACATCGCTGATTTTCTCCCCACTAAAATATATTGAAACATCTTTCGATACCTATTTCGTTTATTTTGGTTTTGTGTTACAATATGTTAAACTTCGTAGCTCACCTTGGAAACTGGTACTATAATAGTGAAATTGATCCTTACTGTTTAGCAAAAAGTCAAGGAACTTGATACATTACCCTTTGCTATTGTGCATACGTTTTTGGTGAAGGAGAATTAATAACATTAGATTTAATTCATAGTATACATTGTCTCGATAAAATCCTTTCTAGAGTTTCTTGATTGTATAAGATCTCAAAAACATTCTACTTAAATAAGCAACGAAGTGAAAAGTCAAGAGGTTTTCTTAATGAAAGACAGATTTACTGAGACAAGCGCAAACAAACGCATCAGCTGTAGCATAAAGATCATTCTAGAGACGTTTTTGTTTTGCTCTCTTAACGTTTTATCCAAATGAATATCATATTTAATATCATTTCTAGCAATACGATTTCCTGAATATTTAATAATATGTAGACCGATCGGTCACGTACTAAACTCAACCAATGTGACATAAGGAAAATTTGCTGCTTAATAGTCAAGAGATATCTGAAACAATCATTTACTTATTCATTTTTATTACAATACAAATTAAACACTGTGCATATATTTCCAGCACTACTAAGCAACTTTTCGACGTAGTCAGAGTGGAGATAGATGCACGCCTCATCTGTTGAAGGCCACCATAAATGCTATAAGAAAGTGGCGTCAGATGAGTCGAGCCAATGTTGCACCTCTGCAAATACGGCGTCATCTGGGTGAAACCGCTTCTTGGATAAATATCGTTCGACAAACCTAAACATGATAATTTAAGGAAGCAGAAGTTGATTTTATGACCTGGCAGAATCTGTCATTACAACTGATGCTGGCAAACCATAATATTTCGACCTCTCCAAAATACAAACTTTGGATATCAGCAAAGAATTAAATGACAACTGATTTCTGAAATGTAAAATTGTGACTCTCGTAAAATGAAAGATGTAATTTCAAAAAAAGATTGGGACAAGATTACTAAATATATGCGATTCTATTTTTGTGGAGAAAAACAAACATAAATGTCACAATTTTCATTATATTCATAGATTATTAATCAATTCTTTCATACTAAAACAGACAGGTTGCCCAGTAGGTAATGACGATATAAAAAAATGATTAAAATTAATAATCGTATCATCAGACAGCAAACGCAGTCAGTAATGAGGAACGCTGTTCGTCGAAAGAGGTCAGAACGTTTGCGTAAAAAGAGGTCATTCTGCTGCAAAACAGCTTCAAACTGACAAGAGTCTTCAACGATATAGTTTGATGTTTGACCGCATCCACCATATTAGTTCTGACTTGGTTCATTAAAATTTCATCTCTTTTTTGCTTCTCAAACGATATTTATCCAGAAGGCGATTCCACACAGGTTGCTGAAAATGAAAATCCATTCGTTTGACGAAACACTATCTGAGAAGCAATTATGTGTGTCCATGGACAACTGCATTAATCCCAAATGGCAACTAAATGGGGAAAATAACAGACGTGCTAATAATATATGCATGAAGTATTATTTAGTTAGAAATTAATAAATGGTTGTATTTTGAATTTCGAGCAACACACACACACAGCATTGAAAACTTGATTTGCAAAAATTATAAGTAGGTGAAGAATTTAGTTTACAGAATGACATTATTAGCTGAAATTTGATCTGAAACTTTTCAATAAGCAATATCCGATTCCTGTAATTCATCATTGAATTAAGTGCATGGACAAGGAAGGGTATTATTAAAAAAAAACCCAAAAAACAGAAGCTTTTTTTCTTTTCCTCCATTAAGCTAGAGTATTACCTACAATGAAAAAAAAATCTCGATTAATAAACATCATGGTCAATATCTATATATCTAGAAATGTTTTATTGTTTCAGTTGAAATCCGTTTGGCTCAATACGAGAAAAAGCAACTCTAGTTGTTGATATGGCAATTCTGAACTAGTGGTTGACCGAAAGTTAGGCTATCCATTCAAAATGATTGAAGTCAGTTTCAGAATGACTTAATGTTAATTATTGTGAAGAAAGGGCAACCAATTTTGTTAAACATTTTAGTGACATTCTTACCGTACCCGCTGTTCTGTTGGAATGGTGAAGCAAGTAATATTCAAACATATTGTTCATACAACAATGAATACAGCGTCGATATGTTGATAAGTAAAAAGAGAATAACGCTTCAGAAAAAAAAAAACCCTACTTAACAATTCTGTTATTTGCTTAATAGTCGAGTGAAACTGAATTCAGTCAGAGGTCAAACTTGATCTGTAGCCGTGTGAGCTCACAGAGATATGCTCATATTTTGGCGTTAAGCGACATTCACGTATAAAAAAAAAAAAAAAATAAACGCAAAAAGAGGGCGATCCGAATTGAGTGCAATGATAAATGTCACTGACGATGATCCAGTCACGTGGCTTTTTGAGTTGCCGGGAGAGGAGTTCACACGATCATCTCAAAACGATGTATGAGCTCCTGTGCAGGCAGAAGCCATTCTCACGACCCCTGTAACAAGCAGCAATTAAATGAGAAACCTCGTTACAAAGGAATGCTATATTTTGAGAAGTTGTGACATTAACAAAAGCTAAGTTCGATCTTCTTTACAATCTGTGTTTCCTTGCGTTGGCCGACATTCGGGGATTAACTGTTCTTATTACACATAAATACTGGATTTTTAGCTTTTGTGTCTACTAAAGTTTTATGTCTACATTTTTCGTTCTTCATATTAGACTGCATTCAATAATGGAATACAACTGACGGCAATGCAACCAATTTTTCTTAAATGGTTCAACTGTTTTCCTGGAAAATAAAAGAACTCTTTATCTCTTTGCGTTAGATCAACAGTAGGCTAACTAAGCAGACTATTGTTATTGGCATGTGTTCGTTCCTCACCGAGTGTACTAGATTAAGATAAACTTATTAAATATTATCTACACCATTACTACAGCAACAGTATTATTGGTAATCAAAATTAAAAGTGGAATGAGTATATCACTACAATGAACATGTGTTGCGTTTATCTAAAATTAACTGGACAACGTCCTCCTCTCGTTTTCGATATTCTCCCAGCGGATCAAGACGAGAGGTATTAAAGTTTGTCAAGGAAGATTACCATTTGAACATCTTAATGAATGGAACAAATTACAATTGTTTAATCGTAGACATGAAATTAAAATCCAGATGGGAGTATTAACGACCCCACTACACACAGAGAAAAAACAACAACAGTTAAACCCAAGTGGACATTGAATTCAACACCCAGCGACTCAGCTGACCTCAATTTCCTCTTTTATATTTACATACACTTTATCCCTAATATTGAGCACTTTAACCCATAAATATAGCATACATTTTTATCACACACATATAGTTTTTATACATAAGACATTAAAAACATATTGCATAATTTGTCGATGAATAATGATTTTTTTCAAGAATTGTTTTTACCTTTTAAAATTTTAATTGGAAATATTTATTAAGCTTTACATTTCTTAAAATTCTCAATTAATTTCAGCTTTTTAGATGATATTAATATGAATTAAGCAAAAACTATAATTATAAATGCGAAAACATAAAAATTAAAACACCAATATTTAAAAAAAAATTTGAATTTTTTTGTACATGTATAAATGGGCCGATTTTTGTAAGGATATGTGACTATACACGACATTATCAGAAAATAAGAGCGATAACTATAGTAAATTTAAAGCCAAAATTTCTAAAATTAAATCAAGTATTATATTACGGGGAATATGTTCTTAAATTTTTAAGATTACCAAGTACTTCCTTTTCTTCAATGTTTTACATCACGTCAAGACACCTACCGTCCGGTTAAAAAAGCATGTCTGCGATATTTTAAACTTAAACTAAATATTTTTTCCAAATCAGATAAATTATCCATTACATCAACTAATATTTCTCAAAGAAAGTTTCAGAAAAATATATTTTATCTTTGGAAGACTTTTTCATAAAGAGAATTACATTGCTATGAAAGCCGAATAAAAAAACGGGGACTAATCAGCTACTTACCAAAAAAAAAAAAAAACACAAAACTCCCATTCAATTTAAATCAGTTTTTGAAATTACCGCAAAATATTTTGGTTATTGGAAATATTAAATTCAATCTAATAGTTTCAAATTCAAACTAAAATAAAAGCTTCAAGAAAGAATTTTCACATTGTTAAATTAATTTTAAACATTAAACAATATAAACGTATCACGTCCCTATGTGGATGCAGATGTAGGTATATAGAAAAACAAGACGTGTGAACAAAATATATTGTACTGATTATAAAAACTTATCCATCATAAATTAATCCCTCAAATTATTCAAACTGCTAGCACCTTCATTTACAGTCCTCATTATCTGCAAAAGATTTTTATTATTTATAAAAAAAATTATAATAAATGTATTTTCATAAAAATTTTGAAAATAAAATATTAAAAAGAAAATGAATTCTAGTATTAAATGAAGCCTAAGAACAAAGATTATAATGCTTGTAAAACTTGTATAATACTTACTATATACCTAATTTTGAGATCACTATGTATATAAACCTGTTCAGTTGTTGTGAGATTGACAACTGAAATTGTAGAATTGGAACGTTAATGAATAGGCATTCGTAAAATAGATTTACTGTGATCAATGAAATCATTTTTATCGTGTGTCCCGATGAGTAATTAAAAAATTACGACACCGTGATGAGGTGACCATCGATAAGTTTTTTTTTTTTACTTGTATCGTAATAACGCTCTGCTACTACATTAGCAAATATTCCGTTAAATTTTATATACGATAAATTATATAATTTTACGTATAATATTTGCTAGTATGACTAACAAGAAATTATATATATATATATATATATATATATATATATAAATCAGATGAAAGTTTCTGTTTACCTAGATTTCGGTGCACACAAACTTTGCGTGAAGCAAAAGTAAAATATACAAGTGGGGAATTTTTACATAAACAAAAAAAAAATCCCGTAATTAGGTGAGTAATATTAAAATTAAAGGAAAGAATGTTAAGACCTAGAATTGGGGAAAGGAAAAAAAATTGCGAGTGCAGGAAAAGGAAGCAATTGACGAAATGGGAAAGTGAAAAAGAAGAAAATAAATAGAAAAAGGAAAGTTGGCCAGGAGTTGTAAATGCAATCCATCAAATCAAGCGGGGCTAAAACTGTCATAACACAACCCAGAGGCGGGAAAGGAGAGAGAAAAAAATCAATGGCCGCCAAGTCAGTGGGTGAAAAAGCGAACAAAACACCGGATATATATTTATAAGACGTACATACATTTATAAATCAATTACGTATACATACACGTTGTTACATTCAAACAAATCACACACGCATAGATACATAAACAATGCTCATGAACACACATATATTGATACACAGTAGAATTGCAGTTGTGATTAAATTCCTGTGTTTATATGCAATTTTGCTATAGTATTTAAATGAATAACTATTTTACAATGTTTGAATTTTTTTATGCACTTTTCAAATTGTATATAATGTATTACGCTAATAATAGCAGCAACATAGTAGTGTTGTAATAAAGAACTCTACACTGTGTAATGTCGCTCTCAAAATAGTGCTTATTGTAAAAAAAAAAAAAAAAAAAAAAAAATGAAAAAGATCTACTAGAATATATATTTGAGATCAACACCCAGAGGCGACAGTCAGGCCATTCGCTTGTTTTTAAACAGAAAACAGACTGTCACCACTGGGTGTTGGCATCAATGTCCATTTTAATATTTACATACGCTCTATCCCTAATATCGAGCACTTTAACTCATAATATATACATATATATATATATATATGTATATATATATATATATAGTCTCTCCCGTTGTCTTCAATGTATGATGGTTCAAAGATTCATCTTCAAGATACTGAACAGACAGACGAACCGCACATAAATATTGGATTAAAATGTTGAAAGATTGTGCAGAAGCATCCACACAATCGGGAGAACTGATTACAGAGAACGGGTTCAAAGCTTGCCAGGAGGTCCCTAAAGTACCCAGCTTGTCTTACTATTTAACTAATAGCTGCTGGGAGAAGAGATCGATTCATACCTTTCCCAAGGGTATTTGCGAGAATGTAATGAACCTGACTGGAATTCAAACTGCTCTCCATCCATTCACACACACTATATATATATATATATATATATATATATATATATATATATATATATATATATATATATATTTTGTCGTGAGTGGGGGACATACATAAACAAAATAAAATATATTTTATTATACAAAGTTGTGCATTTTATACGAGAGAGTGGCCGCTGCTAACTATATATGTAAAACACATTAAGGTTTCTGTGTGCCGGCTATTTAGTTATAAGAGTTGTTTTTGCCTAATAGGCCACTCCCTCTCCCACACACTTTACCTACCACTACTCATGGAGGAATATTGACAACAATCAATAGCATACAGTGCAGGGAACAGTGAATTTATGCCTTTGCCTAAATCTATATGTACAAAGTGAATATAAGCATATTTCTCCTAATTTAGAACAATGTTTGCCGATTCCATTTTAGTAGTTCATAGCCGTTACGCTGCCATATAACAGATCATCTGATAAGTAAGGTCCGTATTTAGGGGCAAGAGAAAATATTTAATATGTTCCATTATTCTCAAACATTCAAAGCTTCATAAAACCAGTTTTTTTAAACGTCTTTTGAGTGTGTTTTTCTTGTATACATGCTAATCATCGAAAAATAAATTTACGATGTGATCTATTCTATGGTCATTAATTATCTTGATGGAACATATCTGTTGGTGTCTCATCTCTTAAATTGATCTGGCCTATTCTGAACGTATCAAAGCATTTTCAATAATTTATTTTAATTAAAGAATCTATTCCATAAAACCATGAATTGTATTGTTTGCTTCTGGAATATTATTTTATCAACTCTGAGAACATTGCATACGTTATCTGCTCTATAGATCCGTCCATGTTTAAGAGTGACAAATACCGAGGACATGAATTATTCGTTTGAAAATCGGAGGAACTGTTAATAACATGCATCCTTATTTTGGCATTATCGGAGCTATTCTATCTACAGTTGAATTATTTTGGACATTAATTACCAGAACTCTCTCTGATTATTATAACTTGAAAATTGAATGAGAAATAGGAAAATTCTGTGTAGCGCGATTACTCTCCTTCATCCTGCTAAATCATCAAATTTTCCGCTTTGTCATCCACTGTTCTGATATGTACAATTGTATATATTATATTCTGTCTCAAAATGAATGTAACAAATCTATGTAAAAATGAATAATTTTATACGGAGAAATTTATAAAATCCTCTTTACATTGTGTTCATAATAAGAAGGAATTATGACTCCCTACAATTACTGTATGCATCTAACAATTTTTAGGAATTTTCTGTCGAGAAGCCGTATAAAAATTAACTTAACTACAATTATTTTAAAATTAATTATATTATATGAATGTAAATATTATGTAAGTGTTAGTTTCCTTTAAGTCCTATTCGGATGATTATCTTAATCTATCCCAATTACGATCAATTCATTTTCTGATCTTTCTCTATGTTACATCCAATGAATTTTTAAATGAAGCTAAATTATATTTTGTTAATCTCCCGAATAATTTGTTTACTGAACCGTATGACAAATTTTGTGTCTATTAAGTTTTGCTTTATTTTTTTTTCATACAAGCATGTTTATAAATCAGTAATATTTAAATATAGATATGAAAAGGAAAATAGGAAGAAATATCTGAAGATCATCAGATACCCAAGAAAAATTCTGAAAATAACCAAAGTATTAGCTACACGGTATCTAAGAAAGTATTAGCTACACGGTATCTAAGAAAGTATTAGCTACACGGTATCTAAGAAAGTATTAGCTACACGGTATCTAAGAAAGTATTAGCTACACGGTATCTAAGAAAGTATTAGCTACACGGTATCTAAGAAAAAAACTTTTTGAAGTCATATTTTTGCTGACCACAGTTTAAATAAAATTAGAGATAAAATTTCGCCATTAACATTTAGATAAATTATGCACAGCTGTTGAGAAAGTATTGCGTAAATGTACATTGTATGCTTCATGTTTAAATGCAATCATCAGGTCAGACGATTGCGTTTAAGGATGAAACAGACTGTCGCCACTGGGTATTGACTTCAATGTCCACTTTACTTTTATATTTACAGATGCTTTATCCCTGATATTGAGCAATTTCAATCTTAAGTATAGTAAAACTATATTTTATCATACCCACTATATATATATATATATATATATATATATATATATATATATATATATATATAAAATATTTGTGCGTGTGTCTGGATACTAAAAATAAAGAAATTGCTTAAATTTTAATAAATTTTTTAATGTCTGAGTAACTGACTTTCATAAGTTATTATCCAAGGGTTTTGTTGATAATGTTGTGATGGTATGTAGTATATATTTTTTGCCATTTTCACCATGTATTCAGCTACAACAGTGAAATCGAAGGAAACCAAGCAGAGACTTGATCTTAGTGAAAATAGTTTTGTAACTACCGATGATGATGAGCCTCGTAAGCTTGCAACTAAAATAATAAAAGTTTTGTTAATTATTTTATTTAGTTCTTTATTTTTACAAACACATGGTAAGTAAACGCCTTAAATTATCGCTTTTCGCCGAGAAATCAAACCACGATCTTTCGTGCAATGTAAAATTACCGGTGATTGAGCTGTTTAAGTCGCGACTAAAATGACTACAATTTCCACACAACTTAGCTCCGTGTGTATGTGTGATTATATATATATATATATATATATATATATATATATATATATAAAAACACAAGTATTTGGCATGTTTTCTTTTGCCTAATTTTAACAATTAACACTCGTGTACATAGAGATGCAATCAAAGAGTTCGAAGACTATGAACATAAAATTTTCTTCAATTACATATTGATTTACTGAGTCATTCGAAAGGGTTTCATTGGGTTATGCACAGTGATTCCGTGGTTTTCTAAGCAATTTTTTTCAATCGGCCCAGGCATATTAAATAATATATTCCCTGATATTTTAGACAACACTTCATACATAATTAATACTAAATTATTTAAATGTTATAAATTGAAAGAAAATAATTGTAATAATTGACATACTTGTGTGCATGTTTTTACGGGGAGATGGTGAACATTTTTTGCCAAATTAAGTATTTCAATGAGCAAAAGCCAGATTACTTATTTTTGTTAGAGGAGTGGGCTGAGAATTTAAGAAGCCCTTGCATATGTGGGGGTGATTAAAAAGTATAAAACGATTAACACTTTTTTGATAAAAATGTTTTAAGTTTCAATGGAAGTTTATAAACAGATTTCAGTTAATATTAGGTTATATGTCTCATTTCCACATAAGGAAAGATAATGTTTTTAAATTAAAAATAAAATAATTAAAATTATACGGTTATTTAAAGACAAGGTGATAGTAGCTGCACTTATAAAATATGTAATCCAAAGATTTGTTAACAAGCGGGCCTACATGATGGAAGAAGACCCCAGACTTTGTTGTTATTATTATTAAGAGAAAAGACCAAAGGATGTTTTTATTATTAAGTCATATATTGTAATCTTTTTTAGAACCTTCGAAATTTTGGTTAAAAATTTTGTTTTTCTTGCGTCAACGACTTAACATAAATTAAGATGGGAAACTTGAACGTCTTTTTTTCTTTCTTTTTTTTTTTTTTTTTCAAAACATTGATTTGGAAATTCCTTGCAAAAATCAGATAATTTTCAGATTTTGATGACATATTCAGGACTTATTCGCAAACTTTTTTTGTTTAAATATCTTGGTAAAAATAGTTTTTGTATCTGTTACCCCCCACCAACACCCCCCACCCCACACGCACACATTTAATTTATGAAATTTCGACAAATTCATTTTTATAGAGTTTAATGTTTATAATCGTTGTCAGGACAAGTTCTTGGAGAATTTAAATTGTCAAAGTGTTTATTTTTATTTATTTTTACAGAAATTCTGCTCTGAATCCTAATATAAAAAAGCAATAGAACTTGGACATTATTTAATTGAAAACTTACAAGAAAATTGATAATTAATAAATTTTTACAAGAATCTTTTCAATTTAAAAAAAATTATTAAAATAATTTATAACCTTTTTAAGTCTTGTAAATTTCTGTATTAATTTGTAGCTGTTATGTTATATTTTTATTAAGTCAAAACCTTTATTTACTTATCTTAAATGGAAAAGCATACTAAAATTCAGAGATGTCAGAATTTTAAAAAGAATTTAAAATTTTGTGTGTGCATAAAGGTGTCCTTTTTGTAAATACGGATATCCATACATGATGAGAAACTCCCCAAACGTAATAAAAACAAAGTAAATTATCAGAAGTAAACATTATCAGAAAATAGATAACTATAGTAAGCATTAAATTTAAAATTTATTGTTAATTTTCTAATATTTCTCCTTCGTAAGTAAAATATTATATCAAGGTTTCTAAAATTCAATAAAATATTAGATTACCAATAATATCTTCCTAAATTTTTAAGATTAATGGATAGTTAAAAATTATTAAAAAAAAATATTCACATTGTATTCAAGTAATTTTTCAGTTATGTGAGCTTTACTTAAAAATGCCAAATGCCAGGTTATAAAATAATGTGTTAACACCCCCACAAAAACACCGACTTCCGTATTAAATAAATGCTTTTCGGTGATATTTTCAACTAAAAGTAACAGTTGTTTTAATTCAGATTACTTAAATTTTAAAAAAGTTAAGCTTCCTCAAATGTAGTTTCAGAAAAGTAGATTTTACTTTTTAAAATGTTTTAATTAATGAGAATTGTGTTTACACAGATTTTGTCAATATGAAGAATTTTAGCGATAAAAATTCCAATGAATTTAAATTCGGCTTTAAATACAGTAAAATAATTTGTTTATTGGAAATTTTAACTTTTATCTAATAGCTTGAAATTAAAATTAAAATAAAAGCTTCAAAAACGATTTTTCATTTGTTAAAATGCATTTTAAAACTTACTAGTTACTTTTTTGGAGGTACCTACATAAAAAAAAAAAATAAATTATGAATGAATAAAGATAAAGTTGTTTAAAATTAATTTTCTATTTCATCCTTTTTTAAAACTGTGTTTTACGTGTAATGTGTTTTTATTAAATGATTTTATTAAATTAATTTACTGGTATTATTATTATTTATTTATCTTATAAATATATTTCCAGATGGAAATTTTTTATCATAAGCAGAGAAAAATTGATTCTACATCTACAAAAGTCATGACAAAATATTAACAGTATAAAAAAAAATATTTTTTTTTAGCTGTTCCAAAAAAAAAAACAAAAAATAAAAAAAACCCAAAAAACTTTCACCATAAATATTATATATTTCTTCGCATGTAATGTTTAGTTTTCCTTTCAGCTTTTCCGATAATCACATAATGAACATTTTACGAAACAATCGCTTACTATTTATTTTAAAAGTTATGAGGATAAAAAAAAAAGAAACAATGAAAAAGTGACAAAAAATAAAAAAAATCTCATCCGATAGGCAAAATATTGACTTACGTAGATTCTGTCTTGGTATAACGTCCCGTGATGAATTCAAACCTGTTGGGGAAAAATTTAAATGTCAATTAATATATATGTAATAATAATAATTTTATTATGATTTCAGATGTAAGACACCAATTCAGAAACCATTATTAAACAAGTACGAATTTATTGCTCTGAAAGTTTACCATAGATTCTAATACGAAGAATATGACAATAGATTTTTTTAATGTCTCTAGAATATGGCTAAAAGGTTGTATAATGATTATCATTAGTTCATATTTGATTATCAAATAAGTTCATTACTTGAGTAGATTTCTTTCATCAGTCGTTATTATTTCATCATTACGTGTACTATTATCGTAATTGGAAGAATTAGTAATAATGGCATTGCTGCTGCTAATATTATTTGCAGTAGCAGAGCGGTTAGAATTGTTGTTACTAGCATTATTGTTGTTGTTGTTTTTAACATTATTAGTTTAATAGTAGTGCTAGCATAGCAAAAACGCAACTATGTTACTTGCGAGACCCACAAATATGATTAGTATATCCACTGTTATTAACTTATTTTATTGAATGTAGCATTAATATTAAATAATATTAAACTTATTTCAATATTCCTTCATCATGCCCAGTCGCATTTGAAGGTTTTCCCTATTCAATCTCGAATGCTAATCAAAACTTCATTTATGGCAGTGTTACCGTCCGAAAATAAAATAATTTAAAATATCTTCACTTAATTTATTATCGGATGCCTAAATAAATGAAATTTTTAATATATTTCCCAATAGAATGACAAATCCAAACTTATAATTCTGTTTTGCTAGAGTAATTATGATATTTAAAACAAAATTGATCTTTAAAACAAACCCGCAGAAGATAAAAAAAATTAATGAAACTGTGTTAGTTTCATTTGAAACAATGAAATGAAAAAGAAAAATGTTTTAAGGCATTAACTACACATTTCTAACGTTAATGTTATAATAAAATGCCTATATTCAAGAGGGACACATTTACCTTCATTTAGCGACTATCATTTACATTGGAAAGAATTTATTTGGCTACATGAATATTATGTCAGTTTTATTTTTTTGGCCAACATATAAAGATTTATAATTTGAAATGAAAAGAAAAGACAAGAGGAAAAGAAAAGACAAGAGGAAAAGGAAAGACAAGAGGAAAAGGAAAAGAAAAGACAAGAGGAAAAGGAAAAGAAAAGACAAGAGGAAAAGGAAAAGAAAAGACAAGAAGAAAAGGAAAAGAAAAGACAAGAGGAAAAGGAAAAGAAAAGACAAGAAAAAGAAGAAAAAAAGACAAGAAAAAAAAACGAAAAGAAAAAAAAACATTAAAGAAACCAACATTGCAAAACAATTATTATTCAAGAAAGTGGAAAAGTAATTTGTCTGCTAAAAAGAAAAAAAATTAGAATTTGGGCGATTCTTGTAATATTTAAAAATTAATTACCAACTGCGTATTTATTTGCTTCTTTATTTTTAATTAAATATTATTACTGAAAATAATTTACATATTTTAACTACTGAGAAAAGTTCTATAAAGCAAAAGGACAAAAACTTAGGGAAGAAACTGAGAATATTTCGGATTTCAAATTCATATATTCCGTTACATAGAATGAAGAGCATTCATGGAGAAAAGTTGGTAAATTCCTGATTTTACTTGTCCATAACCATATGCAATACACTCACTATATACTATATAAGATATATAACATATGAATCATATACGATCCATACACCATGAGCTATAAAGCGTATACGATATCCCGCCACAAACATATCTGATATCTAAATTCCATGTACGCTGCAACAAGAAAGAAAAATATTTGGCATAACGCTGGCAGGAAATTATGGAGAGCCATGATTGCTCCCGTCCTTAAAGACATGCCGCAAAAAAAAAAAAAAAAAAAAATGGTTACACTGGTTACAATATTTTCATAAACCTGTAAAACAGCACCATTATTATTATGCCTATATAGATTATTCTACATATAGAATTACACTTAGGGACTTGTAGTTCATTTAAATTAAATATTAAAATTAAGACGGATTTCGGGGTCAAGTAAGCAAGAGAAAAATAAGTATAAATAAGAAATAAATACAAAGAAATCTAACAAAAGAGGATAATAAAATAATTTGAATTAGAATTTAATGTTCTAAATGTCTAAATAATGCTAAGAGTCATAGTATCTAAAGACAAACTGTAAAATCCACTTTTTCAATAATTATTCTGTACCAAATACTTTGTAATTGTTAAAATATGTGGTGCACGCATTTTACTGCCAATGTATTTACGCTAACGGATGAATAGAAAAGGCATTTACTACAATATATAATGAAAATAAACGAAATGCAAGCTAAGAAAGTGCAAAGCAAATTTTGCCATTTCTATTTGTTTTGCGAGCCAGTTTGCAAATAGCAGGAATTAGGAATTTACTTCGAATGTACAGTTAAAACTATAACTGCACAATCATTTTTCATAGTTAAATTACTTTAAATTTTTGGTAACATTTTGTATACAAGAAATTTCTTACAAGGTAAAACTAATTTTATTCCATTTTTTTCTTTTTACAAAACACGTTCTCGCTTTGTAAATCTATTTCAGGCATTTAGTCGTTGTAAATAAAGATGCAACTCTCTGCTTATTAAGTTTGGAAATAATGAACTTGACCTGTTCAAGGGTAGAGTGCCTCCCACATTTTCTCAGATTTAATTTATCTACGTTCAATCATATGAAATTAATAATTTACCAAAAGAATATTGAAGTATGATTCGATACTATATGCGGTTTAAAAATCTGCTGTGAATCTTGCAACATGTCTCCTGCAGATAAAGAAGCGACTACTGTATATACAAAGATTTGTGGCTTGCTTTATGGCGGACATTGTTTCGTATTTCCGAGGGTCGCTATTGACATGTGTTCGAAGCTATGTAAAGGCTAGGATTTTGAATGCCAATTTCAAGGCAGAAATACGGCTTGAAACGCTGGCGAAGTTTATATATTATTTAAACATCATTTGTACCGAACCAAGCCTTCTATAATAACACCCCTTCTCTCTCTTTTATATTTTTTTCTGTGTGTGATAATTTTAAAAAAACTTGTACCAATAATTTTTCTAGTAAGAAAAGTGAAATTAGTAATGTTCAATACCATATTAAGCTTAAATACTCACTAAACTTAGTCTGGTACAAAGCCAGAGACATGGAGCACCCAGCAAGACAGAATTCATTACCACAGTGATTAAACTTGCTAACCATTACCCGACGATTTATAAATCGGTGTATCAGACAAAATACAAATAGCAGAGACAAGAACGCCAACGCCCACTCCACCCAACCAACTCCTAACTCCCGCTGGGAGTGAGTTTTACCCCCAAAGAAAGGAAAAAAATGGCATTTGTATTAGGATTTGACATTTGTTGTTGTTTTTAACTCATAAAAGCGAGACGATTGTAAATGAGTGCAAAAGTTTGTATTTTGTGTTCGCCAGGAAGAGGCAAGATGAGAAGAGAAAGTTACAGCTGAGTGGTGATTCGAGGTTGGCTGGGTGGGGACCAAGGAAACATTTCGCCTGATAGAAAAAGTGTTGGCAGCTGCCACGACTTTCAATAGGTCTTGCCAGACAGGTTCAACACGGCTTCATGGTGAGAGAAGTTTTATCATCAGATCAGTAAAACATTAATAATGAATTATTTAATACAGCCCAATTTTTTTTCGGGTAATTGAACTTCTCCGCGTTCATGATATGGTTACCACAACGTTTCGGATGGTCCATTCTTCAGCCTTCTTCAGGTGTATAATCCGTATTAAAAGAGCAAAAAGTATTGTTTGATAATAGAGTAAGAAAATGGTCGTAAATATATTTGCTTATTAAAGAATGTTATGGAATTGTTTTTTACCGATTAAAAGCACCTGAATTGCAGAAGTGCACTTATGGTTTAATGTCACTGGAATGGGTTAAACCAATCACTATTATCGATAAATTCTCTATCATTATTTTCAACTCTTTGACCAAAATAAAGATAGTTAACGATTTCTCAGAGATTTTCACACACACACTATATATATATTATTAAAGTAGCAACATTAAAAAAAAAATCTTTCATTAAATACGGCAGAGAAGGAAGACTTAATTTTTTTATTTAATTTGTTTTCAGCATCCTTACTTTTTTCCGTTTTTTAGGCGTAAGCAGGTACAGATATTTTCCATAATTTTCATTGTCCCAAGCGCTTTCGGCTACCTCAAGGTGTTGTTCGGTTTTCTTCATATGTGTGCGCGTGTGTGGCGGTTTCTCTTGCAAAGGACGACGCAGATTCGAATCTTATCGGGGATGGAGTAAGTTTTATCGGATGCGTAGGCCTGTACATGAAATAAACGCTGTTTAAAAAAAACGGAGATCTTACTCTAGTACGGGTATTCACTAAAATAACGTTTGAAGTTATAAAGCCTTTTGAATGTATTTATGTTTTACCTATCATCCTGTAAGACAGCACAGATGCACTTTTCTCCTTTTACATATGTGTTCTTAAATGCATCTGCAAGTAATAAATCAATCGCTGACTGTTTTCATTTGAATGCAATAAAGATCAGTTTACAAATTTGCACAAGAGATAAATTTAATAACTGCTATAGTTTTCCTTCGGATTTCACACACACACATTATATATATATATCTTAAATTTGTGAAGTTTCTTTGAAAAAAAAAAACGAATGAAATTATCTTGCAGAAATTTTAAAGCTTTAAAAGTATGTACGAATTGATGGTGGAAACATTGTCGTGTTAGAACGGAAAAAGTGGCGAAAACAATAGGTAGAAATCTTATAGATTAAACTTTTATCGAAGGAACAAAAACCCATGTACAGTAAGTAATGAAGCTAACCAAGTGACCCCCGCTTAAAGTTTATCGATCATGTATACAAGGAATTATTTAAAGATTGAAATATCGGTCAGCGAGATGTGCGAGAAGATGAATAAATCTTTTTGTTGAAAAGTGGAATTTTTGAGAAGAGTCAAAATGCATTTGGAGGGGGATATGAATCCAGCAATGGGTAAAAACAATAAAATAGACTGGGTTCTCTAGTCTTGAGTTGCAGTCAGTCTAAAAAAATGAATGGGCTAAAATAAAAATCAGGGGAGAAGTCAGTAAGTAACCATTGCACTATCTTTCCCAAGAAGCCATGACAATTCACACATGAATAATCCATGTAGTACTATAGTTATTTACAGCCTGAAGCGACATGGTATTACGAAAAAAACACGACATCACTATTATATAATATGATCAAGTTGATAACTAGAAATCATATTTGACAATCTCTGATCGCAAATTATCCAAACACTATTTTGAATGCTACATAAGTTTGAATCGGAGTTTGAACTGTAACTGATTTAGTCTGGGTCAAATTTACAGAACTGAAAACCTAATGAGCATCGAACAAACTACATTAGCGAATCTGCCTGCGAGACAACTTGACTGCCTGTGATATAAATATATACGCATTGATACTGGTAAATTCCCAAACTATGAAATCAAAGCAGACGCTATATAGGATTCCAGTTATTTGAAAGAGTTTTGTTGCATTCTGCTGTTGATAGTCGCGCTGAACAATTGACATCTTTTACCAACAAGTGACTAGTCTTAAAATGCACGCTCCCCTCAAAAATGTGCTTTTTCTGTTCGCCAAAAGTTAGAGGAAACTTCTTAGGGAGGTCCAGTACGAAATTTACCAATTTTTAAGCAGGATTTCGTGCAGATACGATGATCGAATTTATCATCTACATCTTTCTGCTACTGTTCCATTCCAATATATATATATATATATATATATATATATATATACACACACACACATACACACAAGTATAGGATTGGTGAATACAGAATAAATTCCAATAACCAGCAAATACTATTCTTAAAAGCGTGCTCAATACAGAGTAGACCAAATATAGTTATTTATTCGGAAATTCTAAAATCACTACGAAAATAGCCATTTTTTTTCAACACTTCTGGTGCCTTATCAAGCGATACCAGAAGTGTTGAAACAAAATGGCTATTTTGTAATGATTTTACAACATATTTATAATTTTCGAATAAATAAATATATATATATATATATATATATATATATATATATATATATTAAACAAAACCGATATAGGGTGCGGCAGAAATAACACCCACATAATGGTATGACATTTGCTAGATGATAACACCATTGCCACTAATGTATTACCAGTATGAGGGAGGTATTAATGGGAGGTACATGTAGGAGGTACATCTATCGTACCCTGTACATCTGTTTATTGCAATTTGTTTTTCTTTTCAAAATGTTTCTGGATATTATATATCAGCTACGTTTTCCAAGTTTTCGATACCCGTGCATCGAATCAAATTCAAGTGTGAACCCTAAACACTTACGTTTCGTATGTTAAACACAACAGCGAGTCGAGGTAGAAAGCATTTTGGATAAAAGCACACGTTGTACTCATTTGACAACATCTTTTCTTAACAGTGTACGCATGCGTACTCTCAGGAATCAGCGTTCCCTAAAGTGGAGAAGAATTCCAACAACGATATTTTTGACTTTACAAATACTCTCGATACTCACCTTGAGACTTGGCCACAAAGTCATGGATTAGAGAAAATAAATTATATTAGATGCTTGTCCATAGACCTTCGTAAAAAAAAAAAAAAAAAAAAAAAATGAACTCACCATACAGTAATAGTTTATGTGATACAATTTGGCTGATCATTATTTCACAACAAAGCATACATTCATGTACATACATTTTTCTGTTGCATGTATGGCATATGCAACAAGCAAGATCTGAGAGGGAGACACGGTGAGAATCGGACAGGATTAAGAGTTTTCGAAAAATATATATCCGAAGCATTGCCTTACGAGCATATTTTTTTGCTTGTAAGTATTTATAAAATTTAACAATCAGCCACAAGTCTGCATATTGTAGTAAATGGTATGTGATATATGTTTGCTAACATACACGACAAAATATGTTTCATTGAATGCGACTGACAAGGCACAGCGATTAAGCTTTTTTATTAAATTTCTCTTGCACTTGAACAAGTATTTTCCTTTCTGGACATAAAGTGAGGGAAAACACTCCAAATGTTCTCGGAATTACAGCTCCATCAACATTTATTTAAACATATACACAGACTTATGTATGGAAAATACGACCATAAGAGACACATGCACATAAAAGACGGTTAAAAATATAAGCACTAATAATACAAAAAGAAGTCAAGTTTCAATAATTTCAACTATGAACACGGACACAATTTGTTGACCGTGTTCGGAATTTATAATATTAAAAAACATTCTCATTCATATAATCGACTCTCCCGTCGCGTTCGACGTATGAGGGTCAGGCCGATAAGTCCCCAGGAAACCGACATCCCGACACCGGCACATGAGATTTGTTTATAGTGGTGAAGGCCTCGTGCAGGACCAGCCACACTTTTTGGAGGGACGAATACAGAAACCTGGTGCACCGAATGCATGCCACAAGGTTCCCAAACGACCCTCCGCAGGTCTTGAATTCAGAGTTGTCCTCCAGTTGCCATCCATAGAACCCATAGCTGGAGGTATATGAAGAGGATACATACCTTTCCCAAGGGTATTAGCACGTAAGTGGATGTAATGGATTCGACTGGAATTCGAACTCGGCTCTGCGATTCCTCAATCCACCGTGCCTCTCATTTTTATATATATATATATATATATATATATATTTTCAGTTAAAAGATCGTTAAAATCAACGTTTACGGCTAATAGATTAGCCAGAAGCACGCGGATTCAAAGAAAATTTGGACAGTGTTTTTTCATATTTTCCACATTTTATACCCAGATAAGAAAATGTTAAAAATCTTAATCGCAGTGCCTTATCCGTCGTCTTCAGTGAAAATTTTTTTTTTTTTTTCTTTCTGGTTTAAAACCTATTTTTACCTTTCATAGTGTTAAAGTGTTTTGACGCCAGTTTGGGGGTTAACTATTTGGTCAAATTGGGACCCTAAAAGGTGCTACAACTGCGGGTCAGAGTGGACCTGGGAACACCAGCAATTAAGAGGTGGTTCCACGCTCCTCAAAACCTCCTGATCGGAAGCGTTAATGTTGGACATAGTTTATCGCCTTACCCTGGACGCGGATGTAGTTTACCGTCATAACCAGGACGAAATAAAAAGAAAAAATTGTGTGACGCGCTTCGACATTTAGGACTTCATCGGACTGTTTGTTTATTTGATGCGACTAAACGACGAACAACGAGACATTAAAAATGTCTTTAATAAATAAAGAATTTAATATATATTATTATAGTTTATCTTATTCTGTCCTGGACTTTGAGTTCTGCCTGGATTCTATCCTCTTGACATTCAGGCCGGTAAAAATAAACAGAGCATTTGCTTAAATATATATATATATATATATATATATATATATATATATATATATATATTGTACCTCGTCCATTTCTTAACATATATATATATATATGTGTGTGTTTTTTGGGTATATAATCTAGACTCCCTATGCATCTAAAGACGAAAATGGCTTGATCATTTAATTCAGTAACAATTTATATATTTACCATTTGTATACGAATATAATATCTGGCCCACGCTGTTTAACAATCGTAGAATAAGTATCTGAGTAGTTATGAGAAAATGCAACAGAAATAAGACGAGTACTATTCAATTGAAGACAATGTTTAAACTGATATACTCGTAGGATATTAGCAAAAGTAATATTGCTTTTTTATATAAATAAACAATGTATTAGTCAGAAAAACGTAGAAATAAGGAATATGGCTTGTTTGAGGGATTCCAGCCAGGAAAGCCATTCTAGATGGAACAGTTACAGTGTTATCAAAAGATAAACATCGAAGGATAATGGAGTAGTGATTAAATCTCACTGGAAATATATTCCTTATTTTCGATTCACGCTGATTAACAGTCATAGAAGAATGATCTACAATGATTTACAATAAAAATCAACTGAAAGATATTGTCGTGATTGTTCCAGTTTGAAACATTATTTTGCAGAATATTGGTTGCCTTCGACGATGAGTTTGAGTCGGACATCGTATTACCTCATTCTTATAATCTTCAATGTAGGCCAATCCTTACGAGGTTCCATGTAGAGTTGACTTACTATCCCCATTTCCCTTAATTTCATAGAACAGATACTGTTTCTCGACATGAAATCCTACACCACGACGCTCCACACCCCTAACCCTTACCCTAACCCTAATGAAATACAGATGCTACGCTTCACCTGTAACTTAATGTCTCAAACGTAAAAATGTTTAATTTCAATTCATCATCCCGTGTCACTTTAGCTCACCATTACAATTCCAATCTTTCTGCTCGTCTATATTTTAAGGAAATGAACGGCCTTTTATTTAATTGTAGGACACATCTAGATGATCTTTTTGAAAGTATATAAAAGAAAACCAATAGAGATGTATGTACCCAAGGGAAACAACTAAGAGGAACATTTTTATTACACTGTTTTAGAAATATGTTTAGCCCTTAAACGCCAAGAAATATGTTTAGACCATGAACGCCAAGAAATATGTTTAGACCTTGAACGCCAAGAAAACAAAGTGGTACGTGCAAAAATGTCAAAGAAAAAAAAGAATATTAACTTTACAAAAGTTATGATTTTATTTTTGCTTATTTTCGCTTTAATTATATGAAATAATATAAAAATCACACTTTAACTCTTATGTTATAGATTGGAAATTAAACAAAATATTTGGTTCCTAAACAGAATATTTGTTAGCAATATGATACTCCTTCAAACCTTCCTTAGACAATAAAGTTGTGCATTCTTTACTCCAAGTAATCATCATTTTTCGCATTGTGATGTATGCATGCAGACATTGACTTCTTTTATCAGATGGCTTTTTTGCAAGCAAATAGCCCGGTAAATGGCGCAACATCGCAATTCTTAGTTTCCAATTAGTCATTTAAACCCGAATCTAGAATGAATGATACCATATCGTTGGAAAAAAATGAAATCATCACTTGATGAAATCTGCTGATCTCCAAAGAAATATCAGTTGATGATGGCCGCCGATTATGGGTTAATCAAATTTGCTCTTTTTACATTTTGTCTATCTGTATAGTTGTGTTTAGATATTTCTTCACGCCATGAGCTTGACAGGATCCGGATGTGTTTAAATTAGAATTCAAATGGTTGCTTTTAACATATTTTTATTTCTTATTTTTACACAGGACATAGTTCATAAACAAAGTTATTCAAAAAATTAACCATTATTTGCAGTCCGCAAATGTAAGTTCAAACGTTTAATTTTTGAGTTGTTTAATAAGTTGATTTCCACGTAAGTTTTAAATTGAGGAGAATTTAAAAATGCTTTCCAGAAACTATGCAAAAATTCGTTGTAAAAAAGGGAACAGTGTTGAACAGCCATGTTGTATTTATCCACCTATATGGTACATAATGCTGGGCAATTTCTTCAAGGATGAAGAGAAGACACGAAACGACAGATCTGATTATACAAAGATTACCATGGACTGAACATGCGAAGAAACGAGCCTGGCTTTAAAGAAAATGGGATCTAGAAGGAAATGTAGAGGAAAAACAGAAAGGGAGTATCGAATTTTAGGCCACGTACAAGAAAAGAAGGCTTAGAAAATTTAACACTCCCCAAAAGTCAAGAAGGACAGGTAGAAACAACGAGTAAATATACCTAAGGGGTTTGGATGGTAGAAAGGTGATAAAGAAGAAAATTTTACTTAAGAGCTGCAATGGACAGAACGTTAGGCAGAACCAAGATCGCCTACGTCCTGATGGTATTTATCAATCCACCCACGGGGATCGAATGTGGCACAAGGCCTTTTTAATGTGGGTATCTCTGAGCCCGTAGGCCCAGCCAAAAATAAATAACCATCCAAACCCGCCGAGGCGGGCCAGTTCCGTCAACCTCCCCCAACGAAACCCTACCCTTCGGCGGAGCCTCGTCCGGGTTCCTCTCTGCAAGCAGAGAGTTCGACAGATACCCGACCCGGCAGCTCACAAAGCGCAGATACTACACTTTGATCCTAGCCACCGGGCCGAGCGGGTATTCTTTTTATAGATACGTCCAGATGGATATAGCATATACAGAAAGTGTTTAAAATGGCTGATTGATTCATACCATCAAGGATAGGTTAGAGGACTCAAAAGAAATTCAAGCAGTTTAAATAAAAATACCGGCTCATTCTTGGTCTAATTTTGGTTGGTGAAATAGGGCAAGAAATTTAAAAAAACATCCGCATTAAACAAAAACAGAAAATTTAAATTCAATTGCATTTTTGAAAAGTTTTACTCTATCCAAAGATAGACTAACCATATCCCCGCTTGATTTCAACGTAGATATTTGAACAAGCGTAACACGAAATTTGAGGCATTTATCTCCAACACAAGTCTACTCAACGATGGCGGAAGATATACTAAATAAGTCAACGAAGAAACGCCAAAGAACACTTTTGTGTTTGGCCTAGAATCTTGATGCCATCAATGTCAGTAATGTCCATTACACTCAATCGCATCTATGATGTAACAAAGACGAAGGAAAGCACTAAATTAAAAATGAAAGTTACAACTAAAGGTAACAATAATGAGAAAAATGTCCATACTTTGATGTGCAAAACCTAACAATTGTTTTATTCGAAAAATTCACAACAGAAACCAACCTGGGATGAGGAGGACAGGCACAACATGTAATTAACTTCCTAGACATTCAAGAGTAACTTCCATGAGTTTTATCAATGCATATACAATCGACAAAAAAAATATCATTCCTCAAGTGTGACAGAATTGTGACCCCCTAAAACGCTCAGGAGCACGATTATCAATATCATTTACATAGACCACTAAGATAAAAGAAACAATTGCTATTAAATATAAGATAAAAGCTTACACGATCTGCAACAAGCATAAACCCACCGACTCCAACCTTCAATGGATGCAGCTTAACCTTCCAAACCATACACTGGGAAGATACTACACTCTCAAATATTTGAATTCAGACGTTACATGTATCCGATCATAACTGAATAATACTCACCATACGTACTCATCAGGCTGCTTCAGGAGACACCATATGACAGTCTACAACTACTTTACTCGTTCCTTAACCGAACATAGTTTGCCATTATATTTCACTGTGAAATGAACCAGAAAATTGCCAGTCTAACATCAATTTGAAATTCAGTTCACGCTATCGACACAAAAGCAACTGTGTTGATAGAGCATTGGGTATAATAAAAACTCTTTGAAGGAAAAACCCATGTAGAAAGGAAATTTATGTACAACACAGTGCAGACGTGCAGAACAATGCACCTAGACATGCATATGTTCAGGATAATGCACCTAGACGTATAGAAATAAAATAAAAACATACAAAACCATGACATCACTACCTGAGACTTTTCACATATTCTGCCAAATATATTCACACCTTGTAAGGAATTTACAACTACACAACATTCAACGACAACACATCCTGAGAACGCAATAAAGATTGAATCTGAACAGTGCAGAAACATTCCAGCTACATAGAGAAAAACTCACGTGCCAGAGAAATTCAAAACTGAATACTAAAATCATTTGCAAAATAAAGTTTAAATATCTTTGCAAAAGACGGAGGAGAAAGGAGAAATGAAGAGGAGGAGAAAAATTTATGGGAAATAATTAGGGTAAGAATTTGATCCTTTTCGTACGCTCTGTAAATATACTTGACTCATGAGTCAAATATATTTACATTCAGTATATTAAAGTATATACTCACCATAACAGCCTGGTATTAATTAGGATTATTAAAATAAATTTCTTGTATTACTTGTAAGATTCTACCTATAATTCATTAATACCAATAATCAGATGGTGAGCATTAATGGGTTCGGACACATTATTTTTTGTACATACCTATCGTTGTTGTTGATTCTCTGTTCCTTCACTGCACGAGAGAACCTATAAACTATGAAAATATTCATCACTTTAAGGTCATTTTCAAAATGTATTATAGAGACACTCACTTTCTTATTGATTAACTCAACTTGGTGATTGTATCTTTTCATTCTGACATTGTATGAAACACATTTTATTGGGCTCTATTATTTATCTAGTTGCACGATTACCATCAATTATTGGTGATAAATTGTTTTTTTTTTCTATGTCATCTAATACGTAAAGAGAAATGATTGTCGATACAATCGAAAATTCAGTTGTAAATTCAATGATGATGGTACTTGTGAAAATGTTATTTAAATGAGAAAATAGTATTCATATTAAAAAAACATTTTTCGAAAATACTAAAATATTTTTTATGCTTATACGAAAAAAATGTTGCATAAAAAGAAAATAATGCTTATGTTAATTCCTAAATTAAATGTGGCTGCTGCGCGTGATGCTAATAGAATTATTCGGCTTTGAGAGAAAAAGGAATCCATTCACATCAGTTCACTATATTTTGGAACAAATATTTTAAAAGATGCTGACATTTTTCTTTTTGCTTCCGGAATATAGAATCTAGCAGAAGTAGTTGCTTCCAAGTAAGCAAGAAAATTCCATATTAACAATTCAAGAGAACGAATGCACGACAGAAAATGAAATTCTAGTCTAGTTTGCATTTTTTATTATAGTTTAAGTTGTATAATTAAATGCCATCATAACCAAATACACCTTAAGCTTAGGGTTGCACAAAAATACAGTATACTAATAGCTAATATCAACAAGACAGACCTCTATTTCTGGGATCAGTGTTAAACTGATAAATAGTTTAGTTTTTATTTTTTTTACATCGAAAGGGACACAGGGTATCTCACTAGAGTTTGATATGCGATTGCCGATTCCATTTACTGTGTGGCTAAATCGTTATCGAAGAGGATATTTTTTAATTAATGTTTAACCAATACAAGGCCCAAGAACCACTGAATGGAGAGGGTTACTTTGTGGTGTTGTATGTGAATAAGAAAGATTTAAATAGTGAATAAAATATCGGGGTTCAGTTGGAGACGTTAGAAGTGTAGCGTTGAAGGTGACTTCACAAGGAACTGGAAACCCAATCCTAAACAGGAAATAAGGAATAAACAAATAAATATGTACATAGATGCCTACAATTAGGACACTTCCGGTTTATCTAGTGTCGTGAAAATAACGTTCTTGTATTTCAAGTCAGAATTGACCTCTCCTGATCATTGAGTTCAATATTATGTTCATAATCTCTCAATGTTTACCTATTTATTCGGCTATAAATGGATACAAGGGGAATATGAACACCTTTGTATTAATAGCTAATGAAAACATCACGACAAGTTTTTACAGGCTTTTAGTTCCGTCATTTTGTTTTTATTTACATGTTAAAATTATATAAATATACAAAACTATGACAAGGATGTACCTTCTCCTGGGACTTATTCAACCTTGAAAGCGCAGCCATCTTGACAGAAATCAAAGTCCAACAAAGATTTATTATTGGCGGATATAATCTTAACTTATGATATGCAGTTAACTCAGTGTTAATAGCAGACACAGAAAGGAAACTATAGACACTACTACAAAAGCCAGTAAAGAAAGGTGAGAAGAAAACACTAACTATCAATTCTAACACGATAGAATGTATTGTTTTCATTTAACAGTTCAAAATGCGAACGGAAAATTGGAGATAATAAAATCAAGAACGTACCAAAGTTTAAATATATTGGAAGTGTTTTAACAGAGGACGGAAAATATGATCCCGAAATCTGAAGGCACATTGCAATAGCGAAATAGGTCTTCCAAAATCTCAGCAAACTAATAAGAAACACAAAACTAAAGAGCTATGTAATATCAATCTTTAAGTGTTGTAAAATTTTAGATACGAAGAAGAGGCTTGAGGCAAAAGAAATGCGGATCTACTGAAAAATGCTCGAAATACCATAGACTGAACATGTCGGTAGAAGAGAAGTTTTAGGGAAAATGAATGCAAAAAATGCATTAAAAGCCGAAAGGGAAAATTGAAATATCTAAGGCACATAATGAAGAAAAAAGGTTTGAAGAATTTTGCCCTCAAGGCAGAAGCAAGCAGCGAGTAACCTGATTAATGAGCTTGAGTAAATGGATGACAGAACATGGACTGAGAGGTATAATGTAAAGACAAACCTTACTAAGAGCTACAAAAGACAGGAAGTTGTGGAGAGTCATGATCACATCCGTATTGAAGGGACATAGCACATAAAAAGTGTAAAAGTTTAATGTGGCCAATTGTTAGTAATCTAACCGACTGCGTTCTATGCACAAACATGGAATGATTTATTTATTTTTTTTTTTACTCTTAAATCAGTCCTTTGCAGTTTATTTAAAACCAGAAAATATTTTTAGATTGTATTTTTATATTTAAAAAAAAATTCACCCTAGACGTGGCAATAAAGCCATTAGGACGCAAGAGGTTAATGAGAATAAATTCTATTAAAGAGAGAGGGTAATAAAAGAACAAGAATTAAAAAAGTAAAAGATAAATATTACCATTCCATTAAAATTTTTCAAGTTGATATGGAAGCAAGAAGCCAGAAGAGAATTCCACAAGCGAGAAGTGCGATAAAAGAAACTGTTAGCATAAAACTTACGGTTGCATCAAAAGCGATTTTAGCTGTAAATTGAGAGAAACTTGTCATCAATCTAGTACTGCGCTTAATTTCATAAAACATCGGTACAACAAAGGAAAGCAATATTTGTTTTTTTAAAACCAAAAATGTGGCACAATGCCAAAAATGGGAGATACGATAAGGCTTGTCTTCAATCTTTCTATCTTAAACTTACCTAACAACGATGACTGACTCAAACATACCACAGTATTCCTTACACAACACATTCGTACATACCATTTTTACTACAGCCACCATAATACCTCAAAGTCTCTATGTAGTCTATCTACTTCCCATGTGCACAATTTGTCTGCAACGGGTGGGGATAAAACAAATCAACCTTAAAAAGAACCATAGAGAAATGTTTGTCAGAACAATTACCATTAAAGTATTTATAGAAAAGTTACAGGGAAGCTACATTATGACAGTGGGTAAGGGACTGAAGCCGAAATGCCAGGTCATGATCAATAATATTGCAGATTCTTTGGATTTTATCAAGAATCTCTAAATATATAGTAGGAGCACCAAAGCCAGATGTGACAGCAATATTCAAAGTAAGGACGAATGGTAGACTTTTAAATAAGTAAAATAGTTCACTGTGTCATGCCAGACTATTTTTCTCGCTAAAAACTAACTTTCTTAGCTACAGCAAATGATTCAATATGCCTTTTCCACTTCATGTTAACTGAAAACGTTTTGATAATGATTTACTAATACAATTCCTACTGATTAACTCATTACTGGTATAAGTGATGGAATGATACCTTTGCAAAGAATATTTGCGCGTAAGTGAATATAACCAACCCGATTGGAATTGGAAATCGAAAAGCCGAGTTTCAATTCTGAGTCATTATCCCTTACACCACCCGCACTTCCAAGCTTACAGCGCCTCGTATTCTCAAGTTTTCACCCATCTAGGTACTGACCAAGCTCGACGTTGCTTAACTTCGGTGGCCGTAATTATAAACCAAGAAACAGCAATGCATTCCATTACTTGTAACAGTGATGTACATGGGAGAAAGTCGTAAGATTAAATATTCAAAGGATATAAACATTTTATGCAACTAACAGATGTTCTTTCAAATATTTTCTATTATGGTGATTTTTTTATTAGAAACAGGGAGAAAATAACTTTTCGTGCATTTTTAATTCAAACACGAAAACCATTTCTTGTATCTTAGAAATAGAAAGCTTGTAACACCCATAGTGTTAAACTGAAAAACTAATTTTCAAAGGCATAATTTTATCCAGTTATCTCAATTCCGAAGAGAAAGTGTTAACTTATTCTCTAGATTATTGAAACTACTGTCTTTGTTATCTTTGTTAGAACTTTATCGTAGACCATGAAGATCACAACAGATATAAAAATGCCTGTTAGCTAACTATAAACATGAGATTTCAACTTTCACCCGACCAACTCTTCTGAATATGGGGAGATACATACAGATCAAGATGCGGATTCCCAGTGCTAAATTTGACATTAACATTCTCAGTGGTCCTCGCCAAGAAACATAAGTCCTTTGGAGTCTGAACACCCCTCCACCCACGCAACTATTCTTTCCTGCTGTCAATCCTTCTCGATATTTTTTTTAACTTATTTTTCTTCTTTTTAACCTTAATAGCCAAGCTTTTTATTCCTCTCTCTTTCTCGTTCCATATCTCATCTTTTAGTCTTTTGTTCTATTACTCACGCGCCTCTTCTTTCTTCTGACTTTGTTCACCGCCTATGCCCTCTCACTTATAAACAAGTGCTTTTCTCTCTCGGTTATCTAATACTTCCTTTAACTATTTCCCTCCCTCACTTTTTCTATCAGTTCCTTCCCTCTTGTTCCCATCACTCAACTCCCTCATCAACGACACATGCGCACAACAAGTTCCTATTAAAAATCCATTAAGTGTCTTTTTTTTTTCTTCTTTCACAAGCGTTTTGACTCTCGCCGCATAAATAAAGAACTGGGTTAGTGCCTGGGTTGTAAGAGGAGTGCGGAAAGAAAAAGCGAAAAAGAAACCATGCTTGTTTGAATCTGTTTATAATGTCGGATGCACCAGCATGTAACTATTGGCCACAGCGGGCGATTAGTGCAACTATGATGAAGTAAATACATTCTCTCATGCACAAGAAAGAAACAAATCATGTGGTTAGGAAGTTTTGAAAATTGTACTAATAGTCTAAATGTTACAAACAGAAATATTTTGTTAGCGAAGAAAATGTCTGGTAGCGACAAAAAGATCAGCGACAATAACGATGAAATCTTGACTAAATATACTGGGATTCAAATACAATCGTAATGGTTTCACTTTTTCGCTGTACTGACAGAATTTAGTTTCAATATTCATTGGTCCTGAATCGGCATCAGTTCCTTTCCCACCGCCGTAACGTAGATTCCCCGTGACATTTCTGTAGATATTTCCTTTGGTAATTGTTCTGTTGAGCGTTCCTCTTCAGTATTTCTATTTTATGAATTCAAGCACAGTACTACTAGATTGGCGGCTAGGTCCCATTATTTTACATCTGAAATGGTTAGATGTAACCGTAAGTTCTATGCTAACAGTTTCTTCTCTTGCATTTATCGCTTATGGAACTCTTCCACCTTCTTGCTTTACAGTCAAATATGATTTAAAAAAAAATGCCATGTCAATCTTTATCTTCCGTCGTTTATTCCTGTTCTTTTATTATTCACTCGCTTTAATAATTTATTTATCTCATTCATTCACACTCATTAACCCCTTGCGGCTTAGTGGATTTATTGCTTTGCTTGAGGTGAAATGATTAAAAAAAAATAATTGGAATGAATCAATGTTTTGCTCTCTTAAAATAAATCCTACTAATAATTAAAAAAATAATTAAATCCTCTTTTTTATTCTCTCTACATTTAACTCGATCGTTTCTCTCGTTCTTTCATCTCTTATTCATTCTGTTGATAAGATCATGGGAAAAAAGTGTGGCACTGGAAACGACTTTTAAACTTACCGAAACAAATGGGAAAATTATAGCGAAAATTAAGCCATTTACCTGATTTATTTCCTTTACTACAAATGTACAGAAAACAAATCTTTTTTATTATCATTGAATTAAAATATTTCCCGACTTGAAATATTATTGGATTGCATAAAATCTTGGTTTATTCGAAGAGTTTAGTTTTAATTAATTTCCTTCAAAACTATTGCATTCGATTATATATTCAGAGCTGTAATGTCAGAAATCATTAGAAACAAAATTTTATACGACTCAAAGTTTTCAAAACAAATGCTGAAAATGATTTCATCAGCTTATGTATGTTAGTTGCTTTGGTGTGTAACTTCCACATTAGCTACAAAATGAAAACGGTTGGATTATATATTTGCTCGCACGATCCGCTACATAAACAAACAATATACTGTTACTGAAAGCTATACAAAAGATCTTTGGGTAAAGGAACTTAAACAACCGTAACTATAATCAAATCATTCTGCATTCAAGATAGGTAATAATATATATACAACGTGATTCGGAGGTTGTTCTCTATGATAATAATCTCCTGGAGAGCAAATCGTTGTTTCTATGAAAGACAGCACCCTATGAAATCAATGGAAGGCAGTAATCGATGAAAAGCGTATAGAATTACCCAACTTAAGGCATGTTATGTTCCATCAGGATAATACGAAACCGCGTGCTTCATTAGATAAAAGTAAAAGATGTTAGGGCTTAGCTGGGAATTCTTCCCTAATATATCACATTCAGCAGATACTGCACTTTCAGTTATGAAGAGCAACCAATTGATGTTCAGTCTTTTTAGCCGGATTTTTCACCACATCACATTCTCAAAATTAAAATTTGAGATTCCGACTGGGATCAACTGCGCCCTCGTTGCTCACTGTTTGAGCCCACATCAAAGTCAAGATTTTAAATGCTGTCTTTCAACACAGACACACTCCGTTTGTGAGATTGGCACAACAAAATTTTTCTACTTTCCCATTCTGTATATGTTTCCAACCTGTATTCTGAATATGTGCTAAAAGAGAATGAACACACACACTAAAATATTCCGATATTTTCTCGCACTGCCAAATGAAATGTTACAGCAGCTAATGATTACAATATTTCATGGCATTTAAAACAGCACCCCTAAAAATTATCCTGGTTCAGGCATTGTATTTGCATGTAATATAGTTCTGTCATAGTTTAATATAAATGTTTTTATAGGGGGTTATATGTAATTATCGTTATTGTCGCTGCTCTTTGTCTTGCAAATGTAGGCTTTTGAAACTTGAAATAATAGTTTTTCATTCGTAAAAGTATTTTCTAATAAAGAAGTTAAAAATACAGAAGATGATATTGTTTTAACTTTCGTCGACGCTTCCTATTCTATATGATTATTTCGACCACTTTTAATTAACTTCATTTCCCTACAAAGATTTCTAAAATAACAAACCCAAATAGAATAAAGCTAAGCCAATCATATTTACATTAATCTTATATAATTGAGTGGTATGTTAAATCAAACGCGGTCAGTGGAGTCCTAAATCCGACTGAGGCTGCTTCTTTTAAATTTGCGTTGATGTCCTTGGAAAAGTCAAAATTCCAACATTGTTCGCACTGATTCATTACTACAGATATTTATATAGATGAGATCACAGTAAAGTGAGGGAAGCTCTATTTGTTATCACTAGTGGTGTCACGAGAGGAACACCAGATGGATCAAAAAGTGCACTAAAATGTTCACTGATGAGAGCAGTTTCTGGTTTCGTGAAAGTGATGGTCGTTTGCATGTGCGACGTCAAAATGCGAAGCAACATCTTCCAAACTCCATTCACCCACGACACACAAGACCAACCCCCTAACATCACGGGGTGGATTACCATCTTACAACTTCCGTTCACTGATGACGTTTGTAGAGGGAATGTTGAACAGCACTATAAAGGCCCAGAAGATCGTTCAACAATTTCTGTTATCAGTCCTGCAACAGGTAGGCGATAAGCTGTTCAAGTAGAACAACAGCCGCCCGTGTTATTCAAGATATTCTGTAAGATATTCTGTCGAACATCTTACAGAATATGTTGAATATGCTTGGCCGACAGAAACACCAAGCCTATTCCCCATTAATCATCTATGGGACAAACTAGGATATCACCTGACACGTAGTTAACCCACCTACATTATTTGTTGCATAGCAGCAGCAGCCGCCGAAGACGTGCACTATTGTACCGTAAGACTTCATACGTCATTTGTACGTGTACAGCCCTGTTATAACTTCCAAGAAGATATACAAATGTATTAAGATGGGGAATGTGAATACCGTTTTCGATCTGTACAAAAATTATCTTACTACGGTTTAGCTGTATATTCAATCTTGAATCACTTGAAACGTATTCAGGCTAATGTAATTTTATTTTCAGCCAATACTTATGCTGATAAAAAATTGTTAAAAATATGGAAACTTATCGAAAAAGAACAAGAAACATCCCTTGTTCGATTTTCATACACCAACTAATGTTTTTGCAATTTCCTGTCGATAGAGAAGAAACAATATCTTCTTATAAGATTACAATTTCGTTGAAAGTTTAGCTTTATTTACCCCGGTCTCCCTACTGATACGGGATGTGACCCAAGGTTGCTTATTTTTAAGTTTAATTTCGATGTGGCTCAAGGTCCAAAGTATGGGGTACCAAGTGAGGATCGAATTCCCTATTCAATTGTAATTGATCTAGCGAAAGAACCATTACATCGCGTCGAAGTGCCCAAGTTTAGCTTTAGGAATTATTTGCTTACTAAGCAGTATATATATATATATATATATATATATATTTAGTCAGCAATTCTTCATTTATGCATGTCTCATTAAAAAAGACGGACAAGGTACTACGATTAAGCTTTTTATTTAATTTTTCGTGTGTTCGAACAAGTGCTTTCTTTTTTTAGAAACAGAGTGTATAGAAATTGTTCAAATGTTCTATAATTCCGAGCACTTTCGGCTATACTTTTAGCCATTATCATTGATGAGTTCATTTGTTCAATTGTGTGGGTGCGTTGTGTGTATGTTTTTAGTGTTATAGAGATGTTCTATTTTCCGAACGCATTTAGCACATTGAGACAGTGTTCGATGTAACGTAAGGCGTCTGGATAGGCATATAGTCGTGTGACCGATGTAATTATTTATGAATTCTGTTTGATCAGGAACACAGTTTCTTAAGGGACATTTGAATTCGTGTTTGTTGTAATTTTTGACTTTGCTGGTGTGTTGCTAATTTTGAGGATAAGGTTAGCCATTTTAAATTTTTTGTAGTAGATAATTATTTTTGTTTTTATTCGGGTCAGTTGGGTTAGTGCATTTCTTTATAATATTTCTAAGTGAAGATTCATCTTGCTTGTAGTTTATGCACATTTGGTTTATCAAAAATTACATAAATATTTTCTACAAGAACCAAATGCCCATTAACATCGTTGATAATGGCTAAAAGTATAGTCGAAATCGCTCGGAATTATAGAACATTTGGACACTGTGTCCAAAAAAGTAAACACTTGTTCGAACACAAGAAAATTAGATAAAAAGCTTTTCTGTCTTTTTTAATGAAACATACACGCATACGTGTGTGTGTGTGCGTGTGTTAGTTTTATCGGCGAATCATTCATAGGTCTTCTATAATAAGAATCTACCATAAGAAATTACACAACACTTATTTTGCGCTACTTGGAACGGTTATTTCGACAAGTATGTAAATTTAAAACAGACTTAGTTGGCAATATGTGTCAGATTATTTACGGCAAATTTTCGCTGAATATTGTTTGCGTCACGTGACAATAATTGTAAGTAAGACGAGACACTAAAATAAGTATCAATGTAATCATTTTAAGTTCTCTGAATATCGGCGTCATTTCCAATGAGAGCAAGTATGTATTACTTATTTAGTTATGTGTATGCATATTAGTATAGCAAATATGACAATTTTAACAAGTAGACAAACCCAATTACCTCACTGACCAAATCCCGAGATAAAGCAAAAATATTTCTTACATAAGTCACTCTACAACACATGTCAACATATGTATGCGTTTGGAAAATATTCTAAATGGTTGTGTTTAGTAATAAGCAATTATTCTCCAAACTTCCTTCTGCAAAATTGCTTAATTTAAATTTGTTTGGTAGGAGACAGAACGCACGTCCGAGTTGATCATCCTCTTCCCGCATTGATATACGAATAAAAAAAACCTATGATGATAAAAATATTTAAGCTAATTATTAAAATAATGTTAATTTATAGAAAAATCAGATTATCAACTTGAAATATCCGCAGTTTAGAAACTATTCTTGAAAAACATGTGTATATTATATTCCATACCCACAATCTCCAGCAGGTTTCTTGAAAAAATATTTATTCATATTGTCATTATTCAGTCAAATAA
The DNA here is from genome assembly GCA_903632075.3 of Acanthosepion pharaonis. Classification (NCBI taxonomy): domain Eukaryota; kingdom Metazoa; phylum Mollusca; class Cephalopoda; order Sepiida; family Sepiidae; genus Acanthosepion; species Acanthosepion pharaonis. The sequence continues at coordinate 2,001,004 of CAHIKZ030003892.1, forward strand.
AAAACAGAGTTGGTTCGATTAATTTAAAACAAAAAATATTTTTGATACTTTCTACATTTGTAACCACAGCTGTAGGTGTTTAACTGCTTATGTTAGTGTACAAATAATCAAGAAATTTTCATTTGAAACTGAAGAAGGCCGACTGCGGAATTGCGACGATACGCCCGCGGTCAAGCAAAAAGTAGAACGTCCAATACATAGATGCATCTATAAATATTTGAAAATATTGTGGTAGTTTAACTATCTCATGAATTAATAGCGGTCCTCTCGTAGTGCAAATATCCCTCGATACCGGATGGCACAAGCTAGCTGACAACAAGTACCGTTTGAGTCACATATGATTGTCTATCAGTTTGAAAATAAATTTTCTCTTAGTGTGTTTATATAAGTAGTAAACACGTGAACACTCAATAATTATATAATGAATTATTTGTAACAAGACGAGGAAAAAAATTGTAAAATGTGTTTTTGCCACTGATGAAATTATTAAATCTAGGACTCGTTCTATCCCAAATTATTCTTTTCTTTCGTTGTGTCGGCCATTTATTTGGTAAGATAAAAAAGGATAAAATTGGTGTTAATAATAGATGGAGTTGAATGATTGTATTTCAAATAGCGAGTAAACACTGGGAAGGCCTTTTACAGAGCATGCTCATCATGACCAGTACATGGGTTTACTTATGACCCCCCCCCAAAAAAAAAAAAAAACAAAACAAAAACAAAATGTACCACCTGTAACGCTTAATATTTTTATGCCTTCATAGCATATTCATTCCTCCTTGTGTCGGCAGTGCATCAAATGCGTCATTGTGTGAGGATGACTCAACAGAACATCAAAGTTAAACAACTCAGAATCTGGTTGATAAATAAATAATTTGGAAATTCCTAGCAAAATACTCTCCCCACACTTCAACAATATCAATTTTTCCTTCTCATTGGTCGATACACAAACTCATTGAAAATAATACATGCTTAAAAGAAGACAGAGATTGTAGTTATGTGCCACAGAAGATATTGTTCAACGAAATGACCAGGGTTGGGGGAATAGTCCATGATATACGCACAAAAAATATTTCTTTGAGACAATATTTATTTTGTACTACTGTCAACTGCAAGTATTTCTTGAATATTCTCTGCTGAAATAAAAGAGAATTTTATGTTTCCAAAAATGATAATCCACATATAAATATCATGTATAAAAAATGTATGATTTTTGTGGACATAATATAGCCAGCTAACAATGGAAAGATTAAAAAGGATTTTGTTGTTACCCGTTACAATTTTACCGACGTATTGTATGAAGAAAGAAAGCAAAGTAGAATATTTTAGTAAGAAATCCAGTTGACAAGAATACAAGTAGCTGAACAAACAATAAAAAAGGAGTATAGGAAGACAAAGATATGTCTTCTCGCCGGATTTATTTAACCCATACAGTGAGATGATCGTAAGAGAATTAGAAAACCTACCGCAATTTATCATTGGTGGACATCTTAAAGTTGTACAGAGGAAATGGTTTTATTGAGAAATTCAGTTGTAAAATTAGAAGAATAAAGGAAAGCAAAAAGAATGGACTAACTATTAGCAAAACAGAATGCTTGGTCAGGGCTGTAGCAGCCTGGGAAGGGGGCTTTTTACCACTCCCTAAAAAAAGAAGAAAAAAAATCCTTTGTCACTGCCACGGCCATGATAGTCGTCAGGAAACAAGAGAAAACAATATATGATCTGTGTCATGGAGACGATAACATTGAGCAGGTGAAAACATTTGAATATTGAAGTAACAAACAACTGAAATTTGATAAAATATTCCGATTGCACAGATGAAGATCGAAAGATGTCTTTTAGAAACTAAAGACAATAATACGCGATAGGAAGATTTGCTTAGAAACAAATGAAATATCATAATGTATAGACCAATATACAATATGGCAACGAATGCTGATCCCAGAGACTAAGCATCAATTTGAAGCGATAAGGATGAGATTCTATCGACGAATACTATGCTTTATACGGACAAAACATATGGGCAACGATGAAAATAGGAAATAAAAGAAAACTGATGATGACAATCAAAAGGAAGTAGAAATTTCTGGGATACACAATAAAGAAAGAAGTCCTGGAGAATTCAACATTCACAATAGAAACTGAAAACAAAAGAAACAAGAGAGTCTTACCTACTTAACGGGTTTGTGTGAGAAGGTCGAAACAAGCACAAAGGGAGATAATAAAGGAACAAATATTACTTGAGAGAAACAAAGACCGGAAGTTACGAAGAATCGTGATCGCCCACGCCTTGAATAGATATGACAGAAAAGAAATGAAAAAAAAAAAAAAAAATTATGAAAATTAAAAAAAAATCATTGTAAATATAATGACGATATGATGAAAGAAAGGGATTTGTGCAATAATTCAAGAACACATGAACATATGACGCCGATGACAATAATAAGCGTCATTTGTTGAAGGATGGTTATTAATCAAGTTATGCGCATAATATCCTCCAAGTAACGCTTGCCTTAATTCCATCCACTGAAAATCCGTTCTTAGAGATTTTCAAATGGAAAGAAGAGAATAACGAAACTTTTAAAGTTTCTTTTTTTTTTTCATAAGTTACAAGACTTGGTAATCAAATCACAGTTTCAAGCCCTAATATTGCAATGGGAAATTAGTTCTTTCGTAGCCTCGTGAACGACATCCACCTTGTTGTACTAAAGAAATGTATATTACAAAACCTGTTTTGGCGAAGATATAATCAAATATGCTTTCCAGTTTACATTTGTATATATTTTATCTTAAATAGAACATGATTATTCTTTTGAATTCATAGTAGTTTTACTACTTCTGTTGATGAGCTTGCTTTTTAGATAACTCTTTTGATTTTCTTGTGCCAATATAGCCACTTAACATGGGTTAAACAGTAAAAAAAAGGCTGAGCTTTCTAGCCGTGGTTATCAACCAGTCTAGGGAATAGACAACTGAATTCAAACTTGTTTCATGTGCTAATTAAACTACGTGTAAAGCTTAAATCTCATTCTGCTGCAGAGAGTGCTCGGTTCTAGTCCCGTTCCTCATTTCTTTCTAGCGTATGCTTAGCTCTTAATTTAAACATCGGTAGAGAGAGAATATTCTAGTTAGCAGGCTATATAACCAGTGTCCATCTTGAGACATTGGCTATGTAGTCTTGATGATGATGCGCATAATATACAGTATTCAAAAGATTATAAAGTTCAAAATGAATTGCGTGCAGATTAGGGTTAGTGTGAGTAGGGGAGGGGGTTATGATTTTGACTAATAAGTTCGAAATAAATACCTAATTATTAAAAGAAAAAACTATTATTGAACTTGCTCAGTATTACTCTTGATGTAACAGGTTACATAACTGTTACATTATAGCTTATATCGTGATTTTCACCCTTACTGGATGGCTCATTGTATTTTACTGAAGAAATATTTACAAGACCTCATTCATTTTGAAAATACGTTTTTAATCCGAAAATGTTTTCTGGGTTATTGAATCCATTTCGTATCAAATTTAACAAGAAAATTTTTTTAGGTACGTCTAATCCACTTATTTACCATGTCAAATGTATTATGGGTGGATAGAAAAGTGAGTAAACGATTTGGGGTCAAATATTGGCCCGATTATAAATACGTAATAGAATCTTTTAAAAACTTGTAGTAGCGTTTTGAAATCATTTCAAAAGTAAAAAATCTTCGTGTATTCACGCATGATTCCCACTGAGCTGTATTCTTCATATTTGGTGAATACAAAGTGTAAAAATGTTTTCAACTGACAATAGTGAAATGGTTTTATATATTTAGTCTCCGTTAAATATCATGAAATTAACCCATTTAGATTTTAACTTAGTTTATATATTTTTTTTATTCAGTAGTAAATAAACCAAAAGCAGTTAAGACGCAAAATTTTTATCTAAACGTCTGACTTCATAAAATATACCATAAACAAATTAGATTAAATTATTTAAATTGATTTTAGAATCCTGCAGAGAAATCTATTATCGATTAGCCCAATTTTGAAGATATTTTGAAAATTATCGGCAATATATAAGATATTACTGCCCCTCTCAGAGCTTTTATGACATTTATTTCAAGGATAGATTTCACTTATTTACAGTTTTATTTATAATCAAAATACTTCCAAATTTCGGTTAATATATCTTAAGTGGATGGTTTTCTTTTCACTGTCCATGTTTAGAAAATGTTCCTCCATAAATTTTCATTTCGATTTAGATCTGATTTTATAAACCTTTCTCGAAGAAAAAAAACAACAACTTTAATCCCGTTTGCTCTGTGACAAAAGGCATTATACTAAATCTTACTTTATCACCAAACCAATTTCCTATTGTATTTTCAATGTACAAATGTACATGTCTCGTTGAGGTAATTATCGCATCTTTCTAGGTCATTTAAGTGACATGCAAACCCCATATTATGAATGACTTGAGAAATTTACTGTTTTATTAGGGTAGTCATTATGTTTCATTTAAAAAGCAATAGGCAAAAGTTCCAGCATCATCAAATTGGCCAATGCAGATTCTTGATTCATCATTGAATCTCTTTCATTCAATCGTGCATACGCCTACATTGTTTCTCTTTAGTCCACGTTAACCACATATTCACCAGTTTGTGTGTTGTCCTAATATTCGTCTGGCCTTTCTGTGTAAATTACATTTCATCCGGTGGATTTGCTTTGTTGTACATTTTATATTTTCAACGCATTTTGAGATTTCTATCCTATCTGGTGACACATCCATTGTGTCCACCAGAGTAGATTTTCCTTTTATAACACTTTAATATTTAAACGGAATTTAAGACATATTTAACTGGGAACAGCCAACGGCTTTCTCGAGACTGCAACGTGCATTACCTTCTTGAATGAGTTTTACGATCCTTTACATTGTATGAATTGACGATTCTTTGGTTGGAGCCATGTTTCTTTACAAATATTTATGCACAATTGCTTTTTGAGGTGTGCAACAACTTTTATTAATTGTAGACGGATTTGCATATTTAGGTCTCTTTTGGTATTTGGAAAGCAAATTATAAGATCATTCCATAATACACTTTGCATGACTGAATAAATTATAAGCTTTAAATAATTTAATCGAAATTGTTCCAGCTATAATTTATGAAAATTATATTACAATAAACACAGAAACAAAAAAACAATTAAAAATGTTGCAATTGGCAAGGAATTCAATACTTAACAGCTCCAATTCTAAGTTTATAACATTTATAATCACAGTCCTGTTAAGTCATTGGCGGAACTAGTTGCGGGGTATAGGGGTTGAAATCAACATTGCGTTCCGTGTGAAAGGAGTCGTATGTTGGATCTGAAGAGACATGCACAACCACTGCATGGAGGTTGAAGGCGACGGAGAGCTCTGGCTTTTCTTTGAACTGCTCTTCGTCTTTTCTATTTGTCTTAGAAGGATGTTCTTTTCTTGAACTGCTCTTCTCCAATTGGTTCTATCTGCAGCTATATTAAGTATATTAAAATTTGAGAAAATGTTTCTCGTTCACAAATCTTGTTAGAATCTGTCAGACAGTTACCTATTCATATTGAGTTCTTTAACTATAAGTCGTACAGTTCGATCAGAGTGCACCAAGATTCGCATTCGGTCCACATTTGACTTTTGGGCTGCCAAATTCTTGTTCACATTTTATCGCGCTTCCTTGAACGGCCTGTGCTAATAAAAATATTATGTTCAATATGCCCTTTGTAATAAAGTTAACACTTCACGAGCACGTTAAACAATCTTCGCGCAAAAGTCTACTCCACATTACATTCGCGCATTTTCCGCTAATAGTATAATATAATCACCAGCAACTTCCTCTACTGCCCGATAACGAATGACCCATCTCGTTGGAAAATGTCAGGATGTTTCGCATCCAAATATTTGTTTGAATCATTACTCCAGCGGCCGAAAATTACGTTGACAGATTATATATATATATATATATATATATATATATATATATATATATATATATATATAATGACACTGTATGGCCGGTACATAGCAGTTCATAACTCAAAAATACATTTAGGTGTAATTAAATCTTAATAATTTTTATATTTATGGTAATTATGACAAATATATTAAATTACAGAAGTTAAATCTGAAGTGGGTGCGTATGTGTTTTTAATCATTTATCCCAAAGCAAGGGGCTAAAGCCACTTAAGACGTAAGCGGTTATCGAGGAGGAAGGACAATAGAATGAAGGAATATGAGAAAACCTTAATAAGAAGAACATGACAAAAGGAAAGGATTCAAGGAAACAGAAGATAACTATGCTGCATTGAATTTTTTATAGGTTGTAGTTCTGTTAGCGTGATTGATGCTTAATTTCGATAGATCGATCCTGTTAGTTTTTTTTTTTTTTTTGTAAAAGCATTGACAATTTTCAGATATGAATTGAATACAGTTACGTTTACGTATATTTTAAAAATCAGTTTAGAAAAATAATACTGAATCAAATTTGAATGCTTCCTTATATCCCAGAATTATGAATCAATAAATTAGAGATGCATTTTTAAGAAAGATCTATATATATATATATATATATATATATATATATATATATATGTGTGTGTGTGTGTTGTATATCTTAAGCAAAATAAGTGACGTCATCGTACAAGAAAAAGATTAAAAAAACAACTATTTATAAAACTTACTTATAAAATATAACTCCATATTTTATAAAATGAACAATTCACTATATTTTCTGCTGACCTTAGAATTAAAGCATAGAGTTTTATTTGGAACTAAGCGTAATGGTGTATACGTTTTATGAACATTGACAATTGTTATTCAAGCTAACCAATGCATTTTATGAGAACAATATTCTCTTCTTTAGTAAAGAAATAAGAAAAGTAAATCCAGTGCCTAAATTATTATTAAATTTATTTAGAAACATATTATAGATAAGAAAAACTCAACATATTAAAATTATTTGAGTATCTTTGCATCCAAGAAAAAACAATTGAGCTTATTGCTTTGTAATTAATATTTATAGTAATATTTTATCAAGTGCGCATTTCTTGAAAATAATTAAAGCAAACATGTGTTAAAAACATATTTTTTCTAAATCAGATTTATTTTCTGGGCAGCAGAAATGTAGATAATCTATTTATCATTAAAATTAACATTAAAAAAACGAACATGAAAATGAAAACAAATGACGATAGTTTAAGAAACAGTTAAGATATATGATGAAAAGCAGCTTACTAACATGCTTCTTAAAATATAAGATGTATAATGAATTGGCAGCTATTGCATATGGATGTAAAGCGTAGAATGTACAAAATGAGTTTAAAACAATTTTATAAAGGCATAAAGAGAAATCGAAAGTATAATGCTAGGAATATGTAAATGATAGAAAGAGGTCAACATGGCCCAGAGAATAGGATTTAAAGATATGGCAAAAAGAAATAACAAATGGAGTAAAACGTTGCTTGACTGGTACTCACTGGCCAGACAGGGTAAAAAGAGAAAGTTTTACGAGAAAGTGGGATTTGCTGCTTAGAAATACTTGAGGTAGTAAATAGTACGACCGTTATGGAAGGATTTGGCAGTCATTTGTCGATTGTGCTTAAATGCTATAAATCTTCAGAAAGTTGGCGATCATGGCTTTCCAGAGATTCTTTTTTATTTATCATGCGTGAATTGTTATAACCTCTTGGGGAAAATATTGGAATAGTTTCCTTTGCTTTCTTCACGGTTTGGATTTCAAAGCTTTCCTTCTCTTAGACACTCACCAAAGACTAAATCTACTCTTTTATTTAGATCATAGCTCGGAGAGAAAATGTGGATTCATGCCTTTTCCTGGAATATTTGTGCGAAAGTGAACTCGGACTAGTCCGAGATTTGATCTCGGCTCGCCGATTCCATTTTCACTGCTGATAACTGTTACTTAAATCACGCACACACACAATCTTTACCATTATCACCATGACCACTTATATATTTTACTTCATTCAATAAGCGATCCGTAAAGGATGAGGATCGTAATAATAAAATGATCTGATTTTATGTTAACAACAAACTTTCTTAATCCAATACAGTTTATTTGCCAGCCTGTTTGTCGGAGTTACTTTTATTCTAGGTTTGAAATTTTCTGATTGACAAGGTTTTATATTCGTGCTTGTTTGTAATGTTTACAAGTAGATTTTCATGTGTCTCTGATTTAATTCCTGCTTAGACAGCTGAACATTTGTTGTGTAGGGGTGAACGAAAGGAAGTTCAGAGTAGGTGGAAATTTCCACGATCTTGTAATATGTAAGAGCTTGGTTTTTGTGAACGGAGATAGGTGAGTGACGGAGCTGGATGTATGTAAGGCAACGTGGACGGCTGTATAATTGGTGCAAGAGGCTCCTTATATATTCAAAATTACTAAAAAAAAAAAAAAACACAAACAAAAAAACTTCCAAAAATGTGGAAGCAGATGTCAGATTTTCGCTGGGCACTTACAACGAAGAGAGAGTTGAAGAAAAAAAACGTGGGGGGATTTATATTTCAGACTAGTAGGGGGAACCCACTTGTCCTAGTGCCGACGGCTCGAAACTGTAGGCGTGACGAAGAAACTCTGTCTCAGCATTTTCAATTTGAGATGATGAAGTTCTTAAAAATAAATAAATAAATAAGATGAAGGGCGTTTATATGTTAATATGCAAGCCGAGAGAGGATAAAATATCTGACAAAAGTTCACAAATGTATCCAATAACCATTCACAAATAAATTTAAATTTTCTCTATCACTAATAAATTACGACTGTCTTCACGTACATCACCATCTCGAAAAAGGTCGTAAAGAGCAAAACTATTTTTTTTAAAGATTTTCGAAATCTTAGTCAATATATCATTTTCCCAGCTACATCCTAAATTTCCACTCGTTATCGACAATTGCAGTGTGTATTTATACACACTCAATTTGTTGTAGTAATCTAATTTAAAGTTCGTGTCCCCTTAACGCATTCGGATAAGTATTTTCATCTTTGCCTGTTTTTAGCAAATTTTCAGAGAAAAAAATAAAAATATATCATGATTTTGATATTCTAAGTCCGTAGAAAACAGGTTGTTACGCAGATTTTGTTATAGTTTTATATCCTATAAAGCACCCTAAAATATTGCTCAAAGTAAAGATATGGCCCATTTCTTTGTTATCATCTTGTTTAAGTGATTTCTATTCAAGCGGAGAGAGGAAGTCAGGCTAGTAAATTTGCTAACACAAATTCCTGTCTAGTTTGAGCGGAAATATTTATAATAATATAAATAAGCAGTGCGGCACGTGAGTGTCTGACTCGTATAGTAACCGAAGTTTCTAACATGATTTTATGCTTTTGTTAACAGTTGTAATGAGGGAATGAATGTAATACATAAACGCGTTATGATCATTCTCATCTGCTAGCTTAACTTGTTAACTTTTATGCCCCAAAGTCAACTTTAGAATGGCAAGGTCGAAGTGTGGAACGTCCAGTAAGGATTGAACTCACTACAGCAGAAACGACAAATTTGTTAATCCAGTTGTGCAGTTTTCACCCAGTATTGATTTAGAATAGATTTTCATTCATCATAAAAAACTGAAATATAAAAACAATACACACCATTAGAATTTATCAATGTCATCGATTTATATCTAACCAGCTCATATAAAATAATAAAATTCAGTTTTATTGAAGTTCATCATCTTTCGTCATCACATATGAACTCGTAGAAATTCCACAGATGTTGACAAAGAATATTTATTAACTTATGAATCTACTCTTCTTCGATTCGTTTCTTCTATCTTCTCATATTCTCCCTTATGTATTCTAATCTTTGTTGCAAATCCATGTTTTTATTTAAATCTTATACAAAAGAATGTAATTTCATATATGTAAAGAAAGAAAACATATTCAGATATGTTTTTAGCCCTCCCCCTTTAATTATTATGTCGGTTTCTCAGTCAGAAAGCGTAATTCATTCCAACTAACCATAGCCGTGAATTGAGAATGCAATACATTCCGACCCTAAATAAAAATAAAAAAACGGAATCATTGGACATACAACCAAACAGAATAATATAGTTTTTTTTAAGTAGACATTTTGAAATTTGACTGAAAGCTAAAGCGAAAGGCTCACTGGATATTTATCTGGAATACTGCTAAACTTTGGTGTATTTAACAATTCGTCAAAGAAGACAAAAGACAACCAGTAAATGCATCCTATTTGCCAAATAAAAATAATGTCTTATGTAGTATTTGGTTAAATTTCTTCCGGGCTGTTCAGAAAAGTGGATATTGGAGACATTTATCACAACAATTTAGTGTCTGTAACGAAATAAAAGAAAGGGTGTGTGTGAGAGAGTGAGTGAGTGAGAGAAAAAAAGTATTTGAATTGAGGTTTGTGTCTGGGGTGGAGACCAATGTTCCACCGACACTGCCAACGAGAGAAGATGGATCGTTGTTTGTATTTGAGCAGCGACGATCTTACGCCTGACAACACATACACACAAACCTTTAACACAGACTCAAACACTGTACAGTGGTGTCACTCCACAAAACACACCGCAATACCATTAGCTAGTAATGATTTCCTATAAAACATAGGCTAAAATATTTCATACTTGGACCATTCGTAACGGAATGCATGAAGACGGTGTCGTGACTCATAATCTGAAGTGTTGTGTGGTTGGTTCAGTTTTCAATGAATATATGTCATGTCTATCCAGAGAGGGTTTAAAATAATAGACTCACTCAGATCCACGTAGTCTTTTCACTGATGTTCTTTTCAAAATCTCACGTATGAAAATCTCAAAATAAATTGTCCATTTGCTTTCCTTTCATTATAATGCAATGAATAATGGCTAGCAGCTTGTATCCGAGCATGCCTTTCAGCTGGGGCGGCTAACGAATCCCTGTTTCAGGCGCCTGCTCAGGCATAATTGTGTGTGGCAACAACCAGAGAACCCAGCTATCCTGAGTGCACCTAAGCCACTGTTTGTGTGAGAGAGAGAGAGAGAGAGTGCGCATAATCTGGCGTGATCAACAATTTGAACAAGACCAGTATGCTGAAAACCTCGTCCACGATGACTTGTGACTTCGTGCTAGCACAACCATTAACGAACAATTCAATCCATGAGATTCCACTCACAAAGGCTACCCCGTGGCGTAGAGTTTTTTCAGGAACTTTCCAACTGTGCCGCCAACTAGGATCGTCTCCCCAGGCCAAGAAAATCAGGCAGACACCTTTCCTGAAAATTAGACATGGTCAGAAAGCCAACGTTCTAACTACTCGACCATATGTCCATCGTATAGGCATTAATCCCACACGAAAAATAGACATTGGAGAGACGACCATCATTTAAACATTAATCTCACAAAAATAACTTAGTTTAGTGAGTAATCTAGGAATCTACTAAATATACAAAAATCATAATTCCCCAAATTATTAGTGTAATTCATACTTTAATTTTTTAAACAAATTTTTTCTTGCTCATAAAGAAAGTATCCATGTTGTTTGACCCGCAAATGTTTTAGCACCTGAATGCGCGCATGTATGACGTGATTATCAAAACGGATACTTCAGTGAAATGTCCCTTAATCTTTTTTTTTTTTTTTTGCCAACGATCCTATTTGCGCGGTCTGATGGCCCTTATGTTAAAATTACGCTGGTAAATGGAGAATAAATATTATGTGAATCTGTCTATTTGCATTATAGCAGAGCCAATCACTGAAAGTAAGTTGTGGTGGAAACAACCAAGCGACGGCCACTGGGTGGACCATAGAAGCTGACAGACATATTGCAATTGCATCTTATAAAAAAGAAGTTTATCTCGAGGGTGAAATGCGAAAATAGAAACTGATGTCTTGGGCCAATCAAGATTCAACGATGAAAATCCTTTTACTTCCCCCTGTTAAAATTGCTCCATAATGCCCTTGAATACCCACGCCCCTTAAAAGTTCCCATTACTCCGAGAGTGCGTTAAGCCCACGTTGAGAATGCCGGTTTTACAGTGAAGAATGCAAATATTCCAATAATATTGAAGCAAGCAGGTGAAAATTATTTCCTGCTTTGATAAAGCGTGTAAAAAATGTTATTTTCCTGATTTTTATTAATCCATTGAGGTTCAGGGTAAAATCCAGTATTAATTATAGGCTTTTGCATATAAACTAATTAATGCCTATCGTCTACAAAATGGGACGCTCGGAATTAATGAGTTAAGCAAATATCTAGCAATGACCACCAGTTTTGGATTAGTATTTATAGTTTGGGTCATCTTTTAAAAGTACTAAAATATTTCAGATTAAATTATAGCTTGTCCAAAAATGGCTTTCGAACTTTTTAAGTTAATTTACTTGAAAAAGAAAATCGATTATAATTGCCTAATGAGTAGAGTACAAACCTGTTGGATCACGTTACGAATTTTTTGAAAATGTTATGGAAAGTTGGATAAAGATTTAAGAATGTCGAACAGAAATCACTGGAGTGTTGAATAATTTGGCTGTTTCGCCTGCTTATACGAAATCACAGGAAATGGCCTGTTAGCGAATTGCTATTCCAGGAATTCGACTCTTACCGAACAAAAAGACGTCATTAACATAATGCACAAAAGCGAAATGATTTTTAATCCAAGAACTATTAAACAAGAATATTTTTCAAATGGTAGTTTCAAGAGAGAGAAAAAAAACCCATGAGATATAAATACAATTAATAAAAGAGTATTACTTCCTGGAGAGGGCAGTGTCAGAAATTTTACAGTTCAAAGAACATATATTTCAACTTGTTAAGACTTTTCATGCTATTATATTACTTTCAAAGTATTTTGATATCGTATTGGCAAGAAAAGGGAGTTAAGAAGTACGAATCATTTCGAGCTAACAAATACTTACCCAAACATGTTATGTTTAACAAATACTAAGATTGTCGTGCATCAACAAAGGATGGGACTCTCAATGGCATGACTTGCCAGATAAGTAGTAATAGTAAATTGAAAAATATTTTGATCATTACATATTTCTAAAACCAAAATATGTAAAAGAAAATACGAAAACTAAAGTGAAATGTGATTCCTTCTTGTAGAGTTGCAGTTCCCAAGCTAATCTACTACAATAATCCCTTTTATTTTCATTACAGTTAAGGCTTGATACAGTATCAATTTAATCTTAGTATCAGTGTCACTCGAGGATATTTTTATTAATACTACATGAGAATACAACGGTGTCGGAAAGAACAGAGGTTGAAGTTTAAGATATTGTCTATAAAATTCGTATTTTGGAAATATAGAATGCGAAAAGAACTTCATCCGGTGTTATTTCTTCATTCCTAGTCCCTGTCGTCGAATATGATGGCTGAAAATAAGGAAACAGGAAGCACCAATAGTTGGAGAAAATGCTTCTCTTAATAATTATCTGTAGTGTGGCTATAGAAAACAACACTGCATGGTGTTTTTCAGTTTTATACTTTAATGCTCAGCGAAACTGAATCGCGATGCAGGGTTCATTCCTATATCTATACTATCTAAATACACTTATATCTCAGATACTGGCCACTCTTTCCCTATAAGGACAAAAGGTGACAGACATCTATAAATATGACTGGTGGTATTTTACTCTGAAAAACAAATGTCAGTAAGAAAAAACAAAAGAATTCTAGTGTGAGTTGGAGAAAAATCGAAGAGCAAATTAGGCAATATTTCAATTTAACCTCAATTTCTAAACTAGCTACGAATAAAGGGCAAACACAACTGTTGACGTTGACACCGTTCTTCCGTACTTAGACGGCGTCTGTTAATTGGGTTTGCTTGGATGCGTCTGATTATGGGGAGTTTTTTTTTTATTATTATAGATAGAATTGCTTAAGTGGTAGGCGGAGAAGCCGATTTACTGTAACTGAAGTAGTCAGTAGGAGAGGGAGGACGTTTAGAATGGATGGAAAAGAAAAGGGAAAAAATAAATAAAAGACGATGGAATGGGAAAAGTCAACGTTATATTTCAAGAAAAAATATTTTGAGTACCGGTATGTTCAAAATACGCAACCCGGTGTTACCCGGATGAAAATTACATCCAGGTTCATTGGCATCAAAATAATACTAATAATAAAAAAAAAAAAAAACACTCACTAAGTTATTTTCTTCAATATATTTAAACTTTAAAAGAAATGGACGTATTAATGACAATAGGTCTGTGTCCATTCGCTATCACAATAAAACAAACTGCAATAACCACAAAATGCTCTAATCAAAGACAAAAATCTTTGAAAAATATTGTATGAAATCAAAAGTATTGAATAGATTCTTATTTACGTCACAGGTACATGTATCTTATAACAGCTGGCTTACTTTATCTTTATTGTGTTTGTGTGAAGATATGTCAGTATGATGATTTTCGAAGGGTAGCTTAAATGTGACACACGGGCAAAAGTAGGGGCACTTGGTGAAGATCAAATAGGCGTAATTTTTCTAGCGAGACAAGCTTGCTAACCATTACACCACGTCGAGGTACCCAGATAGGCCTGTATGGATTATATGCTATAGAAATAGAGGGATAAGGTAACATCACGCTAGGATTTCGCTGCTGTAGTTTCTACAGCAAATAGGTTTTCATGGTTTTGAATTGCTTTCCCCTCATTCAACGTTATGTCCTTCTCCTACACTGGTTGCTACCCAAAGCTAAAGAGCCCAGTTGATCTTGCTATTAACTCTTATGTGAGAGAAGAGAGTAATTCCTATTCTTCTATGATGCAAAAATAAATGCAATGTCCTCGGCAATATATATATATATACTATTTACATTGTTCGAATTGTTGTCCCCAACTTTATTTTCATATTTACGACGTTTCGGCCTTCTTCAGGTAATATACTTTGGAATTTCAAACCGAACCCTTTACTTCGTCCACCGGGTTAGATTGTTCTAGTTCCACGTGCCATGCATTGCCTGGATATCTCAGTTTCAGTTTTATCCCCCTTTAGTAAATCAACTCTCCAAGTTTTTGCTCTGTTGTGGTCAAGTATTGAACGCACAACTCATTGGGTCAAGTCACTGGATTACTTCAAGCCACGCTTTTATCCAATGGGCCACATGTCCTTGGGGATCTGAAGAAGGTGGAGGCGTACAAGTGACGAAACGTCGTGAATATGTCAATAAAGATGAAGATAACAGTCCGAACAAAGCAAATTGTGCAAAAAGCTAAAATACCTCATCTCAGAAATATAGACAGAAGCTAAAAAAAAAAATAAATAAATAAAAAATCGAAGAAATATACAATAACTTAAGGCATCAAATTATTTTCTTGATGTTTTAATATTTCATTTTATTGCAATTTTAAGGCCACCATTATAAAATCGTTCATCTCTTTCCGATTTGCTTTGCTTACTAACTTTTTTTCTGTAATAAGGTCTTAAAGCGACAGCTATTTTACTGATTAAATTACGGAGAACACCCACTGCACTCATTCTACTGTAATCATTAAGATATTCGTAGAGAAATGGTGTGCAGAATTGCGAGAAAAAGCATTAAATTAAGATGAAGAAATATTAGTCGACAATGTTTATGTATGTTAGGAAAACGTTAAATATTAGAAATGCTACACTAGAATATGCAAATAAATAAACGATGAAAATGTCTCAGATGGTCAAAGACAATGCGATATACCTATAAAGTTAGATGCGACTAGTTGCAGGCAGAAGAGTCTCTATGGCTTAATTGGTAAGGCAGCTGTTTTCCAAGTAAAAGTGAAAAAGAGTTTAAATCTTGCTTGACTTATTCTTTGTTTCCTATTTTATTTGCTCAATGGCGAGTTGGAATAAGAGACAACTAAAATAAAAAGAAACTAAATATTAGTCGAAATATTAGTAACTGACAGTGCTTTATTTAAGAAAATGAAAGCTACAAGAGGCTTTTAGAGTTTATTTCATACTAACATGACACAATGTTTTACATGACCAAATTATTTTTATATGTATGAATAATGTTATATTGCTGAAACAGCAACTCGTCTATATAACGCCTTTTTTTTATAATGATACATTTTATCGTAAAAACAACTACAATTATCAGTTAAACATTTCCTTTAATGAAAGCATCTTTTTACAGATGTCGGTGTTACGTCTTGTTTTAGCGAACATCTCAAAATTGAGACTAAGTGACAAGCCCTCACGCAGCCAAGTTGAATTACTTTAAATGGATCCGAGGGCACCATCTTTGAGGCCAATGAATGCTATGTCCCTAAAAGATTATTTATTCAACCAATTAGATGTCGCTGAATATATCTACTTGTATCTCGTAAGTCAGTTCTTCTGTACATCACACGATGCCAGGCATTTTTCTCAGTTCGGACATCAGCAATCTACTAAATTATCTACTATCCTTGACTTCCGCAAATCCAAATTTGTTCACGTCGACCTGACCTATGCGTGAACATAACGATCTCAAAAGTAGTACTAACAACAGCCACGTTGCATAGATTTCATTTCAATGATGGCAATATACTTATTCGTTATTATATTAACTATGTTTTTGTCAAATACATTACTAAACTTGTTAACCTCTACATTAACAACATTAATACTTATAGTTGATACACACTTCTCCACTAATGAATCTGGCTACATATTAGTCAATCAGCTTATGTGAATAGAAAGTACAATATGACAGTCTACGCTATGTCTAGGTCGTGTTGATTGTCAGCAATATCGATTATTGATTAAAACAAGGTAAACGAGTATAGATATAAAGAAAGGAATCTTGTCGAAATTACAGAAAAGTCTTCGATATTTCAATATTAATTCCAACGATAGCTTCCTTTTCTTTTGTTGTTTTCTTTAGTTACCATATCTTGTACCGGTTAATATATTCTACACCATTCCTCTTAGATTGGACAAATGGAGAAGGCATCGACCGGTCAGAATATTGAGGTAACAATAAAAGGAGCGAATTGCCCACACAACGATTAATACTAAAACAATTTTACAGGTTTTATATTGTCAAATAAATCATCTTTATGAAGGTTGTTTCTATGGGAAAGGAAGTATTACTGTTTAGTTTACATTGAATATTTTAAAATCAAGGATAAAAACAAATTATATGGCTGGAAATGTTCGTTATTTTAATGTCTTTCCCATTATGATTAGAATTTATTGCAATTATCATCTTCATAATTAAAGCAATAAATATCATGACTAAATAAGTGTACATAATGAAATCATAGAAATTAATGACTAATAAAACGATCAGAGAGAGAGAGAGTCCTAGGTGCTCTCAAACTAATCCATTTTTTAATGAATATTATAAGATCGTAGTCATCGTGAGACTCAGTAGAGCGAGCATTGCTTGGCAGAATGAAAAAGTGTAGAGAATCTTAGAAATATAAACCAGACGCACACGTAAATATAGACAGTCAAGCCATCACAAAAATAGAGAGAGTAAAGATATACAGACCGACAGGTACTTTCGAATCGTTTAAAAAAAAACAAGAAAAACAATGTATACATATATAAATACAAACTCTTCACCAGCAATGTCTTAAAGGGGCCTATAGTTTTCCCAGTTGCCATGTTGAATGGTTTATAAACGTATTCCGATATTGTTAAAGTTCGTTCTTATTTCTGTTGAGGATTGTAGAAAATTTTATTAATAGAGGATTTCGAAAAGTTTTTTTTTCGCCTCTGTAAAACAGATTTATTACAGTCAGAATATTTAAATAAGTCAATTTTTGCACATGAATTCTTACCTGTATGCGAACAAGAATTACTTAAATAGGTTTAGTAAAAGACGAGACCAAATTAGAGATGTTGCACTGGCTTGGCATTCAACTGTGAAAGGACTGTCTGTCGACTGAAAAAGAATTTTCGGAATTGCGGTATTTTTATTTTTTTAAATCTGGGCTGGAATATCAACCAAATGGCACATTTGTGGAATTCGCGCTTGTGATTCAGAAATCGGGGACCTTCACAAGAGAGAGATTAAGCACGCTCATCTTAAACCATAATTGCTGTAGTAAAAGTAATTCCTAGGAGCTCAGTGCTTTTACTATTGTATCAGACAAAACTTAGTTTAGCAAATCAATGTCATTTTTTCAAAATATATATATATATATATATATATATATATTGTTACACACACACACACACACACAAAAGTTACACCAAGTATTTGAAAATGACCTAATATAATGCGATGCGGTATGAGCCAAATTTATGTATTGTTACTTATCTTTCAGCCGAATCGAAGATATTAACAGGGGACCTTCGAATCTAACTGAAAATGAAAGGCACATCCTCTAATCACAGTACCTTGGGATTAAACCTCATGAAAGGGAACAGGTGAGACTTTTCGAAAGCCCAGAGGCAAGAACTGTGATACAAAATGTTTCTGTCGTCTGGGGGTCGTGAACAACGATGACCATGTCAGGCTATACCAAGTCTTTCTAAAGAACCCAAGAATTAAAGTCGATGACGGCATCGAAGTACTAGTGACATTGGCCAAAGATAAGAGCGAAGATGGCCGTAAGTGATCTAGTAAAACTATTCAATGTAGGTGGCCTTCCTGCTTTTCTGATCTTCATTTCCTGGAATATTAAGAGAAACCAACCAGTATTCCCAAAATGCGAATACTTGTTACAGGCTTTTAACTTAAAGGATGTAATCAGAAACATGAACGAGTATCCCCTGATGAAGGTATGCAGCATCGTTAGCTTCGAAGAAACTGAATTTTTATTATTCAGTGATTTCTGTTTTCCTAAGTTGTTCAAATTTTGATGAACCCTGATACACATTTTCATATAGCATAGTATATATCAAAGAGCCGTTGAGAAAATGCTTCATTTATACATAATGTTTAATTTAAGACACAGATAATATATATATATATATATATATATATATATATATATATATACAAAATGTATTTATGTATGTATGAAAGGAGAGAGAGAAAAGGACGTTCTCAAAACATACATTAAATAAACTGATATAAATATGGTAATTTTTTACTCCTTCAA